>JAYKQN010000010.1:16397500-16757500 GCA_036785175.1 Eupleurogrammus muticus | reverse complement strand
GTAAACTCATGCAAAACAGGATATCTTTTGTTTTAGGTTTTACACATTTGGCTGATTCTAATTTAGACATTTCTAATACTTAAAACATATTTCTTTATTTAGTATAGCTTATAATGTATTTCTTAAAGATGGCGCTATTAGCCACTCAGTAGTAGCCTTTGACAAAGCCTCTACTAGAGATTATGAGTCAGTGAGGCAGGAAACACAATGCGATAAATAAATAAATGATGACATGGTTTTCTGCCTGCACTCACCTGCTCTTTCTCCTACAGGATGATTCTCCATCACAGAACCTCTTAGGTTAGGACGTTGAGCTGCCTGATCCGCAACTTGCTGGCATCAGGCTGTAGATGTTCCACCTGAGGAATGGCAGAGAGTGGGGTGGGTGACGCAAGATAATCATGATCTACTTTCAAATTTGAACAGAAAAAAAACATTCAACATTCACCTTTCAATCAACAGCTTACCTAATCAACATCTTTTTCATTTATTCCATACTGTGTATGGAATACATAGTGAGGAAGCAGGAATTCAGGTGGATATTACTATAATAAATCCCAGTTATATGCACTAAAATGTACATGAATAAATAAATAGCTGACACCAAAATTCATGTTATGTACCACTGCCTATGTGGTCTTTTTTCCCCTATGGCCTCAATGTCCTCCTAAAGTTTGTTTCTCCCCTTTCACAGCTCTCATCTCAGGCTGCTGCTCTACCCAGCGAGCTTGAATCTTCCTGCCACATTCCACTGTCACCAGCCTCAGGATGGGATTGCGGTGGTTCCAGTTCTCAGGTATGATCCGGCTGATATCCTTGACTGATAAACAATGCAGGGAAATTATTAAAAATATGGCTGAAATGAGTATTAATTATTTTTGACAACTGATTCTTTAAACAGATCCCTCCCCAACACAAAGATCCTCTTGTTTACTCATTTTATAAAACTAAAAAAATTGTAAATTGTAAATTGAATCCCTGTGAACTTTTAGATTAGTGGTGAATTGATATAGGCTATAATTTTGGAATCTGAGAATTTGTTATTAGTTTTAAAATTCTAGAGGCTAGATTTATAATTGGTAAGGTAAAGTTATTGTACATTTAAAATTTTGATAGAAGTAAAAAAAGTTCTGATGGTTAAAATAGCTAATTCAAGGATTGTCTAACCTTGACTGGGTTATGCTCTACTTTTAACTCATTTCTAACACTTATAACTTTACCATTAGGCTGTTTTAGGTTGCTGGGTCCAGTTTAAATATAGCTCAGACAGGACCATGGTGCTGGGCCCTTACTTCACTTTTAGGATGTAACCTTGATATTCCACCCAACATTATTAACTGTCTACATATTCTGCTACAACTTCATGGAAAAGGAATATCCTTGAGATCATTTATTTGTTGCTGCTAACACTCTGTCCCCATTGCACTTGTCCTGTTAACCTTAAAACTCAGATGTGCTCTAAAAATGTGGGTTTAAGAGGGCACAGAAGACAATATATTCCTAATGAACTTGCTCTTTTCTTGAAGAAAGGCAATGCATTTCTTCGAAGCATTGAGTCGGCTAATTCTGTTTAGTCTCAAAGACAGCATTCTTTGTTGAACTTGTTTTTTTCTCTTGCCTTGTCAAAGGCTGCTTTGTTCCTTTTATTTTATAGCACTTTATGGATCCTTTCAGAAGTATGCTGCTAGCATAATACTTCTGAGAAAAATGCAAATGATCAAGCCAGCTCACTTGCAAAGCTAATGATCTAAAGTGGCAGACAGAAAGGGTCTGTTGATTCTAAACTCTGAGACTTTCTGATAGACCTGTGGGTAAAGCAGAGTGAAGAAATGTGAAAGAAATATAGTTAGCAGCATGGATTGTGTGCATTGAACAAGTGCACAAGACTTTTTTATCTATTTTGTAATGCAAAAAAATAAATCAATAAACCATGACACCTGTAGCATTTTAGGTAATAAAATTCTGCTTTTTGTTCACATAGCTCTCCATGTTCATCATGATTAAGGTCTTTCCTCCGTCCATTATAGTACCACACAATGGACAGTGTAGATGACAAATTATCCTTATAGGATGTGAAATACTTTAGCTGTTTATCTGGCTATAATGCAGAGAATCTCTGTGTCGTATCTCTGTTTTTGTGTTATATCTCAAAAAACATTCAACCGATCCATTTGACTTATTTGTTGGCACAGCCAACTGCTGCAAGAAAGTATAGAGACTGCTGCAAGAAAGTATAGAGAGGAATTTACTGCAATTTGGTCAGATGGTGACGCTATCACAACAAACAAAACTTTACATTTTGACCTGGAACGCCTGAACTTTAAAGGAAGAGTATGCAGGATTTCCTTGAAAACAATAGGCTATAAACAAATGCATGTGTAATCCTTCTCAGTCATCACTTATGACCCATTAGAAGTGTGTGGCGGTGTGTTTAAATGGAGGGATTCTTCCATCTGCCTCTATTGTTTCATTGTTTTGTTGTATTTCGGGATGTCCCTGTCCACGTTCCAGCAAACGCTGCCTTCAAAACACACAGTGTTTAAATTTAATTTTAGAATCGCTCATCATGATTAAAATTTCTGCCAGATTTAATAAACCTTCACCTGGCTTGCTTACCTTTGTTTAACTGGAGATGGTTGGACAGAAAGACAACCATTAATTTCACCATCTGGCCCATCATCTAAAGTCTGAATAGTATAATTTGTAATGGATCGATATACTTGTGGTGTGAAATATCCAGTCAATATACACAGGTTGATCTCAAACCTTCCCAAAACAGGAAGTTTGTTTCACTTGACACGGTTTTAGGATTTTAGGTTTTTTTATGTTCTTTGTTTGTTGTTTTGTTTGTGTTGTTGTAATACAAAAAATATCAGGTGCTTAAATTGAGGCTTTTTAAAAATGTTCTTTTCATCTTTAGTTATCTCTTTACCTCACTATTGTTGTATTAATGATAATTTATTGCATGTAAGTAAGGTCTATGAAAATGTGATTATTTCTCAATGGGACTCAACTGAATAATAACAACAACATTATTATTGTTATTATTATTAATAACAATAATAACAACAACAACAACAACAACAATAATAATAATAATATAATAATGATAGTAATTATAATAAACTCATATATTTAAATAATAAGAAGATATATGGGTTTGCTCTATTTTTCTTAAGAGACGTCAGCACTGTAGCGAGGTTTCCATGGTAACACGGACGAAAGACGCAGCAAAACCCACATAGCTGGCCGCGGCGCGCCTAACTATTTTCATGGAAAACTTTCTTTATGAATAGGGAACACGAAGAGAGAAAACCCACTTTCTAGCCACAGAAAGCGTATTGTGTAAGTAAGCGACTAAACCTGGCTACCTTTATTGATGATAAATATACTATAACGGATAACGTGTAATAGACGGGTAAGATACACGTCACATTAAACGGAACTTCCAATAATTACAATGTAATATAGAAATAACACTGTAGAAGATAAGAATTCGAAAGAGGCTGAAGTCACTACAATAAACCGTCTGCAAGTGTCTTAAACAACAATAAGAGGTTATTATACGTTGATTTTGTGGTGGATATGTCACTTTTAATGTTGTACGTTTTTTTATCTAGCTGGCAACAAAATCATTTTCCAATTTATTTGATATGTATGTGTGTATGACGTACCAAGATTTAAAAATTGTATGATTTAAAAAAAAAGCTGCTAAAGAACTACATTTCCTAGATATCTTCCTCAGCGGAAGCCCCTGAACCCACGGTGACAGCAGCGGAGAGCAGTGTAGTCCTTTCTAGAGAAATTAGCGTAACAATGAACGCTCAACAGGACTACGTTACCCACATTACACCGCTCCAGCCTAGAGTACATTCTGCTGCTTATCCGGGGATGTCACACCACTGATATTTTCTCCCTTCTAGTCCCTCTCACTCTCGCAGCCTACAGCTCCAGCGGACTGACAACAGGGGGATTTGGATAGAAGAAAGAAACAAACAATACAGAAGCCACAAAAATGGCAGAGCTTGGAGCGGGAAGCCTGCCGTTAGGAGGGGATCCTGCTTTTAACTACCAAGAGCACGAGCTAAACGAGCGGCTGAAACGACTGTACCCGGCTGTGAACGAGGAGGAGACCCCTTTACCCCGATCCTGGAGCCCCAAGGATAAATACAGCTACATTGGGCTGTCACAGAACAACCTGCGGGTGCATTACAAAGGTTAGAAAGCTGTCTGAATTCACATACAACAGCAACAGCAGAGGGCTCTCAGCTCAAATCTGTCACTATGTTGTTGCTGGGGGGGTCTCACACACTCACAGTATGCGATTATGTTGACTGTGTGTGTGTGTGTGTGTGTGTGTGCGTGTTTGTGTCTGTGTGTCTGTGCGCGCGCGCGCGTGTGTGTATGTGTGCGTGCAGTCCTGGTAAATCTAGTCTGAGCTGCCTCTCCTGTCCTGTAACCTTGCTTTGTTTCATGCCCAAATGGGTGACAGTGAACTCGCTAAACCCCGTCAGTTGATCTTAATATCGCTCCACTTAAAACATATAAAAATATATAAAAATAACCTTCAACAACACGACTCTCCTTTTTGTTTATTTACCGTTTATGACGTTATTTGTTTGCAGTAAACTGACACTGCATGTGACGTGCTCCATAGTTTGTACTGGAAGGAGGTTTTTGACAGCAATAACGACGCATAGACTGGGGGGGTCTTCCAATAAGCTAACTAATGGTATTTAATAAACAGAAGCTAGCTAATAGCTAGCTGTCTCTAGCACACACAGTGGTTAGCCGAGTGGCTAACTGGCTAACGTTAGCTAGCTTTTCCTTATGACTAACATTGCACTGAAAACAGCAGGATAAGCTGCCTACAAGATGGATACTGGCCAAACTTGTTGTTAACTTTCATCAGTCTATCGACGTAATGCGTGAAATGCTCACGATCGTGTCTTTCGAAAGCAGAAAACACCAAAACAGAATAATAAAAATGGCTTTGTTTTGTTTTCCTCGCGTGATTTCAGTGACAGTGTCTTAACTATCACAAAATGGATAAATCGTTTTTGTTTTTCCCAGCCTGGCTGAAAGCAAACCGGCCCAACTCCAGTCCAGATCTGTATGTACCCTGAGCACAACAACAGTCTCATGTCCAGCCTCCAACAGGCAGCCAGTTCGCTCTCAACAGCTGCTGTGAAGGAGGAGGCCTCTGCGCATTACATTAGGCCAAATGGAGCGATCTTGTAATAAATCTGTCTTATCGGCCGACTCGCAATTTCACAATAACAGTAACTTTGCTCGTCAGACGCCGGAGTCAACCATCAATTCGGATGTATGTATGTACAGTCAGGCCTGTCAGATGGATTCTTTTATGTGTCCAGCTCCTAAATCAAAACAAGTGACGTCTATGTGAAGTCCTTGTTCTCAGTTTTTAGCCTACTATGTTGTTTTTCGTCAGTCAGGGCAGCCCAGAAATGGCAGGCAAGCTAGCCCTGCTCTTATAATACATCTGTGCTTTTGAGGTGAAGAAATATCTTAATAGAAGCACTGTAAGGCCACTCTGGGCCCTGCTGGCTGTTTACACCAGTGGAACATGTAGAGGATGAGAGGATGCAGGCAGGAGGCTGTGTAACCCATTTTGAAAGGCCTATTTGGCGCATGGATAGTAGGTGATCCTTCTGTTTATGAATAGCAGTTCAGGCCTAATATTTGTTAAGTCCAGACTCACGGCCAGCTAGCCTGATATAACCCACAGATTCTTTCATGCATAATTGATTAGGTCCTTGTTGATGGTAACAGTTGTCACATTCTATTAATCCTATATCTCATATACTGTAGATGCAAATGTGCATCCTTTTCTTTTGATATTTGCACTCTGTGTGGTTCTGATATTTACTTTGTTTCTTTGCATTCCATTTAATTACATCTATTGATATTCTAGTATGCCTATAATTATCTGTTCACATGTCATAGCTGTGGCATTAACACACAATGATGAATGGGTCCACGTAGGTCTTCAGATAAGACATGTCATTTCACATTGGGGTTATATAGGGCATTCAATCTTTAAGTCTATGAAAAGTGACTATATTGAGTGACACTGCACAATTGTTCAGGGATGACACATAAATAGGCCAATTCTGGAGTGTGTAGGATATTTTTCTCCTCCTGGTTGTTCTAGCTCCTGCTCTGTTCCCTCACCCTTGTGGTTTGGATGCTATTTTGACCAGTGTGCCAATTTTCTCTGTTCAAGGCCACTGTGCCTACCTAGTCCTTTTGTGCATAGACACAGATTAATTTACCGCCAGTCTTTACAAATAAATATAAACACAGCGCCATATATAAACAAACATTGTGCTAGAGTAATACACTGATTGAATGACATCATTTGTACAACAACTGCAGATTTCTTTTCTGCAAAGGATTCCCCAGCTTTATTCTAACATAGACATAATTACATTATTCATTTGACAGCCCTTATGCTTTAATATACTAATAAAATACTCAATATAACAATTTATAATGTATTGTAATATATCATATACTTCTTATTGTTTTTGTGCTGGTGTAAGTGATGAAACAATATATTGCTGAAAAAAATAGTGGCTAAGATCCAATGAATCATTTGGTTGTCCTCGTTTGATCGATAAGATAATGATCAAAAAAATAAATACCTCTAAATATGAGTATTTATGCAAAAAGGATTTCTTTAGTTTTGTGTCGGAGAAAAGTACTGTAAACCTGCTATGATGGTAATCTGTTTTTTTATATTAACTATGAATTTATTCATATCTATAAATATATTAAGTTACAAAAAAACTGTCTATTGCATTTTCACACAATTTTTTTTTTACCAGTTTATCTGTCTGACCAATTTATATGTAAGTGGAAAATATTTCAAAATTCTGTGAGGGCTTGATATACACTACCATGGACATGGTTGTGGTTTTGTTTATACTACACTGGTTTTCTGCATAGGCTATGTTGCATTTTTTTGGGTCACACTGACCTTCACAAATATGCAGACAGCAGAAAGTATAATGTGCACTTTCAAATACCTTTAGGTTATTGTCGAGTTTTTCTGGTCCGCCTTGTTCCTGTACCATGATGGCCAGCATTTTTCAAAGCTGCATTTATATACAACTAGACAAAAAAGATCCGTCTTCAACTATGGCACTTTGTCAAGCACATTCTCAATAGATGAGAGCCAGATATTTTGCTCAGGAATAGGTGGAGACCAAAAAAAAGCTAGAACAGCACCACATCCAACATCCTGAAGTGATGCAGGTCACCGCCTGTCCTGACAAAGCTACATCATCTGCAAAACTCTGACCTGCAAGCCTGAGGTTACCAACATGGAATGAACATCCTCCAATGCTTTGCTGTGCTTTAAAATGATGTCCTTGAAAATAACAGAATAGATGACCAAGCACAACCACGGTGGACTCCATCTATTGAAAACTTTCTTGACAAAGTGTTATAGATGAAGACAGAGCTGTTTGTCCAGTTATACAAGGACCTAGTTTCTCAGTGTAACAGCCCATAATTCTATGGGAACCCCTTCAGGACACCTTGGGCTGTCCATTAAAGTCCATTAAATACACTACTACTATTTTGACACAGAATAGAAACAAACACCTAAGCAAGACCAGAATACAGTTGGGACCACTACATTTACCTATTAGTGGCCAATGTGTTGGCAAGTAGTGTTTTTAATTTGATATTAGCTTCTGATTTGTCATCTACACTGTCATTGATTTTGTGAAATGGCAGTGTTGTTTGCCTTGTAGGTTGATCAGTCCATGTTGGAGGGATTACAATCTTTTTTCCGGAGAAAGAAGCCTGACAACTGTTGGATGACTTTTCATCAATGCACTGCAAGAAATCGTCTAGATACATTGTTAGAACTTTGATCATCCCTTATGTTTGCATTTCATTTTATAGTACATCACATCCAATTACTAAGGACATTTTTACTTTTGTTGATTGGTAATTAACAAACAAATCTTAATATTAAACCATTGAATGTTACCATTGTTCTCGTGAGCATGTTAGCAAGCTGACATTAGCATTTAGGCAATGCTGTGACTAAGTATAGCCTCACAGAGCCGTTAGCATTGTAATGGACTTGTGGCCTTGGAGGATTTAAAGGGGTAATATTATATCCCTTTTCCACCAGTAAACACAGTTCCCTGGGGTGTTGTTAAAATGTATCTGACATGATTTGGTTAGAACACCACATGAACAAAGCATCACAGCAGCCTCCTCATCCTGTCTAAACAGCCCTGTTCACACAGCTGGTTTGGGTGCTTGTCCCACCCACCTTAGCCCCCCCCCACTTCCATGGGGTGTGCCTGCCACCATGGCAACTGTGGAAAAACACGGCTGCTGAAGAAAAAATTGCGGCACAGTATATAGATGCAACTAATTTGTGTTCACAGCAAACGCTTGTGTTCTACCTCATTCATTTTTCTGTGATTTAAAAAATTAGTACAAAGTTGTTCTGAGCCAAATCTAAATGCATGATTGCGTGATTGGCTTTCTACACCAGCCTTTAATTTTGTTGTCATACCTCAATTTTGCAATTGGTTTCTTTTAAAGTTTGTTGAGCTTTCCACTATGTGGCCTTAGCATTAATCTCAATAGATGAATGGATCTGTAAGAGGGGTCAATGTTAAGGTGATGCAGTGTAACATAACCTGTTTTGACATCAGCATTGTCCAGAATTGTTGTTCGTCATTTAAACACAGCACATTGCATTTTGTGTGATTGGACCTTTTTCTTTCATTTAATCACAATGAATGGCAATCAAAACTAGGGGCTGTTATCTTCTGTGAGCTTGTGAAATGCAAATTTGGGTGTGAGGAAGCGGTCAGCTGAAGAGAAATAAGCAAGACCAGTGACACCACACTGATCTCGTCTGTCTCTCTTCAAGGTGTTTTCCCTTGTATGTTTGAGTGTTCTTGTAGCACTATGTAACCACTGTGACAGGGTCCATGTAGCCCCCATACTTATGTCCTCAGATTCAGCCAGAATCTCTTGCTCTGTCCTTTATTGGTTCTTCTGCTGCTGTGTCTTATACTGAACTGTTTTTGAACTAATAGATTTAGTATTTTCACATGTTTTTGTTGATAGAACATGTGGGAGCCAGGTTCTATCTTTGACCATACAGCAGATTTTCTTATCAACAGCTGAGGCCTCACAGTGTCCATTAGAACAGTACATTAACCTTTGATCTATGACCTCTGGTGGGGAGGTTCGATGTCACTTAACAGCTGAAATGTGTGACACCACAGTGCCAATGCTAAGAAGTTTTCTTTCAACATTTCCTTTCAAGAACATGACAATATTTCTTTAACTTTTTCAATGTGTAATCCTGAGTCACCCAACTGACAAAAGTAACTTCAATATTCTACTGCTTTTGTCTATACATAAGCATGCTATATGAATGTTGAATCTAGGTCAATTCTGCAATTTACAATACATCCACCAGACACTTTTCGAATTACACCTTTTTAGTACTGGGTTGGACCCTTTTTGCCTTCAGAACTGCCTTAATCCTTTGTGGTTCAGATTCAACAAGGTGCTGTAAACAATCCTCAGAGTGCTTGGTCCATATTGACATGAGAGTATCACTGGTTGTTGCAGATTTGTAGGCTTCACACCCATGATGCAAATCTTCCACCAAATCTGATAGGTGTTCTTTTGGATTGAGATCTGATGACTGTGGAGGCCATTTGAATACAGTGAACTCATTGTCATGTTTAAGAAACCAGTCTGAGATGATTCAATCTTTATGATCTGGTGCATTATCCCCCTGGAAGTAGCCATCAGAAGAAGGGTACACGGTGGTCATCTAGGGATGGACATGGTTAGCAACAATATTCAGGTAGGCCTGTGGAGTTGCAACAATACTTAATTTGTGCTAAGGGACCAAAGAAAATATCCTCCACACTATTACAGCACAACCAACAGCTTGAACTGTTGATACACAGCAGCATAGATCCATGCTTTCATGTTGTTGACACCAAATTCTGACCCTACCATCCGAATGTCACAGCAGAAATCGAGACTCAACAGACAAGGCAACGTTTTTCCAATCTCCTATTGTCCAATTTTGGTGAGCCTGTTCGAGTTGTAGCCTCGGTTTCCTGTTCTTAACTGACAGGAGTGCCACCCGGTGTGGTCTGGGCTGCTTTGACGCATTGTGCGTTCAGAGATGCTCTTCGCCCACAGAACTGCCGCTCACTGGATATTTATTTTTTCTTTTTCGGACCATTGTCTGTAAACTCTAGATGGTTGTGCATGCGAATCCCACTAGATCGGCAGCTTTTGAAATACTCAGACCAGCCCGTCTGGACCTAACATCTATGCCACATTCAAAGTCACTTAAATCACCTTTCTCCCTCATTCTGTTGTTCAGTTTGAAAAGCAGCAGATCTTCCTGAACATGTCTACATGCCTAAATGCAATGAGTTGCTGCCATTTGATTTGCTGATAACAAATTGGTAATGAGCAGTTGGGCAGGTCTACTTAATAAAGTCTCCAGTGGGTGTATATCACAACTAGGAAATATGATGATATCTGAAGAATAAAAAGAAAGGGGGGGAAAAACCAAGTTCAAAGAACAGAATATAGTCTGATAATGTCAAATGTTTAACTGCTATATTCAAAGCTTTATAAGATATTCAGTGCTGATGGTGATAATGTTAACATGTTAACAGCAGGTCTACACACACACACACACACACACACACACACACAAACTGGAGAGCCTCTCATAGAGCCGCTAGCTCAGCTACAACACGGGTACCACACAGAAACTTTTACAAAGGGCTATGAATGTGCTTCTAGTGACTGTGAAAGCTCCAGTGGACTCTCTGTGTTTCTAGCACAGACACAGAGAGTCTGACGGCAGCTGCTCATGGCTGGACATTTTGCTGGCATTCTTCTTCATTGCATCTACGACTGCCATCCATCTGACCTTCACCGGTCTGTTCAGCGCCTCTATGAGGAAGTGGGGGGTAGTGGTGCTCTGAAAGTGGAGAGCCAAAGTAGCTGAGCCTATTCTGAGCAGAGGAAAAATACATCCATACTAGGTGCCAGTGTATTGATATCATATTATGAGTAGAAATATCACCATATTTATATGCAACATTGATTCTATGCCCCATCTATAGTTTTCTCAAGGAGGAGCTAAAAATAGAATGTTGTTGCAACCATGGGGACCAGATAGTGGCACACAAATACACATGTGCATAGGCATGCACCCTATCGGTGAATAAAAATGTAATAACACATCTTGGTGGCACATTTGATTTGTAGAGTTGCAAAACAGGAAGAGTTGAGTCACAAATCATCCTCAACTGTCTAGTTACTCTTCTTTTTGTTCCAAGGTCATTTTTATGTAAAAGTAATTTCACCCTGTTGACATTAATTCATAGGCTTAAACCTATTTCACACATGGTTCCCAGTAAAATACTTGGAATTTCCCTTGTTATGTGACTAGTGGCCCTCTTGCGCAGCGTTGTGAATTGTCAGAAATATCACTCTTATGCTTGGTTGTGAGGTGGGATGTTTGTAAAATGATAAAGGGAATGTGAGCATGTGAATTAAACGTCTATGCTTGCTTCCGTTCCACCGAAGAGACAAAAACGGCCTGATGAAATACACAATTTTATTTGGGCTTTCTTTCAGTCGTCTAAGATAAGCTTCGACACGCAACATTTGTATGACAACACACACACACACACACACACACACACACAGAGCAACAGCCTCAAGGTATCTGCTGACAGCCAGCTGCTTCGTGTAAGGTTACAGTCTATCTACATTTCATACATGCAAATAGGCAGACACACAAACACACAAATCTAACAATGGCTTGTTTATGTATCAAATCAGGTGATCTCAGTCAATGGTATGATTGCATGTAACAGATAGAGATGTACATGCATACTGTCCAGGCTGGATAGCAGTTATACAACATACTGCTAAAGCCCCCCCCCTTGACCCGAGGGATTGCATAAGCAGCCGTCTGAATAAAGAATGACAGTCAGTAATGACTGTTGTGCTTGAATCTAATTGGTTCAGACACAATACACGAGCCCTCTGACCTTGTTGTGTACGTCTTTACTACAGACTGAATATACAGTTTGTTTATTATTATTACACACACAGGCACACACATGTGGATGTTTTCTTATCACGTACATTCTCGTTTTACAGTTTCTTTGAAAAAACTGTGCATTATTGGGCAAAATCCACCTGACTTGAGCCAAAGTTATCATTAAATTTCAATTTATGCCCTATATTCATTTGATATGTGGATTGATAAATTGTTTTTGAAAATCAAGTATTAAAAAAGAAATACATGTTCATCATTCACACACTTAATGATATAAATTAAGAACAGATGAAAGTACAGTGGATCAGTACTGCTATACTGCTACAGCCACATAACGTAATGTTTTCTGTTGTCACACGACTTAAGTCGCGTGTGTGTGTGTGTCTGCCCCCCCCCCATCTACACTGTGCTTTGGTTTTCACAGAGGGCAGCTGTGTTTTGAAAGCCCTACCTCTACGGCTGGATCGGATTAAACATAGAAATAGTTGATGCCAGATCAGATAAGTGAATCTGCGGAAAGCCAAAGTCGACGCCAGATTTGCTTCATATAATTTCTCCATAGGGTGAATTTGTGGCACGAAAAGATTTTGGAAATCAAGAAATTGCTTAAAATGGCACTGTAATAAAGGAAAGAAGGAAGGAGTTGTAGCGTTGTTTCATTGTTGATCATCTGTTTTCTCTGATAATAGACAGGTCAAAGCTTGCTATATTGCTGTCACATCCATACATCTACTATTTTGATTTTGATGATAATACTTAACCCTGATGGTGCTGTTATTTACCAATTTCTGAAATATCTGTGATATAACAAGACAGTATAGACAGTGGAGTGCATCATTTTTAAATACTTGCATGAACACTTTTGGATTAGACTGTACAAAATCAGCAGTCAAATACAGGCCATTGCTACTCTGAGACTCTGTTTTGCTGCTTAAATAATAATGGAAGTGTATAATGTCACTTAACTGTCAGCCGAGCTCCACTTTCCAGTGCAACTCAAGGCCGCCACGATCCTTTCTAAATTGTTGACTTGTTGTTCAGAGTACAGAAAACTGTGTTACTTATGTGAAAACATGTTGCATCGCTTCTTATTCAAGCCTCACATTTCTCCTTCTGCAGGCCATGGTAAGAACCACAAGGACGCAGCATCAGTACGAGCCACACACCCGATTCCCGCCGCCTGTGGGATCTACTACTTTGAGGTCAAAATTGTCAGCAAAGGTCGAGATGGGTAAGCAGATACTCCACTGTCAGCTTTGATCCATGTGTCCCGCGGTCCGATAATAACATATTATAAGCTCCGGTCAGTAGGTCAGTAGAGTTTCAAGCAAATTATTTGGTTTTATAAATGAACAATTTTGGATGCGCAGACACATCTTTTGAGATTTGCATTTTTATCAGTCATTTATTTCACTTAGGATATTACATTTTTTATTGCATTGTTGATACTTTTGATCTTTTTTAATTGCAAACCTATTCTGTCTTATTCGATAGTATAGAAACAAATGCAGCTCCATACAGGAAACCTTTGATACATTGAGGAATAGAATACCACCTTTAAATGTTCTTTGTCATGCTCATTGTTTACACCTTATAGCAGGCTAAAAATTACATGTTCAATGTATGCTAAAAATACTGTACTAGCAAAGTAATTACTTAAATCTTGCATATAGAATTTTTTTTAGTTTATGTTTAGTTTTTCATGTTAAATCTATGCTATGATTTTAATCTTAATTCACATATGTAGACTATATGATTGTTGATAGGTGTATAATAATGCATGCTTTCCTTAAAACCAGGCTTATTTTTCAGTTTCCCCCCCTGGAAATAACAGGAAATATGGAATATCTCTAAAATAACAGGATTATTTACATGTACAGGTATCAAAGGTTGCCTCCAACATATCATGTTGGGTTTTAGAATCAATTTATGTTGCTGTTCAGGGCTCAACAAGGAATGCATTTGCACCAATACCGCAATATGATAAAACATGCAATATATTATTGCAATATATGCATGCAAATAATATCAGGGGTTTTTTAACAGCAGCTAATCTCGAAAGCCTGGTACATTCTGTTATTTTAATCACCACCACCAATTCAAATAGAGACATCTACTGTTAGGTATAAAAGTTTCAGGCTCTTTAGATCTGCCTGTAATTCTATAGTTTTCCTCCATAATGTGTTGGATGTGATTGGGTCAGACATCCCTGGGTACTGTTGCAAACTTGTGAACTTGCTTCAACACCATTTTCTTCACCTTGAGTCTGCATGAAAAGGGAATTTTGTATATCACCGGTCCAAGATTTTTGCCAAATATGACTGCTTTCAAATATGTAACTCACAAGCTTCATTAGTTTGCTCTCACTTGTCTTGTTGCAGAGATCTACCTCAGCTTTCCTGCTGTACAAATGGTTCAGTGTCGCAACACAGACAATTGCATCAACAGTGGTGGACATTTAAATTTGTGTTCATCTGCTGCATCAGGGAAAGAGGAGAAGTTATAACCCAAAAATGACAGCTTTAGCAACAAGTCCTGGCTCGTCAAATCTGAGGGGTATAACCAGACTGTTGAGGTTCAACAGAGCTGAAAAATCCAAATTTTCATCCTGCAGTAGCTGCACCAGTATTTTTCTGTGTGTGACATTCGGCCCAGCTATTTCTGGAGAGAGCAATATGACAAATGGATCATAAAAGAACATCTAACAGCAGCACATGCTAGAATAACCTAATGGTGAGAGTCAATTTTTATTTAACATTTTATTTGTTTGCAAGACTGCAAAACATGCTGTAGTTTAACAGTATTCCCCTTTCATTGTGTCGTTGCTTCCATGTATGTAGATGTGTTGAACAGTGGAAGATTCATTAGCACTCAGTACCAACCCAGTGTTCCTCCCCCTCATGATAAACCAATCCAGGCATTGTTTGTTTCAAAATGGCTGCCAGAAAAGACAACATCATGCTGGTCTGGGTATTTCTAGGGATGGTAGAATAGCTCACCTTCCCATGAAGCTGAATGGAAATTGAATTCATCAGTGCTGGATAGGTCTTCAGATTTAAACAATGCCATAAAGCAAGCTGTGTAGTAGTGTGTTTTTTTTTTTTTTATAATTTTGTTGATACAAGCTGTTTCCAGACCAGCAGAGAAGAGCAACCACAAGGTGCTCGGCTACTACTATATGGCTAATGGTACTTTATGGTTTCTCTCATCAAACTCAGCAAATACACAATCCAGCTGTGGTGGACAACAGACCTGCACGTTCACCACGCTATAAGATAATAATGGAATGTTACGACTTTCAAGGTAAATGTCAAGATGGATTTCACACTCCAGACACAGGTGCTTGGCAGATTGATCTAAAAAACACACCTTTAGTGCACAGTTACAGTTTTTGTTTCATAGCGTGATGATCGTGCAGGTCAAAACTTGTCACCACAGTGTTTGGAAGTTGCTGGATTGTTTATTTGATGAGTTTGATGAGAGAAACCAACAAATACCATTAGATGCTTAGTAGCAGCTGAGCAGCTCGCGGCTCTGCACCGCTGGCCTGAAACCAGCTTGTATAGACAAATGAGGGTAAAGCACCTATTGCTATGACAATGGGAATTATGACGAGGGTTGAATTTTCAAAAGTATATACTATCCCTGTGTTAAAATACCTTTTCAATGGTCCAACTCTCCAGCAGAAATTCTGGACTGGTTATAGTTAAAATCAAAACTTTGATGCTATGTTTCATAGATCTACTGTAGATTGCTAAATAAACAAAAGGCTTATGTAAAGCCTAATGAATGTAACCTTATTAGGGCTAATACTGGCCAGCATTGCATTAACACCAGGGTTTCATGCTGTTTGAACAGTGAATGGTGCAGAAACTACATCCGATAAACCTGCCAGAAATTAAATTTGAATGTGTTAATTCATAATTCCTTCAAAACAAATTTGTTCATCACAATCTGGTGCAATACCACACCCAATTTATTATTTATTATAATATGTATTTTTTCCACCCTCTCTTCTCTCTAATTAGAATCCGAACCAAATTTCACTGCCTTCAATGTTGCCACCTGCTGTGTTGTTCTGCATGTGACAGTGAATGTTCTGAATTTTGAATTTCGAGAAACTAATAGGTAGCGGTATAAGAAACATAGTGTGTTGATAAATATTTCTTTTAACATTCATACACTCTCAATAAAACAGACCTATCTTGATGGTGTGTGTATAAGCAAATCTCTACATTATGCAACATAGAACATATATTCACTTGTGAAACAAGTCATTCATAGCCAAAATAAGATGTAATTGATGTTTGCCCTCACAATGGAAAATTGCATCAACCCTTAGATACAATTCTAAACAGTCTTGTGAATAATGTTTATTTTTTAAATAAATCAACAAAACAAACAAACCAGGCCTTAATTTCCACTTAATTTCCACAATAAAAAATACTGAAAAAAAAAGGATGAGGGTTTAAACTAACTGCGGACCTCTGCCATATAATAAGACAAACAATCATCTGCTGTGATTGATGGGGGTTGTTGATCAGAAGCAGAGACACTGCAATCACTGCCAGGTGCTTAAACGTTTGGCTTGGCACTGCAACCGAAACTCGTCCCCATCCTCCCTGATTTAAAGCAACACGCCACAGTTCCGGTTGAGCAGCTCAATGCAAAACTGTGGCGTACAGAGTGACTGCATTGTTGGAGTATAACCGAGTACTTTAGTTGTGAACAGGAAATCCTTCCAAATCAGCTGAGCGGCCCGACCTTTTTCAACTCCTGTAGAATCTAAAAGAAATTCAATTCTTTTATTCTTTAAATTAAAAAAAAGCAATTTATTACAAAGACTGCTTGAGATTCTCACACAGACGTGTGTGTATAAGCACACGTGTGTGTGTGTGTGTGTGTGTGTGTGTGTGTGTGTGTGTGTGTGTGTGTGTGTGTGTGTGTGTGTGTAAACAAAAAGGCCTACATAATAAACAGTCCATGAAAAAGGGTATCTTTTTTTATTTAGGTGACTAAAGGATGATTTAGGTCTGACCTTTCCACATATGTCATTTGTAGAACTGACAAAAGTCCCCATTAAAATTTGATTCTAACCCTGACTTAAATGAAACTATAGTCTAGATTTTCTCTTGTCATTCTTGTCTTATCTCAACAGAATATCTTTTTTTTTTCCAAGTTGTTGCTCTCTCAAGGCCATTGCATCAGGGCTGCTGTCCCATTCTTCCTGCATCTTATTCGACTACTTCATTTTCCAATGCACAGCCATATTTGATGCAATATTAGTCTTTCATCCCAGAAGTCGTTAAGAAAAACTCAGGAAACCAGTGAATAAGGCTCGGCATTCAGCTCGGAAGTAAAATGTATTGCTGTGGTTTCAGGATGACATCAGTATGACATTGCCAAGGCAAGACTGATACTTCCCATAACATGTTGAACTGGCAAAATTGATGTCTCTTTCAATTGACACTGTGCTTTAGTAGTCTTGCTTACATTAAAGGGAAAAAAGACCAGCAACTAATTGTCATTTGACGGACTTGTGACCGCCCCTAAGCTTTAACTCTCTCTCACTTTTGATGTTATGACTCTGACGTGAAGGCAGTTCACTTTGCAGTCCTCCACACATGTGGGATCAGAGACGGTATGTTCAAAGTTGCCTTTGCTGCCCATAGGAATAACCTCTGACTATTTTTCAGAGCCAATTTGAAGGGGGGAAAAAGTAACATAAATGAATTCAACAGTCTGAAGTGAATACAGATATGTAGATGCATAGTAACATGTGTTTGATATGTACTACAGCCTGCATTTTTCTTCTCTTTTTCAAATGCAGGTACATGGGTATCGGCCTGTCTGCACAAGGAGTCAACATGAACAGACTACCTGGTGAGTAACAATTGATTATCACCATACCATAGATCCAAAGATAGACATCTGATGAGATAGATGTAGGCAGAAATTAATTTAAGGATGTCACAGTGGCCAGGCTCAGGTCAGAATTTACTGATACACAGATGGTAGAACAACAGGACAGAGTCTGTATTTCGAACAATCAGTGAGATGGGATGAAATAAGGCTTCCCAAGGTTGCTCACCATGAACACTGTGTATGGTGAGTATTACAGCAATAACACTGGCTTTCTGGGCTGGTGCCAGACTTTCAGACACTTAGCAGTCGGAGAGTGCTCTCTACTTTTTGTTCAATTTTATTTACACGCAGGACAGCCTTCACAGTTCAATTAAGCAGCTACGGAGGGGAATGGACAAACCTTGACCCTGAACCTTTTCTAATTACTTACTGGCCTGTAGTTCTCGGCCTACAACCCCATCGGGTCAGATTACAATCAATCATCGACAATACTGTACACCTGGTAGGTTTACTTTTGTTTTTCCTCACATAATTTGATATTTTGTCATTTGAAAGGCTAGATTTTTCACTCAGGTCATAGATAGATATACATATGAGGTGGATTTCAGGCAAAAATGGTGGGTGTGTGATAGTTGGGTGGAGTTTGTGGAGACAAGATGGATTCATTCGCTGCCAAATCAAATAGGGTGATGTCTCAGATTTTGTTTTTTTACTCCTGCCTCTTCATCATTTATTCCTGTTAAATCTTACAAAGTACAAATTATAACTTTTCAAGAGGTGGCTAAAAATGTGACCATATTGTAATTGAACAGAAATATTTTTACAGGCCTTGGCTTTGGGGCCTAGACATTATATAAAAAACTGGACTCTGTTTTGATATGCCATGGAATGACCGAGAAAGAAAGGTTGAACAAAGGAATAAAAAAAGCAAAAAGAAATGGATTTAGTTGAAAAGTGAAAGTTTCCAAGTAGTTTCCAAGTGTTAGCAGGTGCTAACATTTATGAGATTTAGGGATGAAAGCAGGAGATGAGGACATGTGCTATAGTAAGTAGCTGTGGATTGTGGTTGTGACAGCTGCAGAAATATAGAGACATGTCAGGACATGTCACCGAACAGTCCTATGGATCACTGGCAGATAATGTTGACTTTGGGCTGTAGTTTGCACTCAGACTAATCTGACACAAAACCAACGACAACCAATATTGCTTCTCACTTTGTAAATTTAGATTACTCAGTATTTAATATAAAAAAACATTTTAGCCTGAGCATATTGTAGAGATTTCTGTGTAACTGTGTAATATTTCCACATTTCTAATCTGTCATCAATTTAAAATACTGAACCCTATTTAGACTAATATTTTGCTTGAATGCAAGCATGGTTTTTGGTTTGTGTCCAAGTCATTTTGGTAATTGGTTGCCACACAAAGGTGCTGTCTTGGGTTACTGAAGTATTCATAGGTATGTTATGGGGGTAACATGAACTCAACCAATCAGAAGATCATCTCTGATCTCCATTAAAAAAGACTCTCTCATCTGAGCACATTCCCGCTACCTTTTGGCATATTTGGAAAGTCCCAATAATAATTGTTAATAATTTGCAAATAAGGTAGACTGCCAGAGATTGTATTTGTGGTAGGTTTAATTAAATAATTAAGATCATTTAATTAAATAAGATCAAAATGAAATAATATCTCAAAGAATTACACTGAACTCATTAAGCAGCTTTAGTTTCCTTATTTAATTTGAAATGCAAGCATATCACTCATTTTACACACGCGCACACACACACACACACACAAAGGCTGCTTTTTTCAGTTCTCTTGTTTACATGTGTGAATAAAACTGGAGTTACACCATTGTCAATGCATCCACTGCCAGAAAACAAAGGTGCTTTAATAAGAAAACAAGACAGTCTGTTAGTGTTCCAAGCCTTTGTCTATTGACACATAAGTATTTATTGTGTGCTGTACCTTGATAATCTGTATGTTATTTTCCAACAAAGTGGCAACGCAAACCTTTACGTTTCTTATTGCTGTGGGTTAAAAATAAATTTGGAAAACATTTTTTTTCAGAAAAGTCAACTCAGAACAGGAAAAACAAACTCCGAAAAGAAATATCTTTATCATCTTCTTTCTTCTCATGGGATTTTAACTGGCCACTCCACCCATGATGGCCCTCTATACTCTCAAACACACACACACACACACACACACACACACACACACACACACACACACACACACACACACACACACAATGACATCTGTGAATGGCTCAGTGATCTCTGATGACATAAGCGGAAGCATCATGGCCATATAGGCGTCCGAGAGCCTGACTAAAGCCCCTTGCCTCCCCAACCAATCAGACCACTTGTCCACTCTGACCAATCACATTGTGGGCCTTCCAGTGCTGTCCGGGGCCATTTGACCTGCTTATTGACTGGTCAAGATCTGTCCATGTGCGACGGTTGTGGAATGCTGTGGATACCAGGGCAGCCAGTTCAGCACGGTCTAGAGACGCGTATGCACACAGTAAAAGATCATTCATTCTCTTTTCTTCTTGATTCACATGTGTCACATGTCACACAAAGGGTGGAACAGTGTGGAACAGTGGTGTACGTGTGGATGTGTTTTCCAAAACCTGCTCACACATTATTTATGAAAATATTTTTGGTTGCTAGGATCCCACTACAGATGGCCAGTAGCCCTGGTGGACAGATTACTGTTGATTGCCTTAACTCCATCTGACTCGGCGTGTTTGCCACTGTGTGCGTTTGTCCCGAACTCTTTGGATTTATCTGTGTGTGACCTGGACTGACGGGATTGCTTTTGTGAGTGTACTTTTTAGGCTTGGGCAGTATTGAGGTATTACGGTCCACAAGGGTATTTAGAAATACCGTCAAAATAAGAGATACACCTCCTTTATATAATAAAACTGATACAGAGTTACTGTATGGAAGTCGGGGGTTTCTTGAGGTTCATTTCAACTTCATCAGCAAAGCTGTGAGTCATACACGACATTACCCAAGAAAGAAAGAAACCTGGATGTCTGTGTTCAGATAGACTCATGCTTTTAATAAGCAAGTCTGCTGGTATGTGTTGGTATCATTGGGTTCTCCATCTAAATTAATTATTCTATGGGCCACAAGTATTTGAAGTCAGTAAGAACTGTAGGCTAGGCAATATTCACATGCATATATATATATATATATACACATACATTTTTAATGTGTATGTGAGTGTCCCTTAATAGTACAATGTTCTCCACTGCTGACCTCTGCGTCTGATCCTGCTGTGGAGGCCTGCCCATTTCATTAGCATGTTGAAGCAGTGAGCCTGGCTTTAGAGGCAATATCCCTGTCAGCAGATTAATCTAATACCTCACCATGCATGCACGCACTCACCCACACACGCACGCAGAAGTATATATGCACAAAAGAACACATGGAGGGACAAAACAGTGTACGCCCAAGTTAACAGACACACCTCAGTGCATGCAACACAAACTCACACACACACATTGGGCTTAGGTTAATACTCCGGTACATACACACAGATAGACATAGACAAGGAGGCATCTAATATCTCAGCTCAACACTGACCTACTTACACTAACCCCTTTGCTTTTTGGCAACGGTGGACAGGCTGTGATTTGAGGGGAGACACTGACACTGACACTGACGGTGACACCGAGCGGCAGCGAGCCGAAGCTCGCCATTCTCAGTCAGGGGTTCGGATCCCTTTCAGCCTGCTCATCTCAGGGAGAGGGATTCCTGCAAAACTCAATTAGCCTAGAACTTAAGGCGCAGCAAGCTTGTCATCTAAAAAAACTGCGAGTAAATTTCGGATGCCAGTTGTTTACTTTCACTGTGGAAGAATGCTGCTGTCGAGGCTGTTGCCATGCTGTCAGCTTTGTTGAACAAAAATCACAGCATTTGACTGTCTTTGTTCATCCAAACTGCTAAATAGAAGAGATAATTTTGGATTGAATGGACCAGAGTGACTGAGATCTATTTTTTTATTAGTATAATGTAATATTAAAAGACAGATGGATTTATTTATACACTCCCGGGGTTGTATTTTATCTAATGGGAACTCTGTGGCATCAGGATATTATTGGTGGGAATATATTACTAATGGCTTTGCATTAGAAGATGGCCGTTTAACTATATAGAGCTT
Organism: Eupleurogrammus muticus; assembly: GCA_036785175.1. Taxonomy (NCBI): domain Eukaryota; kingdom Metazoa; phylum Chordata; class Actinopteri; order Scombriformes; family Trichiuridae; genus Eupleurogrammus; species Eupleurogrammus muticus. The sequence continues at coordinate 16,735,335 of JAYKQN010000010.1, read as the reverse complement.
ATTTGAGGTTAGATTAAAGTCAGCTTGTTGCTCAGAAGATTATTAAAAGCTCCATCAATTGGTCATAGAAATGTTTGTGCAATATTTTTGTATTTCTACAGTCATTGAACTTAGTGCAATGTTTTATTTAGTTTATTTACTGGTCTGTAAGTAATGTCTTTGTGAAAAAAGAGAATCGCTGCTTTTAATGTCAGTGACTATCAATTCATTATAGAATTTTACAGTAAATGTTGAATTCTGTTCAAATTACACTTTTGTTCCGGTCTCTGGAGTTTGATGTTGAATTGGGCTTGAATTTAAAAAAAAGGCACAAACTTAGAAAGGGTTTGAAAAAGTTGGCATTTAAGAGGCTGAGAAGGGTCTAATGGAAGAGGTTATCCACATGCGATATGGGTAAAACAGCATCCAGTGTTAATTGAAATTGATAAGTCTGAATATCTACTCCTAATTTGATTTAGATTTTTTAAGCTATCCCAAAAGCTAAGCAAAATTCTAAAAGTTTCTCTATAAAGGGATCAGAAAGGGTACCATTGTATTTAAATTATCTGACTTTTCTACATTCTTCTATTATGAAATAATGGCTGGCCTTTCTAATTCAATAATATTTAAAAGAGAGCTCTCTCTCATGTCTGCACTAAGGCTATATAGCATGTGCTGAGTCACATACTGCTTCATTTCAAGGGGTCACAAGTCAAATGTTTTTGGGAAATTACATGATTCTTTCCAGGGAACTATTATGGTAAAATAAAGTGTTAGAATAATTTATTTTTGACTGCGCAGCTATAACAGGAAGGAAACATTCTCGCTGAATAAATGGCTCACAGTGGTATCAGTACCAGCAAAGAAACAAGAAATTGGGAAATTAAATGAGCAAATCATGACATTCTCCTCTCTCCCTCATGTCCTGTTCTCTCCTGGTTCAGCCTCATGTGCTGCTGTTCCTGTTGGCTGTGACTCACCAGTTTCTTTACATAGACCAGGTCCCCCTGCTGGTCATCCAGTGCACGGCACCACATGCAACTTAAGAGAGTGTGTGTGTGTGTGTGTGTGTGTGTGTGTGTGTGTGTGTGTGTGTGTGTGTGTGTGTGTGTGTGTGTGTGTGTGTGTGTGTGTGTGTGTGTGTGTGTGTGTGTGTGTGTGTGTGTGTGTGTGTGTGTGTGTGTGTGTGTGTGTGTGTGTGTGTGTGTGTGTGTGTGTGTGTGTGTGTGTGTACAGGCAGTGGTAGTCAGATGGTAAAGTCTGTGGGCAGCAGTGAATGAGTAAATGTCTCCCTTTTAATCATCAGCAACTGCTGCCTAAAGTGACTTAGGGCAAATCAGTTCACCTCAGCTGTTACAGTGGATTCTGAGACTGTTCAACTGAGCTGCTCCAACATGATTTGTGTTTTTACCTACAATCCCCCATCTACCCTGTGCGTTCATTACCAATTCACCCATATGTATGTGACTTACAAAAGATTTAGTATTACAACAAGTACAAAGGCCTAATCCTTGTCCTATTTTAGGATGGGACAAGCACTCATACGGTTACCATGGAGATGACGGCCACTCCTTTTGCTCTTCTGGGACTGGCCAACCATACGGCCCAACGTTCACCACGGGTGATGTGATTGGATGCTGTGTTAACCTCATCAACAACACTTGCTTTTACACCAAAAATGGCATCAGTTTAGGTGGGTGAAGATGGTATTTGTTCTGTATAGATGGCACAAGCAACTTGATTTGAATTTTTATTTGTGTGATGTAATAATGGATTATTTTTAATCTATAGATTTATATCTTGTGTATTAACTTGAACTGTTTGGTCTTTTACCCCTTAGGTGTAGCCTTCACAGACCTCCCTGTAAGTATCATTGTAGGACTCCATGATATAGTTTCATCATTTTCATCATATCAAATCCACATGATGTTTGTCAAACTGTTTCTGTGACTAACAAACTGTATAATAGATATTGACCATGCAGGTCCATATTTAATTGCAGCTCATGGTGGTAGTTGGGCTTTTTACGTACAGTGTCTGTAGTAACCGTGACTTAAAACGGTAACTTAAAAAGAAAAAAAAAATAAATGACTTTGCTTCTGACCTGAGTTACAACCACTGTCAAACCTAAAAAACAAACTAATGTTGGTGTTAATTTCAGGCTCTGCTGGTGGCTTTGCATATGAAAAAAACTTAATTTAAGACTGAACTCTTTCATTAAAAAACATATTAAAGAGTTTTAGTTTTACCGGCCTGTATATCCAATACAGTTTTCCATGAAAGGAGCTTTCTATAACCAGAAGTGCAAACACTGCCTATTAATGTCTCATATTGAAAAGTTAATAGTGTAATAACTGATCAAATATAAGACTGTAAATGTTTATGTTGTTCATAATGATACTTCATTATACCCAAAACATTGTAGAAACTTACTGTAGGACAAAAAAAAAATTATGAATGAAATTAAAAAAAAACATATATCCTGATAACCTTTCTTTCTTCCAGCCCAACCTTTACCCCACCGTGGGGCTTCAGACTCCCGGTGAGATCGTAGACGCAAACTTCGGCCAGCAGCCATTTGTCTTCGACATTGAGGACTACATGAGTGAATGGCGAGCCAAGATCCACGGCATGATCGCCCGCTTCCCTATAGGAGAGAGGCTGGGGGAGTGGCAGGCTGTCCTGCAGAAGTAAGATTCATCACCCGCTTCCCTCAATGCACCTCTACAAAGACACAAATGCACAAAAACATAAATGCATACACATTCATGTCACGCATTAAAGCTCCCTGGCCAGCACCCAACTACCGTTCGATCCAATTTTATAGTGTCATATTATAAGCTGCTTCCACAGTTATGTCTACTGTCATCTCTGTGGAGAAAAACCAACAGTTAAATACAAGATTTTCACAGTGCTGGCCTGCTTTTTTGTGTTTTTGTTTTCCTTGTTTGTGCGACGAGTCCTTCGTGTAAGCCTGTGTAGTACCGAGTACCTGCACAGTTTGTCGAAATATTGGATTTAAAAGTTCGCTTTGCTTCTGGCAAGCATTTATTTTATCATTCTGGACAGACAGTAGACTTCTGTGAATCACAAAAAAAAATGTTAGGATGCAACTCGCTGCTTGAAAACAGTTGAGCAAGGGAGGGTGTTTTGACTTTTCCCCTACATATAGTTTATATAGAAACATTACATGACTTATGTATGGAATGCTGAGGTCACAGATGGAGCAACGTAATCCATCAAGGCTTTCTCATTTTTTTTAGAAAAAAAATCTCTCTTTTAATGTTTACTGATGGGTTATTGTAGAGCACCACAATAATTTATGAATATGATATATATCCTCTTGTTACAGGAATTGGCTAGAAATCTAGTATTTCACTTATGTAAAGATGTGGGACTTGTTTCAACATGTTTATTATGAAGCTATACACATACACTACTAGTTAAGCTGTATGCATTGGCCTCTAAATGATCTGGTGTTTTGTCTTCAGTATGGTGTCCAGCTATCTGGTGCACCATGGGTACTGTGCCACCGCAACAGCCTTTGCCAGAGCCACAGAGACCATGATACAAGAGGACCAGACATCTATAAAGAACAGACAGAGTGAGTGTTTTTGCCTGTTTTAGCTGTAGAATTATCCCCATAAAGTAAAGCCAGAACAATGTACTTTGTCCCAAATGATGTGTGGTCTCTACCATTAGTCTCTCTGTAATTTTTGTTGAGAAACATCGTTCCTCTTGATCTGTAGGCATCCTACTTTTTTTTGCCTAACAGGAATACAGAAGCTGGTGCTGGCAGGACGGGTGGGTGAAGCCATAGAAGCCACTGAACAACTTTATCCTGGCCTGCTAGAACACAACCCCAACCTACTATTCATGTTGAAGTAAGTCTGCTAGATGTAGATCTGATGTAAGGGAGGGGAAAAACATGTCATCACAATTAAGTTTCCACGAAGCTAAATGATTCTAGTCTTGTGGCTGTTATAGAAGTACTTGTCTTTATCAGAAAAGTGTGAATGAGCTCATTGATAGCTCAACTTCCCAGTAACACTTGGATGTCATGGCCTTTAGGTGTCGTCAGTTCGTGGAGATGGTGAATGGTACAGACAGCGAGGTTCGCTGCTTGACCATTCGCTCCCCCAAGTCCCAGGACAGTTACCCTGGCTCCCCAAGCCTCAGCCCTCGCCACGGAGCCAGCAACACACACCTGCACACCGGAGGTACACACACACACACACACACACTCATATTTTCTCCAGAATTTTATCCTTTTTGAGAAGCAGCACAAATACAGAAATTAATTGAGAAAACACCAAAAGAATATTCATAAATGAGAGATGTTTTTCTTTTTTTCCCCCACTCCACCACCTCTCCCAGGAGCAGACAGCCCCACCTGCAGTAACGGGGTAACCCCTCCCAATAAGTCAAAGAGCCACGGTGGTGCTGGTAGTGGCAGCGTTAAATACCCCAGTGCATCCTCCTCCGCCTCCTCCTCCACCTCATCTTCCCCTTCCTCCGTTAACTACTCTGAGTCCAACTCCTCTGACTCCACCAAGAGCCAGCCACACAGCGCCAACAGCACCCAGGAAACCAGGTAGGCAACACCTTCATTTAGGGCAGATACAGACCTATTGGGCCTCTGCAGAGGATAGTTTATCAGGAAAAATCTATCTATTAAGCAAGAAGTGTCTGTCAGTCTGTACCTCACAGACCTCTCTGTTTGTCAGATCAACCCCAAATATGAATATAGATTACACTTGGCACTATAGGGGGTATCCTTTTTGTGAATTTTTTTTGGATGGAAAACTTCACATGCACCTACAGCGAGACAGTCGCAGATTCAAAACTTTGAGCAGGGACCTTTCTGTGTGAAGTATCCATGTTCTCCCCATGTCAGCGTGGGTTCTCTCTGGCTTCCTCACACAGTCTAAAAACATGCTGAGCTTGATTGGAGAAATTGCCCGTAGGTACGTGTGTGAGTGAATTGTGTATGCCCCGCAATAGGCTGGCAACCGTGTGGTGTATAGAAAATGACTGACTGACTGGATGGATAAACAGACAAGTTGTTCTGAATATTAAAACAATGTAAAAACAAACAGATCTCATAACTTCACCATTTACTACAAATACTGTGGTTAGCATAGAAGGGCTATCTACTTTTCTAGAATAGAATAGAATAGATAGATAAACTTTATTGATCCCACAACGGGGAAATTTGTGTGTTACTGCAGCGTTACAGATAAAGAAAAGAAAAATAAAGTTGAAGAAGATAAAAAAGACTTTAGAAAAATAAAAGAACACACACCACAATGTACAAATCCGCATACACAGTATGCATTATCGACAGAATGGAGAAAGAAATGCTAATAAATAGTAAGAACAAAAAGTATGCATAAGCAAGGCATATATACATACATACATGGACGTACATACCTACATACATACACATACACACATATTTGCATATATATATATGGACATACATATCCACGCACATACCCACATGTACACATACATAGCTAATGCACACTTAAGGTGCAGGGTGAGTGTGAAGAGGAAAAAAGTGACCAGTGTAAAAGTGACAGTGGCTACAGTGAGGTTTATGTTTATGTTATGTTATAGAGTCTTATTGCTGTCGGGATGAATGATCTGCGAAAGCGCTCCTTCTTGCAGCGAGGGTGTTTGAGTCTCTGGCTGAAGGAGCTGCTAAGCGCACCCACTACCCCATGCAGAGGGTGATGGGGGTTGTCCATGATGGATGTCAGCTTTGCCAACATCCTCCTCTCTCCCACCACCACCACCGACTCCAGAGGACATCCCAGTACAGAGCTAGACTTCCGCACCAGTTTGTCAATTTTCCTTCTGTCCCCGTCTGAGCATCCGCCTCCCCAGCAGACTACTGCGTAGAACAGGGCAGATGCTACGACGGAGTCGTAGAAGGTCTTTAACAGGGTCCTGCACACACCAAAGGACCTTAGTCTCCTCAGCAGGTGAAGTCGACTCTGGCCCTTCTTGTACAGGACATCAGTGTTAGTTGTCCAGTCCAGTTTATTGTTCAGGTGAACACCCAGGTATTTGTAAGAGACCACTGTCTCAATGTCTTTTCCCTGGATGCTCACCGGTGTGGTGGGGGGGGACTTCCTCCTGAAGTCCACAACCATCTCCTTTGTCTTGCTGGCGTTGATTTGGAGAGCGTTGATCTCACACCAGCTGACAAAGTCGTTGATGACCCCCCTGTACTCCTGGTCGTTCCCATCTGATACACACTCGATGATGGCCGTATCATCTGAGAACTTCTGTAGGTGGCAGTTGTCCGAGCTGTAGGTGAAGTCTGAGGTGTACAGACTAAACAGAAAGGGTGAGAGCACTGTACCCTGTGGCGCCCCCGTGCTGCTGACTACCACCTCAGACACACAGTCATGAAGCCTGACATACTGTGGTCTGTTGGTGAGGTAGTCGATGGTCCAGGCCGTCAGCTGCTCATCCACTCCGGCTCCCTCCAGCTTCCCTTTCAGCAGTGCAGGCTGGATGGTGTTAAAAGCACTGGAGAAGTCAAAAAACATGATCCTCACCGTGCTCGCCGCTTGTTCCAGGTGGGAGAGAGATCGGTGCAGCAGATAGATGACAGCGTCATCCACACTGATGCCGGGCCGGTAGGCGAACTGCAGAATAGTCTATATTCTATAGGAATACAGACTCTCTACAGGCACTGCTCTAGTGGTAATAAAGGATGAGACACTTGCAATGCTCAGTATTATCGTTGCTCTGCTGACTAGGGATGCACAAAAGCTGAATAAAACACACCCTTGGCCAAATACTGAATATCAAATAACAAATGTGGTTGTTATTTTTTTAATATTGCATAAATAGGTTAGAATGCATTTTTAGAGGTGTTTTTCAAAGAAACATCTCCAGTAAGCACACTCCCGAGAACTAACGTCTGCTCATTATTACGTAACAGGGTTCACTATGCTCCACAAGCCTCCAAAGCCAATATCCCCCACAACACTCAACTGTTGATCATCCAAAGCCATGAACTCCATCACCTTCTTTGTGATTCCATTTGCTTCGGTGCTGTCCTTTGCAAGCATTTTAAACTTTTAAAGTTAGAGCTCTATTAGCTGCTGCAGCCGTCTATCACTTGTACGCACTCTCAGCCAGTTACATCACTGGTGTCGTAGCCCTGATCATCCGTGGCAGTCACAGTGAAGCATGACAACGACAGTTCTACACATGAAGAGTCAGCTGCTGTCAGGACGTGAAGATGTAGCATTGTAAGTCAGCAGCACATAAGTCACAAACAAAATAGTTGGTTGACGCTTATATGATCTCATCATTCTGATTTCTATCTCCAGTTGTAAATGGTCATGTCACAATGTGAAATGTGACACGGCTGTGTTGGCACCGTAATGCGTTTCAGCGATAAAACATGACACACTTCTTTTTCTAAAAAAAGAAAGCTGTAAATGAGGCAGTCACAGACAGGATTCTTGAATCCCTGGTCACCAGAATTCTCCCACAAAACCAGGCAAAATACTGTTACCTGTGTAGAGGAGTGTGAGGTGATTCTGTCATTTGCATGTGATTTACTGAAGGTAAACACAGCAGACCGCCGAGCACAATGGTTGTACACACTGGTGCGTCACTTCTCAAATCAGAAGCTGCAGATTTATCAACATATTTGTCCTGTGATTAAAATAAACTGAAAGAGAAAATGTTCACACAGTAGCTGTGGACAACAGATGCTGCAAGAATCATTTTCATTTACATACAGGCTGCTTTAATAACTTGAAAAGTTATTTTTGCTGTTGATTTCAACAGGGTCTAAGGACAGGGGATGTTGTGTTGCTTTTGTACAAACTGTGAAACCATTGGGGCAAATCTGTGATCTGTGATTTGGGGCTATACAAATAAAATTGACTTGTCTTGACCTCATTAAAATGGTTATTGTATTTCAAACATTTTGGAATATTTGGTTGCTTGTTCCAAGACATTACTTTAATCTTGAGGACAAATTCACCAGCAGAGTAATGCCACAGAGTCAGCCACAGTACTGACACCTTTATTCTCAGCAGAATATCAATGACCAACTTTGCACCAAAATACCTACAGCTCCCTTTCTGCTTCGTTTGAATGAAGCTCCCATCTGTCCTCACATGGGTGCACCAACATGCCCTCTGTGCAAGACATCAAAATACCACACTCATGGGCAAAGGGAATTTTATGCTCAGGAAAATAACCAACTGTCAGTGTATGGGAAGGTTTATCGGCCATTTTTAGACATTCATATATAATCAATATGGATTAGATATGGAAATGACGAATGAATAAGAACAGGAGCGTTTCGCTTTAGGTCCATCTCTCTCTGCAAAAGTTTCAGTTCCACCTCATGGTGTGTAAGTGCATGTTACTGTCATTACTTTTAAGGGGTGATATTGGACCTGTTTATCTGCATGGTGCAAGTAGAAGGATCTCATGACAGGACTCAACAGGGATCTCTGAGGCATAAACCTGGGTGGACACTAGATCCATTTAATATCCTGGATGTTTTTTTAGTTGTGGACATCCCTGTGTCAGTTATTACATTTCAGATACTGACTTTAATGCCATTGCATTAGAATGAGCATGAGGAATCAGATGTTTCTGAAGTTTAATGACATTCTGTAAACTTTTTTCTTTTTTTTTTTTTTAAGGTAAAAACAGATCGATTGTTTAAGCCGCCTAAATTGGAGAACACCCATTTGTTTTTAAAGCGCAACTTACCAGCTGCTGAAAATCTTTTCTTTGCTGACCTCCAGAGGTGGTTCATAGGTGCAACAAAGTACATTGCTGCATAAATAAATAAATACAAAACTACACACTACACCCTGTATGCATAAAAATAAGATATGCTATAAACCTGACCACATCCGTTATCAAAGCCAGGTAATTTGTTGTCTGTAGTGTGAACACACCTGGCTGCACAAATAGTGCTTCAAAGGTTCCATATCATAGAAAACCAATCTATTTTCTTTCAGATTCGTATACAGTTTTTGGGCAACAAAAACTGTCTAAGCAGGTGTATTTGCTGGTTTCCCACCGATGCAAGAGGCAGCTTCCGCTCAAACTAGCTGAGAGGTGGTGTGAAGCTGGCACATGATGCATGGTTATTTAGAGTGAAGCAGTCAGTAAGATGTACTTGACAGATGGCTGATAGCTCTTCGATTCACAACATATTTTTAATCAAAATACTTGGCTGTATTATTTTTGGTGTTTTCGTGGAACCTGAAAGAAACCGTGCGGAACATTTAAATTTTGAGTCACAGCGTGTGATGGACAGGACATACAGTACGAGGCTGGCACCCTCTCATTCAAAGCCAGTCAAATCAGTCAATCAGGAGAGAATTCATTAATATTAATGAAACACAAACACACACACAAAAAACAGTACTTTCTAGAGCTCCAGAAAGAAGCTTGCAAGAAAAAATGTAAAACTATATGGAGATGATTGTTGTTACTTAAAACCATATCTTAGTCGGGATTATCAAAACTTCAACTAAACCCTAGAAAAATGAACAATATGGGACCTTTAAATCACTGAATGCTGAGAAACGGCATATAATCACTACATCCCTCTATTCAACTATTTAAAGTTTTGAATTGGTAGTTAAGATTTGGATGTGTAACATTTGCCTGCTCTAATTGACTTCTGCACTTCGCTTGTGATCTTTGTGTGCGTATGTGTAGTGACAGTGAGATGGAGATAGAAGCAGAGCACTATACCAACGGGGTTGTTGAGAGCTCTTCAGCACGGATCATGAATGGCACATACAAACATGAAGAAATCCTTCAGCCAGATGACAACAGCATTGGCAACGGGGTCACAGGTACACACACACACACACACACACACACACACACTAATTCTTCTTATTCTATTTACTGTATCTTCATGTGCTTGGTTATATAACTCATCTCTTGCATTCCCCTACTATTTCATACATTCACCTTCCAGCAGGATGCTTTTAATTTGTGTGTGTGTGTGTCTCTGTCGCAGCAGATGAGGGTTACAACAGTAGTAGACAGCTCTGTGGAGGGAACCAGGCAGCCACAGAGAGGATGATCCAGTTCGGACGGGAGCTGCAGGCGCTCAACGAACAGCTGTGTCGCGAGTACGGCAAGAATGCCACGCACAAGAAGATGTTACAGGTACACACACACACACACACACACACACACACACACACACACACAAGTGCACATGCACGAAAGTTTGAGCTCAACAATACAGCTGCACTACAATAGATTAGAGTGATGCCAGAACAGGGCTGAGGAGATTTCTTGTGCTGGCAGTAGTTGGGCTCCTGACAGCAGCAGTCTCTGTAAGCGTTGCAGGACTTGGAATGATTCCTGATTTCAGGATGTGCTGTAGTGAAGCACATAGTGTCCAGACGGAGGGCTATGTACTGCAGGCTCTGTCTGCTGAACTGTAAGGAGCCAGTCTGGGAACAAGTGGCGAGCTAAACATTAGAACCTGCATTGAAATTATAAAAGAGCTTTGCTGTAGATTTTTTATAATATAAGAATTATTTATGAGCTTGAGGCCATTTACAAGGGCCACTGTATATTGAAATTTGTCTTTAGAAGTGACTTATAAAAGCAAATATATTATGTAATGTATGTAAAGGTGGTTGATGACCACATCTGGAGTCCTACTTTTGGTCACATGACCAATAGGTTTTTACCACAATTGCTGGGATAGTTGCGCTGAGCCCAAGTTATGAACATCTCACTGTGGCTGTTTCCACTTTCACTATTCCTCTCTGCTTTATTTATAACCGATCCTCTGACCAAATATCTCCAGATCGTATTGCACAGACCTGTTGTCACTGAAAAACAGCACAGCTAAATGAAGCCCTGTTGAATGGACACATTTAATTTCCTTTATTTTCTTTTGTCACATAAAAAGAGAAGGCTCCCTATAGTTTGTCGGTGGAAAGCTTTTGAATTTGAAGAAGCATAAGCAAATGATTCAGAAAAGGATGAGTAAGAGTTAAATAAGACAGATATCTGAAAGTACAATTAGGAACACAAGAGATAAACTAAGCTTCAAACATACCGTTGGTTTGATATAATTTTTTCAAACATACACTTCTCTTTTAGCTCTGGGTTGGTTGTATGTTCACAAGCTCTTCTTATGTTAGGTTTATGAATTTATGTACCAGCCACGTGTGATAAGATTCATGCTACTTAACTTTGTCTAAGTCTATGAAAGAACAACACGTCTATGAAACAATCTGCTAACAGTTGCACATAACTGCAAAGGTGTTTTAGTAGGCCCTATTCATGGACTGCCCTGCAGACACTGTTGTTACAAGTGTGTATTGATAATTAATGCAGGTTTTATAAGTATAATGTAGACCAGAAATGAACCAGAAACATTGAACAATATTATTTGGAAACAAAAATACAACACTCAACATAACATCTATTAGACAATGTTTTACTTTGTTCCCATAAATGCAGTTTGAGGTCAGTCATTTTATGGCCAGATGGTGCGTTATCAGTCTGCAGTAAGCTGCTAAATGTATACAGTCTAGCGGTGTTCCAGCTGTGCTTTATTAATACGGCGTCCTGTCCGTCTGTCCATCTGTCTCTTTCTCTGTATGTATGTGTGTGTGTGTGTGTTTGTGTGTGTGTGTGTGTGTGTGTAGGATGCATTCAGCCTGCTCGCATACTCGGACCCGTGGAGCTGCCCCGTGGGCCAGCAGTTAGACCCCACACAGAGAGAATCACTCTGCTCGGCACTCAACAGTGCCATACTGGGTAAAGAGCGAACACAGACACAAACACGCACGTCTATGGCTTCAAAGTGTGACTCACTCCGCACCGCGCGAACAGAGCTACAGTGACAGCCATGTGGCGGAAAGAAGGAAAAGGTTTTAAGTAGATTACTAGTGACACAGATTATAGCTTAATGTGAACAAGATATAGTAGAGACTACCTTCAATACCTGTTTCACCCAATGCAGTAAATCATTTTAAAAATTTAAATGCAGGACCTTTTTCTCTTTCATTTTTTGTTGCCACTTTCAAAAGACTTATTATCCTTAAAGTTTGAATTGAAAATTGCTGTCCCATATTATAAAATAAATACAACAAAACACATGGATATAACAAGACATTTTACAAAATGTCCCACTTGTGAATCACTCTAAGTGGCAACATAGTTGCATTACAAAATTCACAAGATCCTTAGGGGTACTCTCAAGGTTCACATTTCCTCTTTTTTTTGCACTGCATGAATGGTGAAATTTTTAATTCGTTAGTGGAAACGGCAGTTTACAAACCTGTATCGGTTTAGAGGTCCTGAGCACATGCGTAGCTCCAACATAGTGTTTTGCAATATAAACAGGAAGAAATTAACATGGAGTAGACCAATGTGCCCATGGACGAATGCGCTCACGGCTGATGATGTGTATGTTTCATCCATCTCTGACAACATATTGTGTTTTTTTTCTGCGCCAGAGTCCCAAAATCTGCCCAAGCAGCCTCCTCTGATGTTAGCGCTGGGCCAGGCCACAGAGTGTGTTCAGCTCATGGCCCGAGTCCGGTCTGGTTCCTGTTCCTTCGCCAGAGTAGACAACTTTTTGCACTAGCACAGGTCCAGGTGAGTGTCCTCATTCAGTAATCCCACGGCCGCGCACCAACTTTTAAGTTGAGTTTAGAAAAAAACTTTATTATATTTGACAACTTTGTAAAAATAGATTGTAAACAGTGATAGAATAATAATGAACATCATTTATGTATGGAGGCTGTAACAGAATGTAAACCACCTCCATCTCTGTCCCTTATTTTCCATTTTGTTGCAAATTATCACTTACATTGTGCATGTGTGCACAACATGAAATACATTTAAATAACAACAACACATTTATATAAATTAAGCACAAGTGCAATTACTCGTAAACAAAGTGAAAATGGCAAAGCAGTGCATCATATTGTGTTTTTATCTTTGTATCTTTACTGTCCGTGTATTCATTATAAAACCATTTGTTTTCACTCCTTACCTGGCTTAGACTATTACCCGTCTCTCCACAGGTTAATGTTAAGTAGCACTGAGAGAAGGCATGTCCAGCAGGTAGTTGTCAAGGCGACGGCGGAAAGAGCATGCGTGTGATTGGTGTGTTTGGCTGTCCATCAGACCGAGCCAGCGGCACAGACAGAAGAGCGGAGGAGAGCAGAGAAGAAAGCTTCCTTTTAATTTAGTATTATCAAATAAAGAAATGTGTGACACTATTTAAAGATAATTAAATATTATTCTGTTTATCTAGCCATTTTTTAGTTCATTTTTTTTTGTCGGTTTGTTGTGCTCATCTGGGACAAAAAAGAAAATTGTAAATCTCCTTTTTATTTTCTCTTATGTTTTTCATGGGTTGGATTTTTGATTCCCTGCGTTCAGTATTTTCCTCATGTTGTTGCCGTTCACCATATCACAGACCACAATACCCATAGCTGGTTACCACGGTGACCCCCCACGACTGTAGGTCTTTTTTTTTTTTTTTTTACATCATCTCTAATAAGTTACAGACTCTATAGTACAAAATCTGGAGAACTAAGTTCTACTTGTAACCTCACCCATATATTACTGTCTACTAAAAGATATTAAAACATTCTATGCTCTTGCAGTCAGCTCAGGATCTTCTCTTTGATTGTCTATCAACACTGCTGCTGTCAGACTTCAAGCTCTAACCAAGACAATGCTGTCAAATCTGTTAAAGTCACACTGGTGGAAGAAAAGGACTCGGGTGTTGATGGGGGCTAGGGATGGTCAAATGGATCCTGGCAGGTGAGCAAACTAGTGCTTAGCCTGAAAAAAAAACAATCCTGATGGTGTGGAGCAGATGATTGGCTCTGGTAAGGCAGTAAACACCAAATGATCCCTGAATGATTAGGCGGAGTGGCTGTATTTTGTTTGCCAAAATGTTCTTAAGTTATGATTTATTGAATGAAATATTTTGAGCCAAAGAAACAAGACGTATCCTATAGAAACGGGGCCTGTGGAAAGAATAATTGAAGGACTGGCCTCTGGAGCGGCAGCGAGCACTGCCAGCTACCAGGGCGAGAGGGGGTTATATTGGCGTAGTGGAGGTGTCGGAGCTTTACTTTCACTGTAATGACTACTACAGGATCGACCAATCAGTGACCTTGTTGCAGGGAGCACGCCCTACCCCAGCTGCGCCTACAACGTCCACCTTCAGCAGCAAACCTAACACTATTATCACGGTCACCTTGATGCCAGCATAGTGGAAATCTGTATCAAAGGCACAGTAACAAGCCCGTGTGTAAAAGTCAAAGCTGCCCCCGGGGATTTCATTACTGCACATTCTCGCCACAGCCTCAACCTCTCTGTGCCTGTGTTATAAGAGTTTCAAATCCGTAGGGGAAAACCAATTTTGCCAAACGGGAAGTTTTTTATTTTTTTTTTGCTTTTGGTATAATTAAGAGTCCTACCACCCACAGGTTGTGAAAACATCATTCATTCACCCACAACCCACATACTGTACCTCCAGTATGTTCATGAGTCCAAAATCACAAATTAAAACGTTTTCCAACCTGTACAACAAAACGATGAGATTCTTCTAATAAAACTTTTATTCTTCTTTAAAACAGATTGTTTCTCCTGGTCAATACTGGCAATACTACAATACTTCCAGCCCCCAACAGCATAAAAATTAAAGTCACAACATGTTTAGTCCTTGTTTTCAGTGGCTCTTCAGAGACCCAAACAGATGTGCAACCTTAAAAGAAATATGAAATAAATATTAATATGAATATTGAGTCAAATATATGCATTAAGCAATAACTTCTAAAATAAAGCAACCATCTCTTATTGATACCTAAATATTTTTACATTGAAATGAAATGTTATTGTTGCAATATTATTTTCATATGGCCAGAGTTTATTATTTTATTATTGAAAAAGTCTTTCATAACATCGCAGTTTTGTGACAGAGCGCCGCCCCCTCACCTTCCAGTCCATCCTTCCAGTTTTCTGCTTCAGAACATTTTGACAGGATTCAGGGCTGTATCAGCGATTTTCAGGATTGTTTAATCTGTTGATAATTTTCTCAATTAATTGACTTTTTGAACCACTTAATTGTTTCAGCTTTACCAGGATTGCAGTTAGAAATTAGCCCACTGGCTGACTCAGAGATTTTCATTATGTTCACATTGTCTTTAGAAATAAGGAAAGTGAATTGTACCTTAATACGGCTCCACATGTTGCCAAGCCCTCTAACAGGATATGTTGCTTTGCAAACTCTGATTTATTACTCAGAAGCAAAGTGTTAACTGCAGCATCTAACTGTGACACCAGCTGAGTGATGGGAAAATGTCTCACAGAAAGTCACACAACTCTGTGAAGAGTCTTTTTCTTTGGTTGCTCAACCTGAAGTTAGGAAGGCCCGGGGGCATGTGATTGGCTATAAGAATTGCGTGGGCGGGGTTAAGCGACAACTCTGCTGCAGCAGATAATAAATGAAAGTGATCTTTCACGTTTTGAATTTAGAACTATGCATGATGAGTTCTATGAAAATAAGAATGATAAAATAACATTTCAGAATGATGCTTCTTTTCTACATTTTAGGCCGGCTGTCTATTTATAGGATTCATTATTCTCCAATGTCTTTATTTCATTCTGAACTATTTGGGTCTCCGTAACTTCGCTCCTCCTTTAGAAATACAGATTTATTTTGACATTTTATTCCAAAGCCAATTATTTGTACTTTTGACAGCTTCATCATTCATCTTTTTTTGGAAATTCCTCTTTGTGTATTAAAAGATATGATTATCTAAATCAAAATTACTGGACTATATCCCATTTCTATGTGTATCATTAATTGGATGTTGGTAACAAATGTGATTTGGTTCATCCCTTTTCTTGATCAAAACCACTTTTTGTTAACATTTCCTTCTTCTACCAACTGTTGTCTGACTAGTGTTGAGCTGTCACTCTCACTGCTTTGCTGTGACATGGCAATTGGCTCGTGGATCCGAAACCCCGAAGTGTATATTTCCATTCATAAGAGAATTTCAGACTATGGTAGAGAAAACGTTGAATAACATATTACTAGAGATGTGTGTAACGCAGTGTGGGGTTTACTACAGGGTATGTGGTCACACTTTTTACCGAGCTGTTTTTTTTTTTTTATAAACACAACTTCTGCTATAATAGGAACTATTCTAATAACTACGAACGCACACGACGCAGTGCACACACACAAACACACACACACACACACACACACACACACACACACACACACACACACACACACATCTGCTTCTACAGCTGTAAAGGACTTCTGTTACATGAACACATGTACGTGGATGAACAACCTCTGTTGCATACCTGTAGGGAACAAGTCTCCCCGCTGTCCGTTGTGTTTGAGCCTGGGCTGCGTCTCAGCGCTGTTACCATGCACCCTTCCTCTAATCCCTGCGTAGACATAGCCACTGACCTGATCAGTGATGGTTTAAGGAGACGAGGGACGCAAACAGTTTTTGGAAATGGACCTGAGGCCTCTGAAGCCACACGGACTTCCTTCCGGAGAGGCCCGAGAGAAACGGATTTAGGCATCGCAAACGAGCTGTGCACAATTTGACTTCTATCATAAATTTAATTTCATATTTTGACTTTTGAGTTTTAGCAAAAAAAAAAAAAGTATGTATAAAAAAAATAAAAAAAAATTAATAAAAAAAATGTGAAATGAGTTACCCTCTACTTAGCATGACTTTTAAAACCTTTAAAACAATATAAAAAAGGAAAAAATGATAATTGAAAAAAAAAAAAACCTATGTACTGGAAACATGTTTAAAAAAGAAAAAAAAAAGAAATATTGTATTCTGTTTAATTTTGACAGAATTATTTTTATTAAAATACATCCATAAGCATATGACTGATCTCCTGTTTTCATTTGGCGTGTCTTTCATTTGTTGAATCACTTTTCCTCCCTGTAGCCGAGACGTGGATTACAGACTGAAAAATGAAGCACAGCCACGGTTACAGGGAAAAAAGCTGGGATTTTCTCAAGAAATGTGAATTAAAGTCAAGAACGGTATGACTTTGACTTTCCAGCGTCTCAGCGTACCAGTGACAGTGTTGATTGCATGTACACGACATAGAACAGCAGTGAAGTGATAATCGTTTCCTGTGCGATGTTTTCCCCACATGCATCATGTGAAAAATGTGCGAACAAACAATCCTGTCACCGACTGAAGCTATTGCCACTGGGAGATCCTTCTTTGCATATCTACCTTTCATCCTCTCATCCCCCATTAAGGCAGGGATTATCATCATCTGCAGCTTTTTCCTTGGGGGTAATCAGGTGCAGGTTACATTTTTTCTGTCCCGAATTCCTGCACTGGTGGTCTCGGGCTGTGCCTGGTGAACTGGAATAAAAAATTCCTCCTTTACGTGATTGTGTGGCGTCATACACTCAGAGGCCAGGTTACCAGCCCAGCCTTAAATCCCAAACAGCCGTTATGTTACAGAATATGTTAAAAAAATAGAGATCACACAGTTGAACTATGCAGAAACTGCCTTTGGTGTAACCAGAGTGTTTAAACCTTAAACAACAAACACATACGACTTTCTACTCAAGTATATTCTAAATGGATTAAATATATAAAATGTGTTCTTTTTTGGTTACACCATTGTGTCAAAAAACACACAAAATTATGTTTGTGGAAATAAATGATAAAAATTGACTTTAAAATGACAAATGAAGCGACATAAATGCAAAATGTAGATTTTGAGATGCCAGATGAACGCTTCTTAAAACTGTACTTGGAAAAAGGTTTCGACTTTCTCATGTTGCCATTGCTCATTGTCACTGACCTCCATCACGTTAAATTCTCATGAATACAAGTGTCATGTTGAGTAAATTGGTTGTTAGCAAATATTAAAATGTTAAAAAAAAAAAAACTTGAGGTGAAGCTGTAGCCGCTAAAGGTCACACAGGTCACGCAGGGTTTGAGTCACATGTGGTTCCTGCTCTAACATCCCATTTGTAGCTTCCACAGTCATTTATCATTTACCAATTATTAATAGAAATGGCTGCAATCAAAACTACCATAAATACACTGACTCATTACAGCACGACCACTCTGATAATTTCACTTTTTTAGCCGCTGTGATCAAAATCAAAAATGTGTCATTACAAATCATCACTCAGTTATTCTAATCACATTTTTTAGACATATGCATTTTGAAAAAAAAGTAAATGGACATTTTCCTGCCCACTCCTGCAGGTCACAGGCTTGGTGACAGGTCCGCCCTCCCATTCTTATGACTGACTCGTGTGTTGGCAAACTGTGTCACTTTATCCACCAGCTGCTTTTCTGTTCCTTGTCAGAATATGAAATCCACTCCAAATCGTCTGGCTCCTCCTCGCCTCAACAAGCATTTCCACCAGCTGAAGAGGAAGCATGCGGCCATGAATGCATACATCGCTCCGTGTGCATTTATGGGATTTGACACTTCGCTGTAAACTAGCCTGGCCTCACATTCTTTTTTCACATTTCAAACGTAGTTGAGATAATGGAGGAGTTTATTTCATTTTCCGCTGAATTGTCAAACTATTGACTATGAAGAAAAGGCTAAATGCTGTATGTTTTTTTTTAAATAGACAACAGACCACTTCAGAAGAATACATTTATATAACTAACATAATAATTAGAGCTGTTCAATGTTAATTCTTCACTGTGAAACTGTTACCTTAAAATTTATAACAATGAACAGGCAGCAGTTACCCAGAAAGTTACTGTAATTCTTTTAGTTGTATGTACAGTAGTCAGAGAGTAAGTTTATTGAAATTACATTGTAACATTAATGTGTTCAACACAATAAAAAGCTGCAGATCTCACAGCAGAGTTTTACTGTGTATCTAACCCGTGTGTTGTGTGTGTGTGTGACCACTGTGACCATGAAATAACCTTGTAGGGAATAGACAGTAGTTTATGTTTAATGTGAATAGACAAATAAAGGCTCTGACTTCCCAGCAGCGTATATACATGTAGTGCATTTTCTAAAAGTTGGTTTTATTTCCTGTGTTGGGTCTGTTTGTTGTATAGTAATTGGACAGCAGAGGGCAGGATGGGGTTGTAAGATATATCCAGGCTACATTTGACCATCAGAGCACCGAGAGACAGGTGGTTCATTTTTACTCATTTACTCAGATAATCACATATATGTTTTTAAATGAAAGGAATATACACAGCGTAATAAGTGAAATCTTAGGTCATCCCCTAACACTATAAGTTTGGAATTGAAATATATCCCTAAATTCTTCCACACATCCAGTTGATGGATTGTGATAATGTGTGCCTTCTCATAAAGTATTGATGCTTTTCTTTACAAAACTAACTACAAACTTTAAAAAAAGCCAAAATGACAAATTTAGACACAATCACATGAAAAAATTAATGAACACTCGTGGGTCAAAAAGCTAATTTGAAGATGAATCATGTACGAGATGCTAGAGGGCTTTGACTTTGTCTACCACCTGGGTACCAATAAATATGGACATCACAAGCATTTTAAAGTTGGACGTTTTCTTTATGTTAGTTTAAGATTATGATTTGTATAGCACTTGTCATTACTACATGAGTCTATTATAGAAGAGAGAGAGAGAGAGAGTCTTCATTTTAAAATGGGTTAAATTAGGTTTTATATATTATTTCACTGTGGGCGACACGGTGGTGCGGTGGTTAGCACTGTTGCCTCACAGCAAGAAGGTCGCAGGTTCAAGACCCGCCTTGGGCCTGGGTCTGGGACCTTTCTGTGTGGAGTTTGCATGTTCTCCCCGTGTCTGCGTGGGTTTTCCCCGGGTACTCCGGTTTCCTCCCACAATACAAAAAACATGCTCAGGTTAATTGGTAAACTCTAAATTGCCCATAGGTGTGAGTGTGAGAGTGAATGGTGTGTGAATGGTGTGTGTGCCCCACGATTGGCTGGCGACCATCTGGGGTGTATCCCTGCCTCTCGCCTTAACGCGCTGGGATAGGCTCCAGCAGACCCCTGCGACCCCGAAAGGGAATAAGCGGGATAGACAATGGATGGATGGATGGATATTATTTCACTTAAATGTACCTATCAAGTTAATCATTAATGCTAACTATATACAGTACAGTTTGCATGTGTAAATGTATTTGTATTTATTAGGCCTGTTTTTACTTACCATTACATATTCAAAAAAAACGTGCAGAATCAGTGCATTACTAACGTTAACCATAAATGTCAAAAGATAACTTTTGATAATAAAAAATGATTTTGACTTAATTGGTGGCTGTGCATTGACCCTTTCTCCTCAAATTGGTGTTATTTTAATAAACTGACCACATATCGTGTATATTTGCAATTTCTGGTGCATTCTGGGATAAGTTGCCTGGAAGACCTTGGGCAGAACCGATGTCAGTAACCTCATCCCTCAGAAGGACAGTGATGGACAGCCAGACACTCCAGAACGGCCTGTAGCCAGTTCAGCCAAAAACAAAGTATTTGTAGTGAAACACATGAAAGGGTACAGTATCACGCAGAGCTGGAACGCTGCTGCTTTCCAAAGAGATAGACTCGGGCTTGTTTCTCCAAACATACTGTGCCCGAAAACCTTTTAAAAAATAAAACATCAAACTTTGAAAATCTGCAAGGTTTCAATACAGTATGTGGGTGGTGTTTTTTTTTCACTGGATCTCAGGCTAATTCGTGGTCTATTTGTGGTCAAGGCTGGTAAAAAAAAAAAAAAAAAAGAGTGTGTGTGTATATCGTCCTTGAAAGCATTGAGGCCTCTGTCCTTGCAGCAAAATAGCATCGAACGGAGAAGAAACTTGTAGTATACATGTGCAAATATGTCTGTGGTGCATGAAACCTGTGAGACTCCACTGATCTACAGATATTTATTGATATTACGATGTTCATACAAGAAGTAAAATCAGACCTTTAGTATATTTCTATTATATATTGATGATTAAATTGTGTAACCATTAAAAAAAAAAAAAAAATGAGGATTGATTTTGTAGAATAAAGAACACGGACAAGCTGATATTGTTAATGTGGAATACATCGTTTATTTAAACCAAATAAAAAACAAAAAACAGGCAAGTCTAATAGGTTGTGAACACACACACACACACACACACATTCAGAGTGCAGCCTGAGCCGTGGTCAACAAGTCACAGCAGAAGTTATTTGGTGTTAGGCAAAGAGCCGGAGGGACGGAGGGCAAAAGCACGTGGCCTGTCCAGTGTAAATCTCCGCCTAAAAAGGCCAGAGAGAGGTGCAGCGGAATCATCCGTCACACCTCCCTTCTCCTCTCTCTCTGCCTGCCTCACGCGCCGCAGAGGGACGAGACCGATGAACGCTCTCACAACAGCATCGTTTACTCCCAGTCGAGTCTCACAGAGATCCACACCGGCTGTCCGCGGTTCCGACCCACTCTACGTGTTATTAGACCTACTTCCTTGTGCAGACAGAGCTCTGACTCTGTAATTATGCACAGGCTGAGAGCGGCGGGCTGCAGAGTCGTACAATACGCCCTAAAGGCCTCGCGGTGCCACGAGACCCCTGGCCTTCTGGACTGGGAGGGAAAATTTCAGCGTGGTGGTTGCCATGGCACATGTACGTCGCCATGGTAACCTGCCGGAGCGTTCTCGAGATGGGGTGGGGGGAGGTTTGGGTGTAAATAACACAACACCCACACTTATTGCCCATTTGCTGTAATGCATATTCATAGTCACATGCAAGTCATTAGGGACATGTTAGTCTACCCACCCATCTACCAATCTATCTGTCTATCTATCTATCTTTCTATCTATCTATCCAGGCATCCTTCCATCCTTCTGTCCTTGTATCCTTTTTGGCTTGACTAAATAGTAATTACTCTGAGGCCAGTTGAAGGATGCGGCCCCCGCCTGCTCTCAGCTAGATTGTAATGGGTTCATAAGCGCTGCTGATTGAATTGATTGCCACAGTTGGAGTCTGGCTGAGATGTACAATGGGGTGGAATATGCGGAGCATTAATCAGCTCACACGAACGGGCTCTCATTTTATTTCAGAAAACATATACAGTACAAGTCATATGTAAGACATGATGCGAGAAGCATCCCCCCTACACACACACACACACACACACACACACACACACACACAGCCCTCCCACCTGCTGGCAGATGTGTTGCCTCACAGTTGTGTCTTATCCACATGTGCACATGAGGCCAATGGGCATTTCCTCTTTTTTTTATTGTGCAGGTTTGCACATGCATTCGCTTTGCACATCAGCATGCAGGAACACATGCACACGTTCAGATCGTCTCACGTTACTTACCTTCGTAAGAGAGTGCAGTGCGATGCGTGGGTCAGGTCAAATGCCTCACAATTTACACAGCGTGCAGCAAACTCCATCCATACAGCCTCAGTTTGGATAAGGAAAAAAAAAAATGAATCCATGGAATAATCAAAAGGTAAAGTGCAGGACAATTGCAGCACCGTGCAAAAGAATTAAAGCATTGGATTACAGTAAAGGAGCTCAGGTACACTGATGGAAACTGATTGTTTCTTTTTTTTCACCAGAGTCTCTTACACAGGCCCCCACAGACTACATGAATGTACATATATAAAGGCACCTGTCATTTTGTACATGTCGGGATCCTGGGGGTTTGATTGTAAGCGCGCAGGGCGGCCGCCCCCCCGCCAAGTCAAAAAATCAGACAAATAGAAAAGGGAAATGGCTGAGAAGTGAAGGAGCGAGGAGACGTGCAGGCGTGACTCACTGAGGTAGACTGTGACTTGTTGTCAAGAACATGAATTTACAACAACAAAATCACTAGTCTTCCACAGCGCGGCACGCCGAGGCGCACTGCTCGGTGCAAGTCAGTCAGCCGGGTGTCATTTTGCTTTTTAAAATGCACAAAAAAAGTACGAGAAGACTCTTGCTTTGCTTGCTTTGAATAAAAACAAGGATTTTCCTGTTGTATCTGCTCTTTAGGACAAGAACCAACACAAGTTGATTCTGCTTTTACAAAGGGCGAATTGTTAAAAAAAATAGCATCAAATGAAATGCTTACAATGTAATGACATCCTGTTCTCAGAGGAAGATCGGTCATGGATGGTTCGATTCCTTTTTCCTTAGACAACATCCTGATGACAAGGCCGGCACCTAGGCAAAATGCGTGAATGAACACTCGCCTTGTGTGTTTATAAAAGGGTTATACAAAAAAAAAAAACGCATTTACCATTTAAACATCATATACCTAAAGAGAGGAAGTTATTAACTCGCGCATCACACAACAACTTAACACTGTCAGGACACACTTGACACTGTATAATGACAAACCTAAATGTGTTTGCACTTTATTTCATCACATTACATGAATCAAAAATGACTTTATTCATTCGGCACACATAATGGAAACAGGGAGGGACGCGGAGGCACTCAGGAAACAATGTATAGAGAGATAAAACAGCCTTGATGAATTAATTTAGGAGAGCGTCCCTGCTGCCTGGGAGCTGGAAGCTGGTAATAATGCACCCATAACACACACACACACACACACACACACACACACACACACACACACACACACACACACACACACACACACACACACACACACACACACACGTACAAACACAGAGAGTGACAGAGCGGCTGTTTTAATAACAGAAGACTAAAAGGACACAAGTTTAATCTCCTGGTATTGGTTCTCTAAAGCTCTGCCAATAAAGTTGTATCACAGGCAGGATAAGAAGAGAGGAGGAAAGGACACATAGGAGGAGGTAGGGAGAAGAAGAAAGGACAGAAAAGGGCGAAAAAAGAAAGGTGTAGGGAATAAAGGACAATAAGAGAGGATGACGGAATAGAAAAAGGAAAGGAAAAGAAAAGGAGGAAGATGGAAACTAAAGGACAGAAGAGGAAAGCGATTGAAATTAAGGCAGAAAAGGGTAGAAAGGAAAGAGAGGAAAAAAGAGACTTGGGGAAAAGTGGAAATAAATAGGGCAAATGAATGAAAGAGAAGACAGAAAGGATAAAGGAGGAGGTGGAAAGGAAAGGAAACAGGGAGAGGAGCACAAAGGACAGAGGAGGAGGGTGATAGCGGCCCCCGTGTTCACCAGTCGTGTGTTATTGGAGCCAAACACTGCCACACTTGGTGAGTGCAGGTTGTGTGGTGAATGACAAATATCCTGTAAATGAATGATAATGGCTTGTTTAGCCGCGGCCCGCCCACGGCACCCCTGCTCCATCCTATTTCCTGTTAATATCGCTGGCTACGGCCTGGCTGACCTCGCCGCCATTCTTCTATTTCTATTAATCTTTAATGGCGGGTAAACGGCCCCACGCCACATGCTGACCGACATGGCTTTCCCACTTCATTATTTGTCCTGGAGGAAGAGGAGCTAGACATGAAAATAAAGTCTAGAACGTATTGGGGATGTGAACTTTTTTTTTTTTGATGATATTTGTAATGTTTCCACACCGTTTGTTTTATCTCGTTAGAGCGTTTTTTCAAGCCTCGGTGATTTTAATTATGACCAGGACGGGCGAGATGTGTGACTCCGACGCTCTGGTGTGTAATGACGGCCATCTTCACCGGGCCGATGGTCAGAATGTGGCGGAGGGGTCGCCACGCAGAGGAATATTTATCTAATCCATCTCCCCGCCGCCGCCTCCCCCCACCGTTTCCCCGTCCGTTAGGTTATTCACATATAGCCTACACACACACACACACACACACACACACACACACACACACACACAGCGCTGCCCTGCTGGCTGATCTCAACAAAGGTCTGTGACATTTGGAAGTAGATGAAATGACTGACAGGGTCGGGAGTGCTGCGCTCCATGTTTTACTGCTCAGGGATAAGAGCTCTTAAGACCTGAAAAGAATACTCACACACACACACACGCACACGCACACACACGCACACACACACACGCACACACACACACCTCTTTAGGACCTCAATGCTGCTTCAATACCTTTCTATTCATAACCCTGCTTTCTGCTCCGCGGAGCCTTTCATGTTCCTTGTTGGGGTTGAGGCACTACAGAACCCAATCAAATCTCACTCTAAAGCCCATAAAGAAGCAGGACCAGGGGCTGTTGAGCTGTAAAATTTATAATTTAGAAGATGTATATTACCACTGCTTCATTTCTCAGAGAAGTGATGCTTTTTTAAACCCATTTTTACCCATTAGATTGGGTGATTTATCACAGGACAGGAGAAATGGTTTTTCGCTGCTTTGTATATTATAATATAGTGCAGAGGGTTATGTGTGTGTGTGTGTGTGTTTGAGTGTGATAAAAAAAAAAAAAAAATCATCCGAGCTGGTGTTTCACGGGCTTAAAAGCATTTGATTACTGTAAAATTACAGCTTTCTACAAGAACAATATTGTTTTCTCAACGCTCCAAAAAAAAAAGTGGTAAATCCTTGAGTTCCTTCTTTAATTGATTTTCACATCCTGGGTGCTAATTAGCTGAATGTGGCTTTGGTGTTTCTGCTCGGCGCTTCCAGAGACAATTTGTCAGCCAGAGAGTGTGTGTAGCACTTCTCAGCTGTGGTGCTCTTTTCTTGATTTGTATTTCTTGCATTCATCTTTCAGCTAAATGTAAAAATGCATTGCGTCCTCAGAGCTAATACTAAATGTTAAAAGATACGGTATGACAGCAAATATTCTATATTTGTCATCACTGTAACACACACACACACACACACACACACACACACACACACACACACACACACACACACACACACACACACACACACACACTACAGCAACATATTCAAAATCAAAAATAATCCTCAACAAGTCCACTGTTTCCTCTTGTTTGACTGAATCTACAGTTTCCAGCAAATTACTGAGCATTTTTAAAAACTGAAAGTCTATCGTGATGAGTTTTTAAAGATCTTCCATAAAGGTTATCCACACACATAGTAGTTAGATATTTTCTTACTTCTAGTTTTTGCATTTGTCTTAATTATTAGTGCAATAACATATTGGCCTGATGAGTGTACATTTGTACAATGTTGCACATTTCTGAAACATGATTCTCATTTGCCGTTTCCAGGATGTATGACACTGATCTTCAGTCACTGTCTCACTTTTCTTGTTTAAAATTTGCATAGAAAAATGACTACAATCTATACTAATACTTTACTTTACATTCATAGGATGTCATCAACTTTTGATGATGACGTTTCAGATATGAATTTTAAGGGTCCATGGCTGACATATTTAATATTTTGTTTGTGGCACATTGACTTTCCGTCACATCATTCCATTTTCCTATGCCCCTCTCCACCAGCTGTGAGTAAGGGAACGCAAGGCAAAGCGAAAGCCGTGTACCCGTATTTTAAATGTCTTCATGTCAATTGAAATATTCAGGGCCTCTTTCTGTTTCTGAAGCTCCTAATAACACACCTCTGCTCGGAGTGGACTAACAGAGATGAGCTATAACTGTTTCCCCTCAGCCGAGATTACGAATTTGCAGATTAAATATAAATTACATGTCACTCAGGCATAAGGTCAGTCAAATGTCAGATTAGCTGTCACACACACACACATAGTGACTAAGTCACAAATATGTGCAACTATTGATATAGCTATTTATATCACCATTAACTAATATTAAATTAGTAGGCCCTTAGAATCAACCTGCACATTTTCTTCCCTCTGAATAATTTTCACACAACCCCTGACTTTACCACAGCTTTAACATACTGTACATCTTCATCGTGATGTCTACACTGAACCGCGTCTTGTCTGTTTCTTTTTTTTTTCTCTTTTTTTCCTCCTGCTTTTCTGCTGAGTTTCTGCATTAACAATGCCCTCATCAGAGGCTGCTGTCAGAGGCAACAATGCTGGGAATGACAGCTGCACCGAGTTTAAGTTACAGGAGCCATTGATTCCCGTCGGGGCGTTGGCCGCCTGGGTTAGCACGCACAAAGCTGGCCGACGACGCGGCCCGCATTGTCCGGGTCACGGTGGCGAGCAGGAGAGTGACAGCTCGCGGCGAGCTACGACTTCATTAGGCCAGCGCCGCTCTCCATTCTCTCTCTCTCTCTCTCTCTCTCTCTCTGCCTGGTGAGGTGTGTCCTTCTCAGTACTCATTAACGTCCAGTACGAGCCACTGAGTTACAGGTATTAGCCGGGGAACATTGGAGATCGCCGCACGAGGACATGCTGCCTGGTTAAACCCATGAACCCCGCGAACCGCACCCCCCCTTCCCCCCCTCCCTTCCTCCACACACGCAGAATGACACATTAGAAATTAGCTCCAGCGTCCAGAGCCCGCTTCTAATTTTCACATTAAAAAAAAAAAAAAAAGCGTATTAAGAAATAATGGGCTCCCCGTAGTTCACATAACTTACCGGCTCTAGTTATCTGTGCCTCTCCGTCTTTCTGGAGGACTTACGCTGGGTCACCGCATGCACTCAGACTCGTGGCGGAGAAGAAAGAGGGCGAGAGTTTGCCAGTATTATTCTCCCCGACACTGGTCTAACAATTATGGGCAGACCGCTGAATAGTTCTACGTCATTAGCGCGGGCTAAATTATGCTCTTCACTTTGGGATGGAGGTCCTTTCACTCAGAGCCAGGGAGAGAAATAACTGGGAGAAGACAGTAGTGTTCACAATGAAGCTGCCAGAGTGTTCAAGGATAGCAGGCTTTCATTTCTCTCCTGGTAATGTTCTATATTAGACTAATGTTCAATTAGGTTGTCAAGGTCTGTTAGTGACATCTAATTCTTATACAGAAGGTGAGGGGGGGGTTTATCATATCCCTTCATATCCAATACAAATAATTTCCCTTACATGTATGGTGAGCAAATAAAATCATTAACTGTTGGTTTCACGACGGTAAATTCGAATGGGTTAAGATGGGAGACGTCTGTGCGGCCTTTATAAAAAACAAAGGTGGTGGGACAATATAAGAGGTACACCCTCAGATATAACAGGTTTTACTGGGTGGATTTTATCACGTCGGGCCGCTACAGGTGCTGCTGTTATTGTGCGTGAATCCTGCCGCGCCGTGTCCATTAAAGCAGACTTCAGCCCGGCTCGCACTCCTGTTTCCGCCAGCTGTCATGTGACACGCAAACATATGGAATGCCTTCTTTTCAATTCGTGTTTCTGTGTGTTTCCTCGTGC
Source organism: Eupleurogrammus muticus (assembly GCA_036785175.1). NCBI lineage: Eukaryota > Metazoa > Chordata > Actinopteri > Scombriformes > Trichiuridae > Eupleurogrammus > Eupleurogrammus muticus. Next base: position 16,707,163 of record JAYKQN010000010.1, on the reverse strand, counting down.
GTGTGAAACGATATAACCTTCGTCTTCACCCTCCGCAGCAGCTAGGATACCAAGATTTTTTTTTTTTCCCGTTTGTTATCAGGCTAAGATCTTTATCTTTCTTTTCAAGCGTTCTGTTTTCTAATTAAATCATCGGAGGATGCTCCGGTGATAACAAAGATTCATTACTTCATAAGGAAAAAAAAGGACTTTCCCTTTGTGCCGTTCAGTTTTCATTTCATATCGTGTGCTATGACGAACACTTGTTAGATATACACCTTTATGATTAATCTATCCGAGTGATGAAACAACGAAATAAACTGTATTTAAAGGCAGATGAAAGCAGCCCTGCTCCCATTAAACTCCAGATTGATTCTTGCGTTGACACGGAACATTACGTCTGACCGGCGGGGCCCTGTAGCTGGTTTTAACTGGGAAATCTGACCAGCGGCTTCCGGGACTCATAAAACTAAATGCCACGAGGGAGCCGGGGACATTGGCATTAGGCTGTGGCAGTAAAAACAACAGCAGCCCCACTCCAACGGGCTGAACACCACGAACGTTATGGTCCAAGGCTTAGTTATCCTCAGGCGTAAAAAAGGTTCCTTTAACTGAGTTTAATTAAAAAAAAAAAAGCCCAATAATCAGTGGAGTCCATGAAGACTAATATTTAGAGAATATGCTGTGCATCCTTCTCTTCTCACCTCTCGCTCCTCCCGTCCTCCTTCACACCCATCCTCCTCCTCCTCCTCCTCCTCCTCCTCCTCCTCCTCCTCCTCTCACCTCCTGCTCCACCTGCTCGGATCGATTCTGTGTTAGTGAATTTGGAGCAGCGGGACGCCTGGGGGGGGGCAGGTATAACTGCCACTGAGCGGAAGTGAGCAGAGCCGGACGTGGCTACTTCCTGCACAGCATGGCGGTCATTTCATCACCTGGGTCATTTGTCTAACAACCAGCACCACCACCATCCTCCTCTACTTTCCTCTGTCTTTTTTTTTCTTTTTCTTCTTTTTTTTCGCCTAGCATTATGCATCTCTCTCTCTCTCTCTCATTTTCTCCCAACCTTCAGGACGTCTCTAAATACCACGCAGGGTTGCAGACAGGAAGATGACAGACCATCAAGGGTCGCTGTAGGCCGATCATTAGCGGCAACCTGTGGTTGACTTCAATTAGCCTGCGGAGACGCCGCCGGCGGTGAGAAAACGTAGCCAAATCTCCCCTCACAGCGCGTCGGGAGATGCACGGCCTGCAGCTGTGTGTTACACACACACACACACACACACACACAAAAAAAAAAGAGTCGAATTAAAGGCTTGATTCTGTTGCCTTCAGTTTACAACTCTACCACTTGAAAAGTCATTTGTTCCTTAACGCTTAAGAGAACGATGCCACTAGACGTGACGGGACTAAAACGCCGCAGCTGCGTTAACGTAAGCGAGTGAGTTCTGTTTGTATTTGGATCTTGTTAAGCTGCAAATAATCCTGACTGACCCCGTGCACTCTTTCTACATATCTTGACTTGAAAATATCACAGAGCGAGGTGGCGATTAGAAGGAGGAGGAGGGAAAGTGGGGAGTAGGTAAATAGCACGATCGGACAAATGAGGAGATGAGGAATGGAGGGCTAGACAGAAAAATAAATATATATAAATATATATATATACATGCAAAAAACAAGGGGAGTGAACGCGGGCAGGGAGAGCCAATCTGCTGCGAAGCTGAACAGACAACTCTGGGATTATCGACGACGGAGACAGCAGATGATGATTGTTGGTTGTGTGTGTGTGTGTGTGTGTGTGTGTGCAAGGGGGGGTAATTATGTAGAATTCCCCCTTGTCTTTCTACAACCCCCCCCCCCCCACCTCTCTCTCTCTCTCTCTCTCTCTCTACCCCCTACGGCGGCCCTGATGGGACACAGCCTTTCATTTGCTCATTGCGGTAATTGGTGTATGTGAGGGGGAGGTACATGTGTTCTGCTCCCCCTCTGCGTCTGTCAGAGAATTAGAAAATGGAATTCTCTGAAGAGCAGTGTGCGTCTGCCTCCCTCATCCAAGATGACACATTTTCATTATTCGCTGTGTGACGAGAACAGATTTCTCTGTCCTCTGGCCACCAGCATACATTATGATTTTCAATTCTGAAGATAATTCATATTGTGATTAAATTTGCAGAAAAAAAAAATACATTTAAACAAATGAATGTTAAATTAATAGGTTCTGCAATTATTCTGTTTTCCTTTCTTTCTTCTTCTTTTTTTTCAGGCTACAGGTTGTTCTTGGCCTGGATACAAAATAATAAGTGACACAATCTCTTTACAACTAAAAGCAAAATTGGTTTTACAAATGAATTAGCTCTATAAAATATACAAAAAAAAGACAACATTAATTCATGTCTTCTTTTCCCTTAACTAAACAGCATAGCAGTAATATATTTATAATCATTAATTATAAGCTGTGTTTTAAGGGTACATAGGAATTGTTTGTGAAACTCTTTTCCTGTATGTTTCTGCAGCAGTGTTGGAGTTATCACTTTATTCATTGGTTGCAAAGGAAAAAAGCCCCATAACAACCACACTGTAAAAAAAAAAAAAAAAATATATATATATATATATATATATATATATATATATATATATATATATATATATATATATATATATATATATATATATATATATATATATATATATATATATATATATATATATATATATATATATATATATATATATATATATATATATATATATATATATTTATAAACCTTATTATGATATATCTTTTGAGGAAAATGATGAATTATTGACCTCATATACAAAAAAAAACACATGTGGATTCTGATCTCTGACCTTTCTTGTCTACATGAAGCTAATTTGAATATGTGAATTTATGTTCGTTTGACTAAAACGACTTGCATTTTCTGCTGGAGCCAGGGGCTGCTCTGCTGAGCCAATTACCGTTCAGCAGGACCAGTTCATCAACTCTTACTTTCAGCTTTTTCATTTTTTGCTACACTTAGATTCAGTCGCTGCCTTGTTTACACGCTGCAACAAACCGAATCACTGAGACGGTCGAGCATCAAAATTCATTTTTGGATTACAGGGGAGACATGTTAAATTAGCTTTGTCTTACAAGCGCCACGGCGGGTTGTGTTTTTTTTTCCATCTGTTTTCCGGTTCTTGCAAATCTTACAATCTGTTTTTTTTTAATTACACCTATCCATGGCATAATGATTTTTCATAATAGAATAACTGTTCAAGAAAGTGTCAAACGTCGCTCAGAGAAACACGTATTCAACAAGTGACTCAAAAAATGCTGCATATTTTCTACTTACAATTCTAACAACTACCTTGAAAGTACTAAAATAAATGAAAAAAAATCATGAACAGTTTAGAAATATCATAGGCATAAAGAAAGAGAGAAAGGTAGTTCTCTCCTTTTTACGTCATGTTAATATTAAGTGAAAATAAGGTCTGCTTTTTGGGAAATAATGGCACCACTGGTGTGCGTCTCTCATGCAGACTTTTATTGTGGTAATTATAGGGGTTCACAATTCATGCAAAAAAAAAAAGCCTAGAAACCCTATAAATGGCCTCATCTCTGAATAGCTCAAACATGAGCTTTTCAGTAAAATAGCTCATGTTTGATATTGAACATCGGAATATATATTTAACCCTTTGGCATCCGATCCGAACGAGTGAACGAGAAGCTGTGTGATGTGCAGCCGTGGCTGGAGAATCGCTGTGGGGGGAGGGGGGAACAGAGCAAAGCAGCCGGAGCACTGACCTCTCACCATGGGAGCATCCTGTACATGGCGGCCTGAGACCAGGGCTCACCAAAGGGGGGGGGGGGGTGCAGAGGCGTGGGGGGAGGGGGGGGGAGACGGGAAGGCAGCTCTCGGAAAACCAAGGTTATTGGGTTAGGAGAAGGACCATGAGTGGAAATAACACAGGAGGCACGGGGTGGGGGGGTGCTGGGTGGGTGGGGGTGGGGTGCTTTGTTGAGAGAGGAAAGGTGAGGGAAATGGTGTAAGAGAGGTGTGAGCCAGAGGAGAGAAATGGGGGAGTGATAGGGAGAGAAAGGGAAGGTGCGATGTTGGGATTAAAGCTGAAATGAGCGACATATGGAAAAGGGGACGGGGAGAGAGGGAGCGAACGTGTAGGGAGACATATTTCATTTAAAAGGAAAAAAAATACGAGTAATTAAAGGCTTTGACCCCCTTTGCACCTGGCGTCGAAACTGCAACCTCGTGTAATCAGATTGGGGAAAATCAGATAAACCACACCCGGGGCCACGATGAAAGTTCAGATCTAGTCTGCGTTGTACAGTTGTAATCGTGTGTGTGTGTGTGTGTGTGTGTGTGTGTGTGTGTGTGTGCACAGAAATAAAGTCATGAGCAGGTGGAAGGCAGGTCAGGCTGCACTTGTCAGTATGGATTTATGATACTTGTAGGCTGAACAGCTGGCTGAACAAGACTTCCTGTCAATAATCATCATCTCCTAAATATTATCAGGGGAAGCCATGTGCGAAGCGAGCCGAGGGAGACGGACCCCAAAGTGCAACGTGTTCACGCTCACATGCATGTTGAAGGCAGGGAGAGGCCAGGTTTAAGAGGGAGGAGCGGTTGTTTATTCCTATTTCTTTTCAGGTTTATTGGTAAGAAGTGTTGAACGGGGTGGGGGGGGGTGGGGGGGGCACGCGGTTCTGAACGGACGCAGCAGCACGTGCTGTGACAGCAGGAAGCCTCATGAGGATGCACGGCGAGAAGCGAGCGTCGGAGGATGGCGAGATGGGCACGAGGATGAAAAGGAGAACAGGTGCTGCATGCGGAGGCCGGGGGGGAAGGTGGCGCGGAGGAGGGGAGGGGGGAGGGGGGAGCTGCTGAACAGCGGGGTGAACCGGGTGGCGGCTCAGTCGACACGCTGGTGGAGAGCGAGGTGAGCAGGGGGAGGAAAGCCTGGGGAAGGAGGGGGGGGGTGGGGGTGGAGGGGCTGGGAGACCTGCGAGTCAAAGGAAACCGTCGCCCGGTTCAAGTTTTTTCTGGCTCAAGTGCCCTTCTCTGGCTCCGAATATTGCTTGTTTCCTTTTCCTCCTCTTCTTTTGATACACCCCCAACTGCCCCCCTGAACACCGACCCTTCCTCAAACACTTTCTCACTCCGAGCGATGGACACAGAATCTTCTGCCGAATTAAACAATTCTGACCACTGGCAGTCAAATAAGAACAAGCATTAAGGTACAAGAGGAGCAGCTTGAAGTGATGACCCACTTACACAAAAACCCTCTCTCAGAAGAATCAAACCTCACGCTGTTTCCCCGCAAGGACAACACACACACACACACACACAAACACACACTTATAATGTACATTAGCCTACACACACACACACACACACACACACACACACACACACACACACACACACACACACACCAGTCCAGACTGGGACATCAAGACAATGTTTTTGCGCTCCTGCCGGTTTTCACCAGTGGCGGCAAGCACCTGTGTGGCGTGTGCAACAAAGGTTCCTAGCAACAGTCGCCGAGGAGAGACATCGTCAGGATGCACACCTGTTTGATCTGCCGGGACCCTCTGTGATAAGTGGCCCCGGTAACCATGGCGACGAGGATATGGGATGGATGCATGTGGTGCTATTGAATGGCCTTGGATTATAAACACACACACACAATACACCGGTACACACAGCGAGGTGCACACACACACACACACACACACACACACACCTACAAACTTAGTGAACACACATCATGCTTGAAGGAGTACATGCACACACACGCGCGCACACTTATGCACGCTCAACGGATAAACAAGCACACAAATGCGACGTGAGAAACAGCATCTACAGAAGACAACATCACGCACCAACTCGTGTGGAACATATAACGAGGCAGAGCTGCAGATCATGCCGGGTTTCACACATGCGATGCACTCGTAGCAGACTTCACACATGGAGAGACGTGCCAAAAAGGTCCCGCATTCATTAAAAAAAAAAAAAAATTAACAAACACGCAATGCGCAAGCACACGTAGGCCGACTCCAGACATTCCAACAGAAAACAACACAATGCGGCGTGTGTGAAGGAAGACGAGGCAGACGGCCAACGTGGTGACAGCTACTCACGGCCTGCAGGTGGACAGGGAAGCTTCTCTTCTTGCTGCACAACTCTGCGTCGACCTTGGAGTGGAAAAAACGTGAATATTTAGTCATTCACACAGAAATAGACAAGTCTGTGCGTAGGAATACACTCTGTGAAAGCCCTTTAAGTCTATAGGATATTACATTTCCTATAGATTTAAACGTGTAAATGTGTGAATGAGAAAATATGTGGATAAAGCTGCTGCTGTGAGCTTCTACTCTACATTCCTCTCTGATACACTGGGTTGTGAATAGTCACCGATTAAGAAATCAATAAGTGGTCAACTTAGTGGTGGACTGGTGGAGTGATTCATTTTTCAGTAGATGGGTCAGTGGCAAATCACGAAAATGTTTAAAATTTGGTTTGAAGAAGCATGTATTGACTTGATGTCTCTCTAATGAACATTTTGTGTTCACGTTGGTTTCTTGTCATTTGAAAGTCCATGTGTATCAATTATTTATTTTTTTTTACAAAAATCAGGATTTTTGAAACGAAATGTCAAATGGCGTAACTGAAAAAGAATGATACTTTTTAAAATATTTTCCCATCTAGAATATAAAACTAGTTGGAAGAGTGATTTGTATTTTTTTTTGTATTTTACCGTTTTAAGAGAGTTAAACTATCTGGTACCAAGCGTCATGCCAAATGCCAGTTATGGCATATATAGATATCTATATTCATTGTCTGCTGTGACAGATATATGTTGATTTGCACCTGCTTTCTAATAATAAAAAAACAAAGCATGAATGCATGATTGTTGTGCACAGCCAGGCCTTAAGCATTGCAATACAATATAGGTTGCATTTAATTTCCCATGTACAGACACGTTTAAAGTACATACGTACACCCTCCCTGTTTTAAATTGAGCTTGTCTTTTTCGCTTTTCATTTTGCTTTCACGCCTGCTTTCCTTGAGCCTTACTACTTGGCCCTGAAGACGTAAACCAATAAATAAAAGTGAAATCTACGCTGAAATGCACAGAGGCGCAGAGTTCTCGTTTCTAACCATCCAGTTTGCCAGCATGAGCTTTTTATTTGCATTAATCTGTATCCTCCTTTATGCCGGCAGTGCTTTGTGAGTGCTATTGAAATAAATCCTTTCTTATCATTGTGCAGAGGGGCGAGCCTGATAGCTCAGATGTTATAGTCTGTCAGAGAACAGACAGCCACGTCCTTTATTCCACGAGCCAATCATGACTCACGACCCGCATGTCATGAGGAGCGAGCAGCTCTGTTTTCTCCTCTGCTCTGTTTTAAACAACTCGCTTTTTCATAGCGCAGATTTTTTTTTTTTTCTCTCAGTGCGGGAGCAGGATTTCAGGAACAAAAAAAAAGAGTAAAATAAAGAAACAAGAAGCTAATCAGTCAGTCAACACCGGCGTTCTTCCTGATCTGAAACAGCGAGCGCGCCACAGCCACAGGGATCAAATGTCAGAGCAGATGAGGCGATTGGCTCCTGCCCGGCTCGCTTTATCAGCCGCAATGACTGTCAATCAAGCCGAGCCGGATCCCATCACACACTCGCTCGAAATAGACGACAGGTGATCACTTTACTGCTTGTTAGTCCGTTTTGATGCCGCGGTCATGTTTGTGCAGCCGAGTCTCGTGTTCACTGCTGTTTTTTTTTTTTTTTTCTCCTCCAACCAGTCATAATTAGAACATTTTACCATATGTTTGTCTGGGATTTATTTAATTTATTCACCTTTCAGTCGAGCTAAGTGATGATTATTTTTACAGAATGTTGTTGCCAAGAGAAGACTCGCTAAAATGTAAAAAAAAAAACTAAAAAAAAAAACTAAACAGCCCTTTTTCGCTGGTTATTTTCAAAAACATCTGCTGCCGCTCCAATTAAATTTCACAAGCCACAATTTATATTGCCCAAAGTTGAATGTGGAATGTTGTGTGTTTAAGTAGCTTTAGCCTTTAGCTTTAGCTGCCATGATGGCTAATTTAACAAAGAAGAAACACTACCAATTAGTCTTCCTGTAATTCAACTAATGTTGAAGAGAGTTTCAAATGACTCACATTCAAGTAGCCTAGTTTTAAATGAGAAAAGTTGATAAAGGAGAATAATGACTTAAAATCAATACAATAAATGTCTGATTGCATCTTATTATATTTAGAATTGTCACCTGGTGCCTGAATTTTCTTTCGGTTTTCTTTAACATATATAAACACATTTACACCATAAGATAATGCAGAAAAGGCTATACTCGTGGCTGGTATTGGATTTTTATGGAACCCTATAATAAAAGGATTTTTTTTTCCTTAGGGTGATTTTATTTTTCTCTAACATGAACAAAGGACATAAATTAAAGAGCCTATAGTATGTGTGCTCTAAGGCACAAAACGAATACAGCAAATCTAAAGGAGTCGGCATCTCAGCTTGTTGCTGAAACCCTGCAACAACCAGAAATAAACCTGGAAAACGAATATCCCGGGGTGCAACATCCCATTTTATCAACATCCGCAATTTGGTGTTTGACTGACTTGTTAAAAGTGACCTCTAACAGCACCGACTAAAGGAAACTTGACCTCCCTCCCCTGCCCTCAGTAAATCAGTGGTAAACCTGCGACAAGCCTGTTGCTCCAGGACTCGCGCTCGTACCCTCCCCCCCTTCATGTTCCTCTTCTCCCTCTATCTCTCATCCTCAAGTGACCCGCTCCCCTCCGCCTCGCCACCACCCCCCACCATCCTCCCCTTTCCTCTACCGTCCTCCAGCGAAATGAAAAGGCCACATCAAACAATGGATTTAGCCCGCTCCCCCTAAGCAGATGAGAGGACGGGAAACAATGGGGGAAGATGGAGAAACGAAGCAGGGAGGGTGGTGATGGAGGATGGGGGATGTGGAATAAAGGTAGAGAGTAAGGAATTTCAGGAGAAGCATCAGATCGATATACTAATCTGGCACGAATACTTTTATTTATTTATTTCTATGCCAGCTTAGTCTTACTGTGTTCATATCTCGTTGTTATGTTAGTGTTTCAAGGCATTTTTTTTGCACGGAACATATCAGCAACAAGGTAATTCAGACTTTTTTTGCTTAAAGTGACCAAAATGGACTTTTAACCAGGCATGAAAGTCTCATAATGCATCTGATGCACCTGTATAAGGGGGAAGGTTTTGTTTGAACAGTGTGGGGGTCATGCTACATTTTTTCAAAAATAATTAAAACATGTCTATGCCTGTGATGCCTATGCCTTTATACGACTTACAGCAGCAAACAAGACCTCCTGAAGATTCGTCTGTTACTCCTTATTACACAGAATACACGTTGACTACACCAGAGACATGAGGACATCTCATTTAATAATAATAAAAAAAGGCTTTCGGAAGTCGGACTGAAAGAGGTCTGGAGCCAAATTTCACGAGGAGGAGCGGGCCTGGCGCAACGTCGCGCTCAGAGGGAGGCGAGGAGGCGACAGGAGGAGAGGAGGAGGAGGAGGAGGAGGAAGAGGAGGGGGAGGGGGGGCACAGGCAGCAAAGGGGGAGGCCAGAGAGGAGGAGCAGAAGGTGCAGGGCAGGGAGCGGGGGAGTGATGGCAGTCTCCCACCAGCGCTGTCACAACCACACGCTCGGCTGCTGCTGCCGCTGATTGTGATTGCTGTTCAAACAAGGCCGACAGCTGCCACAAACATCTCCTGCTTAATATGACACGCATGTACACGCGCGCACACACGCACGCACACACACGCACCGATATTGCTCGCATGTCACTTTTTGCTGTCCCGCTTTATGGCACCCTGTTATCTTTCTTTCTTGTTCTTGCTCCCTGATAAGGCCGCGGACACTGATTGCCCTCTGCTCTGTAAAGTATGACAGCTCAATCACTCATCAAATCAAGATGTTCCCTCGTCATGTTGGAATACATCCTCTGCTTCCTCTATCAGACGCTTGTCTTGCTCTGCTTTTTTTCCCTATTATCTATATTTCCAGTTCTAAAGCATTTTTCCATGTTTTTACCCTCAGCTGCTTTTAGTCTCCCTCCAAAGAGGGGGTAGTATATTTCTAGGTAAGCAGCATGGTTTCACATATCGCTAGTAGAGCTGCAGCAATTAGTCGATTTTTTTACTTTTTCAATCATTTTTAAGCTGCTTGTTTGCTTGTTAGTTTTCCTGGGGAATGTGTGACACAGCGTGTGTCACACATTCCACATTAACGTCAACTAAATATATTTGAGGTCTACAGCTATTGGTCAGATAAAACGAGACAATTGAAAGCATCAGCGAGCTCCAGGGAAATTGTGATGAGGCGCTTTCTCTCACTTTTCTGATGCTCTATAAACCAGGCAATCAAATCGATTAATCAAGAACAGAAATTTGCAGAATAACCAATGACAAATATAATCTTCGGCTGCGGGCTTAATCGCTTTTCTCTTTTGTGAGCAACATTCATATTTCACAGCATCACCATAATTTTTTTTTTGGAAGCCCCTTTCAAATCAGCATGCCGTGAATCATGCAACACAAAACCAGTAATAACCAGCAGTTTATCTCAAATGCACCAATCACTCCGCAAGGGAGCCTGTTTTTTATTTTTATTTTTTTCTATTTAGTTTTCTATTTAAATCATGCACTTGTTGTCTGCAGGAGAGGGAATAAACCCTGCAGTTTCTAGACCATCTGCTAAAGACAATAAGAACATGGAGAAAAGAAAAAGGGGATAGTCATGCAGTCAAAGCACATTCACTAAATCTAACTAGAATGGAAGGAGTCTGCCTGTCTGCATCATGTATGTATATGTATGACTGTCCGTGGCTGTGTTGCTGAGGACCCGAGGAAGCATCCTGTTGAGTGTGAACTTGTCTGGATGAGCTGTTCTCGACAAAGCTGCGAGTGGCGATACCAGAGGCCAAGCGACCGGCCTGTTGGGAACCGGCACGTTTTGAATGGCACTGGCAGTATTTAATTAACCCAGCTCACATAGGGTAAATGGCTTCCATTTGTGTAGCACTCTTCTAGTCTTTTTTCGGCCACTCAAAGTGCTTTCCACTACACGTGTTCATTCACCCGTTTCACGCGCGCTCACACGCCGACGGCCGGTGGCTGTCATGCAAGGTGCCAACCAGCTCATCTGGATGTTATCTAATCGCTCGCACACACACACACACACATTCACACACCAGTGGCTCAGCCAGAGGATGGTACGACCCCGCATATCAAAAAACATGAATGCACCAAGGGTTTTCTGGTTCTCTCTCTATCTCTTTTCTCTCTCTTGTTCTCTCTGGTGCTTTCCTGTTGCTGCTGACACACACACACACACACACACACACACACACACACACACACACACACACAGGCAAACACACTCTCCACCACAGCAGTTATACATTATGGAGTGGTAACCAGGCAGCATCTAATTGCAATAATTGGAAGAATGTACCGAGCGGCCTGTTTGAACACCTGTTAGCACTGAATTTCTCTCATGGCTACAGATTGTATGTGCTGTGTCACACCATTTGGTGTGTGTGTGTGTGTGTGTGTGTGTGTGTGTGTGTGTGTGTGTGTGTGTGTGTGGGTGTATGTATGTATCCATGTGCAAGCCTCAGAATGCGTTATTTCCCCCTCCTTCCCAACCATGCTCATATACGGGGGATGGGGTGGGTATGTAAATATAGGATCCTGGCGGCATTCCAGTTTCCATTCTGACACCTCAGACCCCGCCAGAAGGAGGCTGCCTGTCGCTGACACATCGGCAATTCACCCAGAATAATTTGGTACCAAATGAATAACATGCATGATACATCTTGGCCTTCACACGTCTCATGCTGTCATCGCTGCTTTTTATTTATTTTTTTGTCTCCCTGCCCGTGTAGTCATTTTGTCAGCTGCGACATGCTGAAATAACAACTCCGGGACAGAGTCTGTTACGAGCAGATCAGACCGACGCAGAAAACATCCTGTCTGCAGTCCAAATAGAAGCCACAGGACCAACTCTGAGAGGTGAGAGCGGGGCCTGTTGTGTGGTGCACCAGTTCTTTTTCTCTCGTTCTCTTGCAGCTTTTTTTTTTAAGTTGGAGAGGTGGGGGTGGGGGGTTTGGGGGTGGGGGTGGAGGGGGGGGGCAGCTGTGGCCAGAAGTGTGGAGCTGTCCGCCCCTCCGGTGCTGAAATCTCTATTCACTCTGCTCCCTGCCTGCGCCGTCTTGCTCCTTTCTACTGTTCATGCTCATAAAAGCTATAATTTCACCACAGCACATTTCAAGGACAACTGTTGCTGGAGAAAGAAAGAGAAATGAACTGTGCAGCTCTCTGCAGCTACAGCGTTGTAGTTGTTTAGGCCCTTCAGGAGCTCTTCAACTGCACTTCATATAACCCCCACCCCCCGAAAAAAAAAAAAAACATGACAAATGAAACTCTCTCTCTTTTTCTCTCTCCTCTTTTTCATACATGTGTCTCAGGTCTCTGTCACACACTGACAACTTTTGTTTCTATCAGAATGGCTTTTTACATTGAGCTGTTGTCATTTGACCCAGGAAGCTGTAACAGGCTGATAATCTGGAGCAGGTAGAAAGCCCTCAGGGACACAGGGGGCAGGAAGAGCTCTCTCTCTCTCTCTCTCTCTCTCTCTCTCTCTCTCTTTTTATCTAATTACACTGCCATTATTGCTAACTGAGGCAGCGTCGTCTTCAGATACAGACACGTTAACACATGGCAGCAAACACGAGGCTGAGTCTCACTTTTTTTTTCTTTCCTTTTTTAACATTTTTTTTTATAAAAGGGAGCTGCTCTAAACTATGGATTCTAACATTTGAGACATAGAAGGGATCGATCGGAGCACGTACCTGTTGAATATCTGACAGGTCAACCGTGGCGCGTCTCCTCCTCCTCTTCCTCCTGCCCATCATCATCATCATCATCATCCCATCTAAACCACGAGGAGAAAAACAGTAAAAGATCTTCATTTCATTCACAAAATCGTTTGAGACAAAGTGTTTGTATTTTAAAATTGTTTCTAAGCGTCCTGCTCTAGGATCTACTTTTTTTCTTTTTTTTCTTTCTCCTCCTAGAATCGCTTCTCCTCTCTTTCCCTTCCTTCCCTTACATAGCGTGAGCCTCACCTGGTCGGTCCGGTCCACGGACGGAGGGACGGAGACGTGGAGCGGCAGCAGAGGTGCGGCGCGTCTGGAAGCGGGGGAAGCAGCCTCCGGTGCGCCGGTGCCTGCTCCTTTAAAAAGCCTCCCATGGTCCAATAGGAGGCCTGTCAGCTCGACGGGACCTGACGTCACCCCCCCGCCCCCGCCCCCACCCCGACCCCCCACTCGAGTTGAACTATAGGAGAAATTATATCAGCATTATTTCTACGAAGTGGGGAAAGGGGGGGTGGGGGTGTGTGGTGGTGGTGGGGGGGGGGGGGGGGGGGTGCAGACATTGAGACATTCAAGCACAAAAAGCGGATTCTAATGAGGGTGCTGCTACAGTTCCCTACAGCCACAGCTGTGTTAGCGGTGATCTATTTCCTGAATATTTATTCTAAAGAACCCCAAAAAAGAAAGCAGCATGCTGCGATATTTGAGTTTTTTTTTCTTTTTTTTTCTTTTTTTTATAATCATGCTGCAAAAAATATATTGTGGATCAATTCGGGGAAAGAAAGAACAAAAAAAAGAAGAAGAAAAAAGCAGCCTCCTGCTCCGTGTATTCGCTTCTGCGGATTTCTCCATAGTTCATAAGAAGCGCTTGATATCTTCATCATCATCATCATCATCATCATCATCATCATCACCGCTCATGAACGCATGTTGAATGCAGGTTGAAATAAGAAGAAAAAAAACACGTCTCTGTCATCAGAGACAGTAACAAATAAGATGGAGACAAAACGAAGCAGCGAAACGAACTCCAGGTCACTATCAGAATAAGCTCTGTCCTCCATATTCTATATTTAAATCATATCTTTTTATACACTTGAAATGCACTTTTGTCTTTTGTCTTTTTCTTATTTCATTCAATTTTTTCAGTATTGTCTATCTTGGCTTGGTTCAGTGTAGAAAATCACACAAAAGCCCACAGAGGGATAATATAATATGTAATATAATATGATACATAATATGACATATATAATGTATAGTATTTCAATGAAAAACATCATGTTTCTTTTAAAGATAAGACTTTAAAAATATGAAAACAGTTGTAATTTAACAAGAGAAAACTACACTCACCGTTAGAATTCTATTTTTTTGCATTCACGCTACAGGTTTGACAGTACAAACCCACAGAGGAGACCACAGTCCAACGCTTCAGCTGCAGCTTATAAAACATCAAACGTTTGGAGTTAGATGTGTTCCTGTTTTTCTTTAACTTAATTCAATTTATTCTATAAATGACAGCGGTAACATGCTGCAATTTGTGCATGGTCCACAGCAGCAAATATGAGGTATAAGTGAGGACACATATCATTCTTCCTGCTTTACTGGGAACCGTTAACACCCAAGGCTGCATCATAGTGTGAGTGTCACAGCCTTGAGGGCCAATTATGAATTTGCTATATGAATGAGGCAGCCATGAATATCTAGATTAACATGCTAGGAGCCTTTTGTCATTATTAATTATGGTGAGTGAATGTTCAACTTGCTATAAATTGCAATTTCTGTATTGTTCCAAGCCATTTTAAGCTGTTTTTTCCCCTAATGCAAAAGGTAGAACTGTAAAGTGGACACCAGCTGTACTAAAAGCAATGAAGTACATTTAATAAGATTTAATGTTCTTAGAGTAATAAATAGTGGAGGGAAAATAATTCTGGATATTTTAATGAGTTTTGTGTCTAATTTGGAATAATATGTTTGGAATTCCATAATCTGGCGAATACACAGTGTTATGTTTGGTCTAAAGACGATACACATGTAGATATAATGAGGTGCATATGTCCATGTGCAACACAGTGGCTCCCTTCCCTCTTACTGTCATCTTGTTGCTCCCCAGCTGCACGCAGCAGCACCACAACACTATCTAGGAGCCAATAAAGAAAAATGATGTTGCATTTCATATGAACTCTACTCGTTTGGCAGATGACAGCTATACATAATCTGTCATGGTGTGTCTCGGTGGCAGAGTGATGGCAGAAAGGCTAGAAAAGAGGGGTATTTTCAGACACAAATGAGCAATTTGTAAGGCCATTGTGTGCAGAATCATTGAATTACCCAGACTCAGAAACCATTGTGGGAAAATGCTATTGTGTCGTGGAGTGCTTGTTTTTGTTGTTTGTGTGTGTGTGTGTGTGTGTGTGTGTGTGTGTGTGTGTGTGTGTGCGTGTGTGTGTCTGTGATTTTTTTTTTCCATGCAGCTTTTGAAATGGGTCTGCGTGTGTGTACAAACAGACATGTAATTGTGTAGGGGTTTTAATTTTCTTTCTTTTTTGGCAACTTAAATATAACCAGCGTTTGCCTGTTCTCCATCCATACACTGCACACCTGGGCCCAGCAGTGATCTGCTGGTGAGCACGGTGAATAGTGCAGGTGACGAGGTCTGCGCTGTACTGTACCACGCAGAAGGATCTTTGGATTCGTCTTGAGGTAAGAAGTTCAGCTCCCAACATGCACCTCAGCATTTCTTTATATTTTTTTGTCTTGTACATTTCATCATATGCACTTTTGGAAATAGCTCCATCTGAACATTGTACGCTGTGTGAAGTGAGTCATATTTCAAGGTGTTGAATTGGATGAAAGCCATTTAAAGGAATAGTTGGCCATTTTTTGGGAAATGTGCTTTCCTGTATAACACTATCTAAAACAGCTGATTAGCTTCACATTAAGAATGGAAATATGCTCTCTCTTTTTTACAATTATTTTTTTACTGGTTAAGCAGATAAGATATAACATGTCTATTACTGAGTTTTAGAGATGCTGATGTACCTGGACATTTTTTTAGTTTTTTTGCTAAGCTGAGTTAGCAGGTTGCTGGTTGTAGCTTCCTATTTAATGCAACAAATACAGGAGATGAATCCTTCTGAACTATCATTCACCAAGAAAACATCTATTTTCCTTCCTTTAATGAAGTGGGGCAAAAAAAGTGTGCCACAGAAGTCAGATGTGAATAATGTGAGCTGTATGTTTATTTATTTTTTTGTTAAAACAGTCTCATGAAATCAAATAAAAAACTTGATATCTCCTCTGTATATCAAGTGACTGCATAGCAAACTGCATGAACGTCAACAAATGCCTTATTGAAACTAATCACAGTGCAACCTCCCTCATGAAGGCCTATTATAAGAAAGCAGAGGCTCAAAGGCCAAATCTAAGAGTAAACACTTGAAATATCAAATTTAATAGAATATCATCATAAATCAACACACGCACACACAGATGTGCTTATTGCATGTTCCAGGTATCTACAACGCTCTTATGTAAGCTCAGCATATAAAAATCGTATGGCATTTGTTAGATGAAATAACAGATTAATGGTCCTCCATGGGGAAACCTGGATAATGTTTCAATTTAGATATGCTATTTTTCTTCAGATTGTTTTGCATGACCTGCTCTTAATTGAGTCCTGACAAACAAAGATGAACTCTGTGAATATGAAATATAATCACAGGAGGATGCAAACACCGGCAGCTCTTGCTGCTGCTGTACATGAAAAGTCGTCCATCTTTAGTTCTTTTTACATGACTTTACTTACCTAATAACGAGCTGGCGAATGTGATTAGGTTTTATCATGATTAAACACGATGGCATTAGCCCTGCAGTCCTCGTGCTGCAGGAAACGCTGCAGCACAGATCATCACAATGTGGCAACAGATCTGAAAGAAGCCAATAAGCAGACACTTTTTTTTTAGCTGAATGCAATGCAGTTGGGTTTTGAAAAAGCAACAAAAATCAACATTTCATAATTGGTTATGTTTTAAAAATATCTAACACACAATGCATTTTTAATCTCTGAAGTGAACACAGTAGCACCACAAGTCCTTTGTTCTAATGCCTGTAACAAGGAAACATGCTGAGTGCAACTGGAATGCATAAAATAAACATGATCATTTCACTAAGCTAGAAATGCTGAATGCAGAATGTAAAACATTTAAAGATACTTTTGAAATGATAAACACAGTTTAATAATTTTTCACTGTATTCTTTTTTTTCATTTATTCAAGGACAGATTAACATGTTTCCTTAAGACGTGTGGATGCTGGGTAGTTGTGGTTATATCTTATACCTTATGTATTGTTTCTGTTTATTTCTGCCCTCACATATTGATTTTCAATATGCAATACTTCATTCATGTTTTTGTTAATATTTCTGAAGTGAAACGCTTCTTCATTTTTCCAGTTATGCGATATTAGTTCATAGGGTTGAATATAATAGATTGTCTTTACAAAATATGAATGTCTATATTGTAAAATCCTTCTAGAAGTGTAAACCAAAAAGCAAGGCAAGTTTATTTGTGTAGTACATCTCAACAATAAGGTAACTCAAAGTGTTGTAAAACCCTGAGATACAAGTAAAAAAAAGGATTGAAACAGGAAATTAAGAAAGTTAAATTGAAAAAATTAATTACAAAATATTAAAAGGAAATGAAGTTAAAACAAAAAACAAAAACAGAGTTATACAATTTAAAATCAGTTGATTAAAAGAGGAAAATAAAACAAACAAATAAATGAAAGCTTTAACACCAACTGGATACCACCTGAACTCAATACAATTGAAAAAATAGTTATAATAGATGTTTTTGTATATGCATTTTTGTAATGTATTTATCTCAAATCACAGTAAAAATAATCAAAAGCACATTTCACCCATTAAAAAAACACTTTTAAGTAGTCATAATTAATCTCCAATTTTGCTCTAGACTTTTGACTGAGAAAAATACAGACCTGATTATATGCCTGTACATATCACACATTATTTTAATACAGATGCATATTTAATATTTTATAACCTTTTATAACCCCCCATGAAGCTCTCTGTCCTCACATTTTGCCCTTTGCAATGACAATTGAAATTTCTCCACCATCGATCTGTCATTAGCAGATTTTTTTTTTTAGCTCTCTGGCTAATTAAGTTAACATTTGTGATGTAAAGGAGACAGTTTGGCATTTGAGCTGCTGCTGATGATGATGGGGTGAGATACAGACTCGCCTACTTGGCTGAAGTGTAACTCAGTGTGGAAAACTTAAAGGTTTGAATATTTTTACATAGGTTTCTCTTTATGTACAATTTTTTAAATCAATAAAAAATATATATGCATATATATGTACCCACAGAAAAAAAAGTTTTGCATTTCTGGCAAAAAAAATATGCAGTGTGAATTGTTTTATTAAGAACATTTTAGACAATGACATTATGTTTGCATATCCAGCCAATAGCGACAGGGGCATTGTGAGTTGCCAGATACTGTATGGTCGCTAGGCATCGGCACAGCTAGGCTGCTAGGTAGAAGTGGCAGGGCCTGTAAGTCCAGCTTTAAACCCTGAGAATGATATGAATTACAGATGCAGAGTGATCCCAGAAGAGCAAAAAGCAGTCAGTATCGCTGCAGTGGATGCTAGATGGACTCATTCGCAGGATTTACATGACATCACAAAGCAGCTTAACTTACCTCGACCAATAAGTTAAGCTTACTCACTAAATTCCTCTTCAACAATGGTATTTGTTTTCATTTTATGACGTTGACCTTATATATGAAATCATTGGTCATGAACCAACAACCTCCAGGCTCAAATCAAATGGTGCAAGCTGATCTGGTAGCAGCAAACCTGGCAACCCGACTGCTGATTGTCTTTTCTTTTGTGTGTGTTGCAACTACAATTTTCAAACATAAGGTACCTATATCCTGCTCATTTAAAATGTTCCACCTTCAACTGATGATATTCTTCAAGTAAAGACACTACACGCCAAACCTAAAGTCCAGTCTCAACTACACTGTGAAAGAACCCAACACAACACGATGTCAGAAGTAGGAACCGACACAACGTTGGCTCCATAAATTGTTGGGAAAACTCATGTCTGCGTTAACTTTTGATTGTTTCGAGCTGTACGTCCCTGCTGGGAGGAAAAAAAAAATCAACATTCTTCTAAGTATGAGAAAAGAAAGTATAGACTCCAGAATCTAATTTAGTTTCGGCTAACATGGATTTTTTGATATGTTCAAACAGTATGTTTTCTATTTGAACGTTACACGAGAGAGAGAGCTGGTATCAGCGGCGGGGGCCCCGCCCCCGCAGATAAGCGTCTGGTTACGTGTCGGTAAAGAGCGGCGGAGAAGGTAGGGTCACATCGGCAGATGGCCCTATCAGTGTTGGGTAAACCAGAGGCCAATGCAGCCGTGTTTGGCTTAACGGCCTATAAGTAATTCATTGTTTTCACTGAGAAGGAGCATCTGTCGACCCCCCCCCGGCCCTGGAGATGCACGCGCGCACACACACACAGACAGACACACACACAGTTATGCATAGATGCATAGATAAACATACTTACATGAACATTTGGTCACATGCACAAATGTAGGGGACACACACACACACACACATGCAGGCTTATTTGTAGTGGGCAGTGCAGGTGGCTGAAGGCAGAGGAGAGGTCTTTGTTCCATGTGACCTGCTCAGATCAGATAGCCACCACTGATCTTAGTTAATGCTCACTAAGAACTCATTTACCTGCCAAAGCGAAAGCAGGTCTGAAAACAGGAGAGAGAGATAAAGGAGGGGGGAGATGCAGCTGCAGCTCAACAGGCGGTCCACAGCACACAACAAAACAGCCCAAATACTGGATTTACATTTTTTACACTAATGGCTTAGTCAATTTATGTTGCCTGTCACTTATAGTATTTATTGAACGAACTCTTGTGCAATCACACCTCCATTTCACGTTACGTCGTCCGCAGTCTGTAAACAATTTTTTTGCATAAGCAGTGAGCTCTATTACAATAATAACATGCAAAGGCTATTCCTTTTTGACACGGACATCAACTTGTATTGCACCGCTTTATTCATAAGCATGGCTGAAGACACCTGCAACAATGCAAGTCATCTGAAAAAAAAGTGCGTTCTCTGGCCGCGAAAATAATTTCTCGTAATAGGCTTCTAATTGATGCTTG
The DNA here is from genome assembly GCA_036785175.1 of Eupleurogrammus muticus. Classification (NCBI taxonomy): domain Eukaryota; kingdom Metazoa; phylum Chordata; class Actinopteri; order Scombriformes; family Trichiuridae; genus Eupleurogrammus; species Eupleurogrammus muticus. The sequence continues at coordinate 16,687,008 of JAYKQN010000010.1, read as the reverse complement.
AAGCCAGATACTTTTTGAGCTGGAAAAAAGGGAACAAATGCTAATAAAGATAGGAACAACTGTGTGATACAGGCAAGCTTTAGAAAGGGGAATTTCTTTCCACACTCATATTTGCTGAGAGGGGGAGGCCAGCTACATTCTGGATGTTTCTTATTATCAACAAATCCTGTGAAAAGACCACAAAACTCACAGGTGTCTGTAGATCTTATTCCTCTGGGTCTTGGAGCGCCATAGTCTGTGTGATTACAGTCAGTTCCACACACACCACGCTGCTGCCAGGAATACTCACTAAAGCAACAAGTACGTATTCATTTGGGGCTGAAAATAGTCCTCAACAAATGCATTATTTATATGAAACACACTTGATTGAAGGTCCAGTAAGAACAGGGCTTGGGCCACTGACAAAGTATCCAGAAGTGGACTAAAGTGATTTTTTTTTTTTTTGGTTTTGTTTTTTTTCTGTTTATTTTAATAGAATAAAAAATAACAGCACTGTCATTTTTACTGATACAAATAGGAAACAAATGCTTTCTTTCATGTTTTTTTTTTCCACAGCAAACACTGTGTAACATTAACAATTGTATTGTTCTGTCCAAATGTTCCACTATCATGACGATGAGCCAGCAATAACTGGATCTTGGGACAGGAGCAGCTTAAGGGAATTAAGTCATTTCTCATTTAAATATTTACTTTTTGCTATTTTCTCTTTCTCTCCTATGACATGAAATCTATGTAAAGGCCTGTTCAAGTATCATAGAGGAAGTTTTTAGTGTAGGTGGCATATATGATGCTGGAGGGGCCTCAGGTGGGTGGCTCAGATTAAATTGGCTATCAGAAGGAATGAATGGTCATTAGGAACACCAGAAACAGAGCACCAAGTTTATAATGAAGGGAAAATTAGTGAATTATCTGAGCCAGTCTCATAAACTATATGACACTATCAATCTGGAACTCTGATTATTGATTATTGCTCTTTGTCCTGCTGGGGCCACATGTGTGTACATGTAGGAAAACATGAAGAAGGCTGCAGTAATGGCTGCTCTCTCTCTGTATGAGACCAGAAGATATGACTAACGTAGCACCTAAAGGGTTAAAGCCATCCAGCCAATGTCAACCGTGAGCCAATGTGCGATCTCACCGTGTTCATGTGTGAGTTCAAAGGTCAATTCTGTGTGTTTCAAAGGGAGCTGGGTTATAACAGAGGTTTAGTAAGCACATGAAGTGTGGAAATACTAAACTAAACTAACTGTGCAAGAGGCTGACACACAGTGAACAACAGAAGCCTGAATCCACACACATCAACAGAAGTTAAAAAGTCTGGCTCAGCTGAGGGTTCTGTCACTGAATGAGCCTGGTTATATTACCAGATAATAAAGAAGGAAGAGTGTTGCATTGAGAAGCTGAGGTAAAGAGACGCGGCCTGGAGCTGCTTCCAGCAGCGGAGTCCAGCTCCCGTTCCTGTCGGAAGGACCAGGCCTGAGTCGCTGTGAGCAAACTTAAAATCTCTGAATCTCACACAAGCTCCAGTGCATCTGCTTCAAAGAGGCCGCACAAGAGAGCGGAGCACACGTTTTTTCAAGGCCGCAGCTTTTCCTGCTGCAGGGAGAAGACCAGAGCTGCTGCTCTGCTGAAACAAAAGGAAAGGGGCCGGGTTTTTGTGGCCCTTCACAGCTCAGATGTGACACCTTATGGAGGAGTTTCAGTGGCAAAGCGAGTTCAACTGAAGTCACAAAAAAGTCCCATATTCACCTGTGGACCCTAAAATATGACTTATTTACTGTTTGTTATTTATTATTAAAATCATATCATGAATAAAGAGTCTCAGCTTACACACACACACACATACAACATTACCACACAGGGGCAAAATTATTATAATTATGTATTATCTCTTTGTTGTAACGTATGTATGAATAAACTCACCTTGCCCATATCATAGAAAGTTCACTTTTAATTGTGTTTTGATTATAAGGAAAGTCTATGTGCTACAAATAAAATGTTATAATTAAAAAATGATTTGAAAACCACATGTCTGGGATATTACCACTTCAACTTAAACCCAGGAGAAGTGTATGACACAGGGCCTTTAATACTGGATTTTATTTACAGTAGATGCTGCTGCCTTCAGTGATGGCTTTGCAGGAATATTGCCAGCAGTTTCTGGACACAATCCATGATAGGTGATATTGTAGCTGTCAGAAAATTTAGCAGTCATACATGGAGTGTTAAAACCCTCCTGAGTACGGCTGTGGAGCATTTAAGCAGCAGACAGGCTACGGCCTTATAATACAGGAGGCAGGGATGCAGGGTGGGCTATTATATAGCGTAACATCTGCCACTGTACTTGCTTTTCCAGGTTAGCGATAGGCTACAACATGACACGAGTTACTTCTACAAATACCATTTCCAAAAAGACTGCCAGTGCCTGATGCACATGTTCTTAAAGCATGTTTTTTTTTTCTTCAGCCAGCACTCTGCCAAAGAAATAATAACAGAAAAGTGGCCATCACTCTGCTTTTCAGCTCAGACTCTCAAATGGCAGAAATTACAGGCTCTGGCTGTTGAGACTGGGCTGTAATGTGTACAGCCGCTCAGTCCCCCACCAAGGCCATTCACCTCTGACAGAACGGGGAACGTGAGGGTAGTGAGGCAAGTTCAGGTGACCTCTTTTTAAACTCTTCCTTTGAGCTAGGTCTCTCTTTTTTTGGGTGGGGGACAAATGGCAAAATAATTGTGTCCTTGACACGTCCTGTTCATGATCAATACTTCCCTAATGGCCGACGCTTGTTCTCTATTCTCTGTTCCGCACACAATAACCGATGCACACGCACGCACGCATACGCTGCACTTATTTCCATTATGTTAACGCCTGGTGAATAGGAGGCACAAGAGGAAGTCCCTGGCAGGAATACGTGCAGCAAAAAAAACTGGGACGTGAGTCTTTCTGAGGAAAATACCAAATCAAAACTGTAATTGTGAAATGGCAATTTTCTGATGCGGGCAATTATCAAAAGAAAGGATAATTGAACTTTTTTCATATTACATAAGTTTGTGTCAACACAAACATACATGCACATGCAAAAACAGACACACAACAACAATGCACAGTGACAAACAAAGTGTACACAGGCTGTTGCATTTCCACTATTCTTCCTTTCCCCCCTGGTAACTCACGGCTAATATTATGCCTCACTTGAAGAAAATTGAAATAGAAAATGTGGAACATTTAGCAGGAGGGTTCCCTTATAACCAATTACACACCAGCACCAGGATGCAGCTTCCTGAGGCTGGAGGAGTTATTTTCAACCAGCTGAAATAAATAACAGCAGGTTGGGAGAAAATGTATATGATTACCGTAATTGAGATTTTGAAAATTAATTAAGCTTCACCAAAGTAATGATGCACGCCCCGTTAGCTGATTTTCACCCGATCATCTGTGGAATTTTTTTTGCTTTTTCCCATTTTTACGACTTTTACGGCTTGATGTCTCGGGCAAATTATTGTGTTCAGAGCGGTTCGAGACTAACGGACTAACATCAGGACAGTGTGTGTGCGTGTGTGTGTGTGTGTGTGTGTGCGCGCGTGTGTGTGTTTCTCCTGTGTGTATATTTAACCTATGGTCCTTTCTTGCGCATGTTTGAATGAGCTGTGATTTGTGTGGGTGGGCTCAATGAAAAAGAAGAAAAAAAAATCTCCATAAAATATACAAATGACAGCAGTTATCTCTTATTCATGCTCCTTTCACACTTGGCCCACCGTTAGTGTAAATGTATTCTGAGTGGTATCAAAGGTGTGGTCAGGAGACACATGCGTTTAAAATGCTGCAAATTTACCGACGGATGTCAACTGACGTACCACAAGCATTGAATATTTTTAGCCTATTCTTTGACCAAGAGATGGCATGCTGGACTATCAGGCATGTACATTGTGTTATACATCAGAATTCTCTAATTGTATTTTATTTAAAGGCGTATGGAGATTTTATGTGGTTTGGTACATCACACTTTTAATTCCTGCATATATATTTCCCACTGCATGCTTTATCTAATGTGTGAAGTATGCTGCCATTGTTCTATGCATTGTATGTTGTTTATTACATTTTCACACTGTGTTGCCGTACAGTCAGGGGGCTGTGCTCCCAATTATTTCCACTCACGCTCACACTCATGTAAAGTGCAGTGTGACAATAAACGTGATTCTTTTTTATTCAGTTCGATGATGCCCATGCTTCTTTATCTTTGCAAGGAGTGGATCCAAACACAATGTGTGGAAGATTTTTTTTATTTGTTACAAATCAGGCTCAGAATTAAATTATATAAAATAAATAATGCAGAATCGCATTTTGAATGCAACAAAGTACTATTATTAATATTTTAACTCTATTTATTTTATTATTCATCGACTGTGTTTACTTTGTACCTCCCAGGTAAAGATTTTTAGGAACAAAGCATATGCTCTTAGTTTGAATAAGCAGCACCTCAATCAATACAGTGTTAAAATAACGCTTAAACATGAATGCAGTAATTATATTTTGTATTGATATGAATATTTTTACTTTCGATATGCTAAGTGCATTTTACTATTTTTCAGTATTTCAGTGAAGTAACAGCTCTGAATATGTCTTCCATCCCTCTGTGGAACACTCAATGTATTTCAGAGGGAACACGTTTATTAATGAGGCGAATACACGAGCCCTCTCACTCTAATTAAAACACTTATGTTCGAAATTCTGGCTTCGGCCCCCCCACCTCTCCCGACCACCTGGACAGTGCCTAGCTGACCAGTTCATTAATCCACACATGCGGGCAGGAGCCGGAGAAAGCTGCAGCCTCCGTCTCTGCCTCCTCCCTCCCAGCCCGGCGCTGCTCGGGAAGCAAACCGGCCCGCCATAATGCATTTGTGATCACTGTAATTTCTCAGGGGGAAAAAAGCAGAAATCATCCAGTGTCACAAAGACACGAAAAGTTCAGCTGCATAAGGGATTGGAAAGTTACAGTGTTAAAATGTCCTATTGTGCTCTGAAATTAGGCTGGAATGAAAAGTTAAAAGCTTTTGTTAAATGCCAAACTCAACTGTCTGAGCGAGAAAAAGGAAATGCTGAAACAATGTTTGCTCCTCAAGCTCGGAATAACCTTTCCTAAGTGCCATTTATATAGGAGTTTTATCAAGTCAATGAATTTGCTCTATACTTTTCATCCAGTTGTCCGTTAATGTAAATGCTCTTTTAGAAATTTCTGTTATATAATGATGATAAAAGCTGCAATTGTGGACTTTGTGCTTTGTTCAGCTCCATTATTTTCTTTCCAAAATGGTGAAAAAAAGAACCCCCCCCCACAAGCACACACACATGTACACACACCACACCCTGTTCTTTTAGTAGTTTTTTGGGCATTCTTTAAACATTATATATCAGACTGTTTTTTTTATTTATTGCCCCTTACTTCACTTGGTGAAAAAAGAACAATTTAAAGTTTTTATCTCCATCATGGGGTTGGGTGATAGTGTCGAAAACATGCAGCTGAGAGCAAAATGTCTGTGCTGGTTCATCTGTAGAAAAAGCTGTGAAAAAGAGCAGGAAGAATAAACACTGTCCACTTCGGGCTGCAAAAAGCAGCCCTCTGATGAAAAAAAAAGAAGATCTTAAATAAGTACTGTGTCTTCTGGTAGGAAAAAGTGCATGAAAAAAATGTACTCCTGTCTTTTCTCAACTTCATGAGCTGTCGCTAAAAGCTGAGGCGAGGGTTCTGTGTGGTGTGCAGTTTATTAGAGGGAAAATAACAGAAGAACAACTAGAGGATAGAACATAGATTCTAGTTGGAATTGTAACACACAAACACCCGTGCCTACACGCGAAACTGACACACACACACACACACACACACAGAACACACCACAAAGACACATGCACATGTTGAATTACAGGTTTAATCAGGCATAGTTGAAAAGGAAATTGCCATTAGATTTTAAAGTGGATGATTTCACATTTTCCCTCCATTCATTTCTTCATTTTTCTTTGCAAAGTGGCCTTTTATGCTCACTACATGTGCTTTTATGGAAAATTACATTTTCTTTTTAAAGATTTTTTTCAGTGTTCAGTTTACAGACAGGAAACAAGGGGAGAGAGATGGGTATGGCATGCAGCAAAGGTCCCTGGCTGGAATCAAACCAGGGACATTGCATTATGTGACATATGCAGTCACTATTCATCTGAGAACGATTAGCAATTTTCCAACACCCATGTATGTGTATGTATTTTTTTTCTATTTTACAAAACCATCCTCAGTCAGACCATATATTATAAGAACAAGGATAATAATAATAATAATAATTTCAAGTCAACTTGGACACACTTCTGCTATGTGCAGTTCTAAACACATCAAATAAATAAAGTAAGTGGGATGATATTGTGTGGGTGTGAATGGTCACACTGTTTGCGGGTGTGGACGGGAGTAACGCACACATCGTGGAAGTGGGTGGTAATGGACAGAAATCCAGTGTGAGAAGCACTAAGAAATCAGTCTGGGAGCACGACTCCAGTCTCTTGGTCAAAGGTCTGTTGTATTTCCCTGTCAATTTAGCTGAAGCAATTATAATTATGTTCAAAGTTTGCAGGAGCACTTGTGCTCCTCACCTGCTAACCCACCTACTGATCAGAAAATTGGCACTTCAGTGAAATCAGGCTATGCACAACTGGCTCACGTGTGGCCACTATAAGGGTTTTCTCGATATGCAGCCGACTGCATTTATGACGTGCCTACTTCAAATTGACTTTAAATATAATGCCAGGGTATAGGATCTAAAATATATATGAACTTTTCATTAGTATTGTTACCACATGTCAATCCCATAATGTTGCAGGTTATTATATATGAATGTTGAAGCATTTTAAGATACAATTTTCTCAAATCTAATTGATTATTTATTTTTATTCTAAAATACAATATGTAAATGTGTGTAAATATACAAATATTAATAAATTATTTATGATTATAAAATACTGACAAGTCAAGGAACATCCTTTAATCATAAACTTGGACATATAGTAGGTAGATAAAATAAATACAGCCTGTTCACATTGGCTCTATTTCACTCACTACTGAATATGTGAACACACTGTATATAATATATCTACCTACTATATGTACAAGCAATGTTATTAAAGGATGTTACTTGACTTGTCAATATTGACGCCTGTATATATATTTATTCCTTTCTTAGTTTATCCAGACTAAACCATCAACTGCTTTGTTGGTGTAGAAAAATGACATTGAGTTCTTGGCTGATGAAGATGCTTCAGATTGTACTGACAAGGATTAGAGCCATCATAGGTAATAAAATCAAAAATATCTTAAAGATTTGCTACAAAGTCACACATTTTCCAGAAATAAACTCAGAGAATCTCCAAGTGGGTTTCAAGCAATTTCCTATGTTTTCCCCAAAGAGCAGCTACAACAGTGAGATCAATCAGAAATTGCCATTTTTAATGTTTTTCTTCCACATTTTGTTGAGCATTATTTTTTTCATTCTGCTTATTTAAGGATTTACAGCTTTGAGTGATAGCTAAAATTGAGTTTCTTTGATGCATCAAGGTGCAGTACCCGCTTTGTCCAGAGAGAGCTGTGGTGGCGCTGTGCTGAGTTCCACTTCAACTGCTGCCTCCTTCTTCTTCTTCTTCTTCTTCTTCTTCTTCTTCTGCGTTTCCTCCGACGCTCACTCACAACAAACATAGCGGCTCTTTGACACACAAAACACTCCGCGCGGCAAGAAATTCGGACGAATGCGGACGGTTTGCGTTACGGCTGCGGTCGGGCGGAAGAAATGAGGCCGGACACGAGCGGCTGAGCAAAGGTTAGAGGTCACCGAGCCCACCGCGAGTTGTCGAGCCGGAGCGCTGCTGCTAACACGACGAGCCGAACCTGGCAGGAGCAGCTTCCTGCGGGCTGGACGGTGGGCTCCTACAGGCAACAAGTGAGTGGGAACAGCGGACGGTGTCGGTCCCTAAAGACGAACCGTGTAACAATGACGAGAAAAAGATAAACCAGTCGGTTTTAGCTAGGTTTACCACGTTTTAACCCGGGACTTCAAACTTGACTCTAGCCCGTGAAACCTTGACTCTTCCGCTGTTCTCTTGATATGGGAACATACGTGTGTCATATGAGAAGTGTAATAGTACGTCTTTATAAACTAGAATGCGGAACAAAGCTGACTCCTCAAGGGCTGCAAGGAAATATTCCTTTTAATTATTGAAGCACAGTATGTATAATAGATGAGTTATACATGTGAAAACCTAATTGTGGTAGGAATTTCCCTGTCAGAGAGGATGCATATTAACATTGAAGCAATCAGCTGGTTTTGTTGTTTGATTGCAAAGGGAAAGTTTAAAAGAGAAAAACACACAGTCCAAATAATCACTTGTGAGTCAGGAACCCCCCCCCCCCAGGAACCACATGATTCCCAAGGGAATTCGTGAATAAAATACAGAGAATTCTAATTATACATTAGATTTGATAAGAACTAACTATGATGTTGACACACACACACACCCTGTTGGGGGCAAATTTGGTATGAACAGTGTTCAGGAATGTGCAAACATTGGCTGGAGGCCCCTTGACAGACAATCATGAAGTAATGAACACACAGAGGTCATTCATCATACAGAGAGACAGCACAGAAACACATGCACTACAGTGACCAAGCCTATGTCTCTAAAGAGTTTCGTAGTGTGATCCACGCTTAAATCTATCAGAAGCTGTAACAGTCTGAACTGTAATTAAGTTTAATTTCAGATTTTTCCTTTAACCCAGTTGTTTTAATTGAGTGAAGTGTTATAATGATAATAATAACCTATCTATAAACCAAGCAGCATGTCTGTTTATGGGACTATAAGATCAACCTCCACTTTCAGTTATTGTGCATGGTACAATGTTGTGTATCTTTTCATTGTGGAATTTTTTTGATAGGTATTCACAACGTCATTATTACGCATTATCCTGCAGCAGCACTTTCATCACAGTGTAAAGCTCCGTGTCACGACTCCTTCCCATGTTGTTTCCCTGCACTTTCATTAAAAATTAAAGACATTTAGCTGCCAGTTTATTCCTTATCCTAACACAGGCTGCTGTGGACTGGTAAACTGGACTGGTAAACACTTTTCTATAGGAATACATACTTCCTATAGGTACTGCAAGTAATTATAATAATAATAATAATAATAATACAATGACTACCCAAAGATGATTTACATGGAGAGCAAAAGAAGGAACAGGACATTTTATAACGGGGCATGTTGTGGAATGGAGGGAAAGTTTTGATCGCTTTTATGGGTTTTGAGGCCTTGTTTGAAAGAAGGGAAGAAAGCTTTTCTAGTGCCCTCAGTTTATAAATTGTTTGTAATTTGTTTGTGAAACCATAAACATTTGACCAGCATCTATCATCTAAATTGTCTTTCTTGCCACCTGTTTGATGGTTTATTCAGTGCTAGAGCCTGACTCTCCCTGAACCTACAGGTACCAGGAAGGTGCTTGTGATGTGATCCTCTCATCACCGTGGCCGCCTCTACCAGCCGCCTACTGAGGGAGGGGTTTGAGACCATTCTCCGATCACAGCGATGGACGAGGACACCCCGACCCTGAAGCCTCGGCGGATCCAGAATCAGAACGTGGTCCATCGTCTCGAGAGGCGCAGGATCTGCTCGGGCCAACCGGGAGCTCACTGGTACCGAGTGCGCTGCTTCCACCAGAATCTTTTCCCTAACTTTACCGTCGTCAACGTGGAGAAGCCCCCCTGCTTTCTTAGAAAGTTCTCGCCTGACGGACGCTGCTTCATCGCCTTCTCATCTGACCAGACGTCTCTCGAGGTGAGAGGAGAGAAACCGAAACGTCAATTTAGCCTTTTTCCCCTCAAGGAACAGTACCTGGCATGAAATGGATCAGAGGAAAACCCTTAAACAGTCTCTTGAATGAAGGAAATGCTTTTTCACTTCCAGATATATGAATACCAAGGCTGCCAGGCGGCTCAGGACCTGCTGAGGGGCCAAGAGGGAGAGACGCTTCTAACGGCCAACGACCAGCGGTCCCTCAAAATCCGAGGTCGTCTGTTTGAGCGCTTCTTCTCCTTGCTTCATGTCACTAACGTGGCCTCGAATGGCGAACACCTCAACCGGGAGTGCAGCCTCTTCACGGACGACTGCCGCTATGTCATCGTCGGGTCGGCTGTGTACGTCCCAGAGGAGCCGCCACCGTACTTCTTTGAGGTGACCAGAAATATAAAAAGAAACTCAAAGTAGTTAAAATTTTCGAATTCACTTCAGTGATTTTTTTTTTTTGCTCTTTGTGTACTTCCACCCACATTTCATCTCCCACCAGGTGTACCGCAACAACGAATCGGTGACTCCGAACCCCCGCTCTCCTTTAGAAGACTACTCCCTGCACATCATCGACCTCCACACCGGCAGGCTGTGTGACACCAGGTCCTTCAAGTGTGACAAGATCATCCTGTCGCACAACCAGGGCCTCTACCTCTACAGGAACATCCTGGCCGTGCTGTCGGTCCAGCAGCAGACCATACACGTCTTTCAGGTGAACGGATTCGAAACACATTGACATTAGTGGGTGCAAACACCTGCTGGGGTCTCACTCATCTGGTTAGATGTTGAAAATACCTGAAAGCATCAACCAATAGCGAAAGTGTCCACAGTTCAGATCTCTAGTTTAAGGTGTGTGAGGTACTGGTGAATTCCAGTTTGATACCTGATAGGATTTCAAAATGGTGTGTACTGAAAATTACCAAATAGCTGATGTGTTTATCTGTTTCAATCACTTAACAGATCAGGCGTTTATTTGAGACCAAACAGCGATTCAGGTCAAGTGATTAATTCTTTCCTGACAAAAATCTTGCTCTGCAAAACTGGAAAAATATGGTAATTTACTCTGTTTCTTTAATAAACCAGTATGACTAGTGTATAACTTGCATACAACTTGACCCACGGTTCGACACATGCAAGCAACCTCAAACTGCATGTCGTTTAAAGATCTTCTTCTGGTGGCAAACAGGGAAACGTCTTCTATTATTTGGTAATTTACAGTGTGCTGCCACTTAAAGAATCGAGAAAATATGTTCTGGGATCAGATATTCCCCCTGTCCCCTTCCCAGGTGACTCCAGAAGGGACGTTTCTGGACGTCAGGACCATCGGGCGCTTCTGTTACGAGGACGATCTCCTGACTCTCTCAGCGGTTTACACAGAGGCCCAGGCCGAGAGCCAGCCGGGATTCCCGCGCCTTTACACCGACAAAACCATCAACTCCCTCAAGCACAGGCTGCTGGTCTATCTGTGGAGGAGGGCTGAGCAGGACGGCAGCGTCACGGCCAAGAGGAGGTACGCACAAACCCTCCTGTTCTTTCATTCTGGCATTGAAGTTTACATGCCAGTTCAGCAGGGGACTCTTATTGAAGTTTAATTAAAATAAATCCTTGTATCTTGAATCCATTATGTCTTTAAATTAAACTGAACTGGACAGGACTGTGGGAAAAAATGTAATTAAAACATATATTTTTATTTATTTTACATAACAATATAATTGTATTGTACTTGATGTTTCAGTCAATTTCTCTTCAGCTTTGATTTAAAAGAACTGCAGAGTTGGAGCAGACCTGCAATTTTCTGGTAGTTTGTTCCAGATATGTGGAGCAAGAAAAAAAAAAAAGCAACGTAATGAAAAAAAAATGTAGACATACAGGGCAGACTGTGCAAAACTGTAACAAAATTAAAAAAAGAGACAAATTCATATTGTGAAACATTTCACATACTGTATGGTTTTTTATAAAAAAAATCATTCTAAGCTTACTTTAAACTGTTTTTATGTCTAATTGCCTAAAATGTTGAAATATTCATGTAACTGTATATATAAAAGGGAAAAACAGCATATCCTCAATTTTATAGAAGCTGTAAGCAAATCTTCATGTATGAAAAATTCCAGAAATGATCAAATAGCTGCAGATTATTTCTTTGATGATTGATTATCTGTTGCAGGGCAAAAGTCTGAATTCCATGAATTATTTACAGTACTGAATAAAACCATAGCATGTAAGACAAATATAAAAAAAGTGATATCAAAAATACTTTAATATGAATTGGTATAATGAGTTTATGTTATAAATCAAATGAGTGCAGTGTTACATTTAACTGTATGATCTGCAATTTGGTGCTTTAATTTTCAAACAATAACTTATTTATTCTTGTTTGTCTTTTTAGAAAGGTGAAAAATGAGCTGTCTCTTAATTTTTAATGGCAGTAGATGTACTAATCCATAATGTATTTCTGTAAGATATTCACTCATTGGTTCGTTTGGTTCAGCCAGATATTTTTCTGTCATCCTGTTGTCAGATTCTTCCAGTTTTTCGATCAGCTGAGGAGGCTGAGGATGTGGAAGATGCAGCTGTTGGATGAGCATCACCTCTTCATTAAATACACCAGTGAAGACGTGGTCACACTCAGAGTCACGGACCCTTCACAGGTGAACACACACACACACACACACACATTCCTCCCTCTGTTCTCTTTGTTACTTTTTCCTGCTTCTCTCATGTCTTTTGTTGTATAACAGGGATTCCTTTTTCAGGTCTCCAAGGACACCGTCTTCCTACAGATTCTCTTCGGTCCTGTGACTCTTTTATAATGACAGCACATAGATCTAATTAATTTTAATTTTATTTACGTGAAATCTCAGCTCCCTGAATGTGTCACCGACCGTCTTACATCTTCCTAATGAAAATTGTATTAATGTCGTCATTTGATATTTAAAAGTGTAACAAACATGCATAGAACCATAAGATAAAGCAGATGTTGTATAGAAAAGTCTGGGTAACACTTTACTTGACGATTGAATTCATAACAAGGAACATGGTATTTACAATATAGTTCTTTTTAAAAAAAATGCATTTGTTTTATAATGTAACCATTGCAGATGATTTCTCATCTTTTCCTACAGGGAATGTCTAACTGTACCAAGTTACATAAATACTGGCCACCTAAAAGTAGCTAGTTTTCTTTTAGTATTAAACTCAGTGATTACGAATTCTCCACCACTTGTATAGTGAAGTGACATTCAATGTAGATTTTTTGGAAAATATAGAGAAAGTTTTAAATTTGCCTCCAATATTTCATAAAGGACCTTTAATTTAATCTCCAGCCTTTGTAAATATTTCATGAATATCTTATGAAGTTTACATCAAATGTCCCTTTACTATACAAGTATTAAAGTGTGCACAATCACAGGTTAACACTGGGAGGTAAACTAGCTACAATCAGCTGACATGCATTTGCCTGTAACCTTGTAACCTGGACATTACCAGTAGCAAAGGTAACATTATGAAACATTTTTTATGAAACAATGATTTGCTTGACCATGTTCTGTCTTGTTGGTACTGGACTGGCCCGTTAACTCAGATCTGATGTGATCGGGTCAGGCAATTGTTTGGACTTAAGATAAGATAGGACTTCATTGATCCCAATAAAGATACAGAGTAAAGAAAAAGAAAATAAAAGCTAAAGAAAATAAAAGCTATAAAAAATACACACTATATACAAAATTCGTTGAATTTGTTGAGCACATAGATCTAATTGAGTTGAGACTTGCCGTCGTTCTGTCTTCCACATTCATGAAAGGTTTAGTATGATCATTGAAGCATTCATAAAACTTTCATGACTGCTCCAGCTGCTATTAATGTGTTTCAGTGTTATGAACTTTCTCGTCAAGTAAAGCGTTACCAAAAGTTGTTATTGCAGAATCAATGCCTTGCTATTTCTTATTCTTCATTCTTGAATATCCTGTTTGATGCAAAATATAGAGGCATAATATTTAATCTTTGTTTATTTCTCTAAACTGGCCGTGTCTCTGGCAGCCGTCGTTCTTCGTTGTGTACAACATGGTGTCCACGGAGGTGCTGGCCGTCTTTGAGAACACCTCTGACCAGCTGCTGGAGCTGTTTGAGAATTTCTGTGACCTGTTCAGAAACGCCACGCTGCACAGCCAGGCCGTCCAGTTCCCCTGCTCTGCTTCCTCCAACAACTACGCACGGCAGGTCCAGAGAAGGTAACGACTGTAGAAAACATTGCTATCGCTTTGAAAAGGCAAAGCATTTAGGTGTGAAAATGACATGTATACTGTATATCAGTTTAAACACAATTGTCCTTGGCAAAACTGTTAGATGTGTATCAGAGGTTTCGCTTCTGAATGAATGTTGAAACTGCGCTTGATGGTGTGCAGCCAAATGTCAGCGAGGATTTGAAGACAATGGATGCGAAAGGGAAGCGGCTCAGCAGAAATCGCCTGGAGGAGGAAGAAGGAGTTTTAGGACTTAATCTGGATCTAGAGGAGAGGCATTAAGGCAGCCAGCGTGGCTGGAAAGCTGTGATTGAATTTGGCGGTTCGACTCGCTCGTAGGTGACAAAATCCTCGGTGGCAGCCGACATGGGGGGGGGGGGGGGGGGGGGGGTAGGAGAAGATAAAGGAGAGTTTGGGGATAGAATTGGATTTTAGAATGGTGAAAATTGATGTCAGGGAAGAGGAAAAGGAAGAAATGGGAAGCTGGAGACCGCGATCAACAAACCAGATTTGTACCACTAAGGCCTGGCGAGAATAAAGGCCTAGAAACAGCCAGAGTGAAGATGGAGAGGCACAAAAAGAGATGAGAGGACCTCTCAAAAATACATGAGAAGGTTTGAAGAGAAAAGAGAATATAGGAGCTAAATAGAGACCAGCAAAGTGCTGCGGAGTCGGTGTGTGTGCAAGTCCTGAGAATAAAGGCTTCTGTTTCTGGTTAATTCCTGTCCCCAGGTTCAAAGACACCATAGTGAACGCTAAATATGGCGGCCACACGGAGGCGGTGCGCCGGCTGCTGGGCCAGCTGCCCATCAGCGCCCAGTCCTACAGCAGCAGCCCGTACCTCGACCTCTCCCTCTTCAGCTACGATGACAAGTGGGTGTCTGTCATGGAGAGGCCTAAGACCTGCGGAGACCATCCAATCAGGTTGGGACCTCCGAATCACGTGATCAGTGAAATAACACATCAATAATGTTGCTGCTAACAGGCAGTGTGTGTCGATTATAATCCTTAAAATTCAATTTACATTATTTGCTGCAAAGGTAAGTCCTTCTTGAAAGGGCCACTGTCAAGCTTTTTTTTTTTTTTTTTTACTTTCAATCAACAGACTTTCTCAAAGAGGGAAGTAGTCCTGTTAATCAGTTATTTGACAAGTCAATGTGGAACTTGGTTCATACATTAAAGTTATTTGTTTAAAAAGTAAAATGATTAAGTATTAATCAGTGAAAACTTTTGGTAATTCATTTAAAATTATCCAAATCAAAATCCATTACACAGCTCTTCCCTCTTCTCCTGCCCCCCATGCACACTTGATATGCATTTGATTGTAGACTCGGGTTAGGGTTGAATGTGATTGATTTTAGTGTTATGCATAAGTCAATCAATGTTATGCATCAATCGAGGAATCAATTAGGTCTCAGCCACATTCTTATGACATGAAAACAAAGTGTTTATCCACTGATATCCACACTAATATCCATCCTCATGTTACTTTGCTAGCTACAGCGACCCACGAGAAGTCATGTATGCATTTATATGATGGAGGGCTAATGACCACACACCAGATTGAATTCAGTTTCACATCCGTGTCTGACGACTCATGAAACTTGATGGGTTTTATAGGAAGAGAGAATACTGGGATTTTTATTTAAAAATACGAGTGCCGTCAAATTTGAAAAAATATTATTGTAAAGCGTTATAAAGCGAGAAGTGCAGCTACTGGTATCATATGGAACTAGACAACCTGAGGCCTCTATTGCTGGTAATGATAGCTTGTCTGGAATGGGGCTAAATATGACTCTGAGTTAGACGACATGTTGTGGAGGCATAAGGTCCCTTTGAGTCTGACTCTTTCTTGTTCTTTTGGCATATTTGCATGACTTTAGTTCCCTTGTTAAAATTCAACTGGCACTTGGACGTGGAACATGATTGTTGTTGTTAATTATCATCAGAGGATCTGTGATGAAAGTTAACGATGCTGTCAAACGCTATTTGAATTCAGATTTTTTTCCCTTTGTGTTGATCATTTATTATTACATGAGCGTACATTTATTTTTCATCTTTCATCATTATTACCACAATTGATATTATGAAAAAGGTGATTATTTCAGAAAGTTTTCAGAGTTATTAGTTGTAGGTGTATATAAATGCTTAAAATATTTCATTTACATGTATTTTTCATATAGTAAGAGTGTGTTTTTGTTTATTTTAACACATTTGTATTGAAATGCTTGGTTTTTCTATTTGAGCTCTAATCCAATCTTACACTGAAACCGTGCTCTTGCTCTCAAAGAGAGAGAAAGATCTGTCAATTTCCTTGTGTAGTCCCATGTACTTGGTGAATAAAGCTGATTCTGATTTCCTGCTCAGCTGCAGCTCCACACCTGGGTTGCTTCTGAGGCTGATGTATTTTTTTTTATTTTTAGAAGGTCAGATGTGGTGTTGACCAATTAAATGATCCCTGACGCCTTGTGGGCCTGTTAGCTTTTTTTCCTTAGAGCCATGAATAGATAACTGAAATTAACCCAGATGAGCCTCCACTTCTGCTTTTGGGCTGTTGATTGGACAAAATAAGATACTTAGTTATCTTAGGCTGAGGAAAATTGTAATAGGAGTTTTTCATTATGTGCTTAAACTATTAATAAAAGGGGAAAAAAATGAACGGACCTAGTAACAACCACAGACGTTTCAGACATTCACAGTGGAATAGCAACATGCGCGATGGTACAGACCAGTTCATGTTAACTCTCCCCTTCTCTTCTACCAGGTTTTATGCCCGTGACTCAGGCCTGCTGAAGTTTAAGATCCAGGCGGGGCTGCTGGGACGGCCGGTGAACCACACCGTGCGGCGCCTGGTCGCATTCACCTTCCACCCCTTCGAACCCTTCGCCATCTCTGTCCAGCGCACCAACGCCGAGTACGTGGTCAACTTCCACATGAGGCACGTGTGTGCCTGAAGAAGCGCGGTTGTTTGTGTCTGAAAACCGCAGACGGCGACAAACGGAACTCGGAGAGCCCGCCGACTCACAGTTGGAAGCGAGATGCAGGACGGTCGGGCCTCTGTCAACAGCCACCGGCGACAATACAACAAACATGTCCTCCTTCGGGAGGCACAAAACAGCCTGTCCTGTTTGTTGTCCCTCCCCCGCCCCCCTCCCCGATGCAAACCACTGTTTCTCTCCTTTTTCCTCTTCAACAAACAGTGGTCACTATACCTCCGCCCTCCACTCCCCCTGTGAGAAGGCGACAATTCTGCCTTTCACTTTCGTCAGCAGCACTTCGCCTCCTCTCTCCCCCTTCCTGGGGAACAAAGAGGGACCTGTAGGGAGGAGAGGCTAGAATAAGTGTAAATGGAGATGGAGTGAGAGTGATTGATGTGCAACGGAGGTGGGAGCAGTAGGCAGCCGGACCTCTTAGAAGGAACCAAAGGTGTTTTCTTTTTTCCTACTGTGCACTGAAAGCTGCACATTTATATCCGAATTGCTTAAAGCTGTGCAGCAAACTTTTATTTTTCCTCATATGGGTTTTTTATTCTTCTTTTTTTCCACACATCATTGTTTGTATATAGTTTATGCCAATAAAATTGTCTAAATTTTACACTCTCTATTTATTTTCACAAAGTTTGCGGTTAGTAGAGGAACAAGTGCGTCCCGTTTTATGCAATTAGTATACAACAGCATATGAGCGTATTTTTATGGGAGCGAATTTCTCCCATTTCTGATCTCCATTTCTAAATGTTTGCTATTGGATAAATGTTTTCTGCTAGATTAATAAATGAAAACATGTTTTCATACAACAGTTTTATAGTGGTATGTACGAGTGGCCTTGGAGTAAAGCCATCTGTTCTTTAACCCTCTTCGGTTCACATTATGATACCATTTGGTAGTTTATTTAATTATTTTTGTTATAAAATAGACCAAATAAACAAACTAAAGAATTTTTCAGGAAATAAATTTTGAAGACTACTTTTTAGGTGAGATACCTTGAGGTGCCATCATTACAATGGGTAAGTAGTCCTCACAAGCCTCAACAGGTTATAACCTATGCCTCCTTAAATGCAGTAAAAAGAACTCATCATTAATTGAATATCTGAATGTGGTTCTCTATAAACCATTTAACCACACTATCATAACCTCCTGTATAACAAGAACATTCTTCAGCAAAAATGTGCTTCTTTTCCTCCTAAAATTGTCTTTATTGAAGTTTGCCTGATGCTCGTTGTCTTCATCAATACTCAATTATAATTCATAATTCACTAACAATTGGGAGGGTTTTTTTTGTATAAATATTTAACCAGTCAGGATGCTTGAGATGAAATGACCTCTCTTTTTGAGGCCTGGCCAGTATGTGGATCAGTGTCAGAGCCCTATGAAAAAGAAAAAGGTGGAAGTATTTTCTCTACCTTCTTCTTCTTTCCTGGAGAAACATAGAATGATGTTGCATTCTTTATATCGACATAAATGGAGGGAGAAAGTGTGTAAAATATAAGCACATGCAAAATACTCAGCATTCACTGTAATAGTAGACTACACTGTAATACCCTGAACTTTACCTTACTACAACTAACATCAAATGTATGTCAGGTAAACTAGACATAAAAAGAAAAATAGACAATTCTAAGAGTGAGGTCTGGCCTCTTTCTCGTCAGGAATCACTGTAGCGATCTTATACAACCAACCGTGATCCCATTGATGTGATGGTGGCGTCGTCATAGAGCATGAACCGTGAGGCTCTCTGTTTCAGCAGGAGTTGAAAATTGTGACCATAGGAGCAATTTTTTTCAGAAGGCTATTATTCAATTCAAAGATCGCTGAGAAATTTAATCCTCGTGCCATAAATTGCTCCTCCAACTCCTGCTCATAAGTCAAAAACCCCGAATGGTAGTGACAGAAATGATCATGTTTTCTGAGAGCAGAAAGTCTGCCGGTCGTATTTTTTGTGGCTCAAAAACTGTGAACAGAGGAGCATTTTGGGGATTTTCAGGAAATTTGAAATTTTGTTTAACATGATATTTAAAAGACAGAAAGGAGTCTCCAATCTCTTGATTTATCTGTGGTGAAAATTGCGGCTATACGGGCAAGTCACAAACATTTTTTTTTCAGGGAAATGTATAAGTCTCGTCCACTCATAACTGGCTCTCCTTTCCGGAACAAATGGGGAAAACTAAAATGACATAAATGGATAACAATTAAAGTTCTCTCAAAACCCTAGAAGAGGTAAGCCAAGATTTTAATGGAAGAAGGCAGATGGAGATAAAGAATAAATACATAAAAACTGTGCGAGCAGGCCAACCATGGCCCAGCACATGTTCAGCCTGTACTATGCCAGGCCATGCAAGCAGCCATGGGCGGTCCCTCACGCCTCAGGTCACGACACGGCGCGTCACATGAGTACATGTCATGTCGCTGCGTATGATGTGTAGATCACACCATGTGAATGTCATGTCATTAGGATGGTGCTTGCCACATTGCGATTGCTTCCTGATATTATTGAGCCAACGTGGTTGTGTTCAGGGTCACTTATGGAGCTCGAGGCTTTTGGTGCAGATTTGACAATGTATGCTGGATTTACAGTTCTATTTCCTGTTTCATAGCTTAGCATAGATTTTGAAATCCACGTGATAGCAAACGCTGCTTCAAGGCTCCACTTGCATTTCATTAAATTTCCATTACTTGATTAACAATGTACAATTAAGCTTTTAGAAATTAGATCTTTATTCACCTCCTATTATGCATTCCTTTTTTTTATCTGTAGAAAACAAGAAGACTTTTTTCATTCGGTAAACAATTCTGCAAACAGGAGTCTCAGCATGGCCTCCAGAGAGTCTCAGATCGGGAGAACACGTGGTGGTAGTTTCCAAAACGCACCTTGCTGCATATCTTAATGCAATTGAGACTCATAATGAACCCGAAATGATGTGGACACAAGTTTTCTACCGCAGACGAGACGTCCGCGTCGTGTTTAATTTGTACGCCGGTCCCTGTAGTCTGCAGAACCGTAAGGATACAACAGTGTAATGCGCTCATCTGTTGCCCACACACCAGCGGCCGACATCTGTTTAACTCCAACGTGTTAATAAAAACACACAGATATAAACGCATCTCGCAAATATGCAAATGTGCTCACACCAGACCGCCCTCTGTCAAATGCACCAACAGGTTTGCAAAGTTTTTTTTTTTTTTTTTTTTTTTTTAACAGCCACACATGTATAAAAGAACAGACGTGAAGGCAGGAGACACACACACACACACTCACACACACACACAAGCAGCTGCAAGGGGTCACGGTGGTATGGAAAGCAGGTGTTGAGGGATTAAGTGTTCTCTTAGCCTCTGGTTACACACTAGGGTGAACCTGGGAGGTGTGTGTGTGTGTGTGTGTCTGTGTGAGACAGAGTAACAGGGGTTTAGGGCAGAGAGAAGAAGCCACTTGCTGATGGAAAAATGATGGAGAGATGAAAGAATTGGTGCGAGACGGGGTGGGGTGCAGAGAGAGTGGCGGCAAAACTGGCCGGAAGGAGGTAGAGACGCGTGGATCGATGAGGACGGAGCGCGGCGACTGTACGCCGTGGTGCAGCTGCTGCTTTTTTTTTTTCCTGCCTAAGAGCGGTAAACGGTATTCTTGCAGATCGAGGCTTAAAGGAGGCCGCGTTATGTCATTGTCATTAAAGTGTGTTTGTGTAAACTGACCTGCGACAACACGCTGTGGTAATCAACTAATTACAGGAAGCGCACAGCGGCAGGCACAGACGAGTCTACATGCAGCCGTCCCCGTCTCTGCCTATAGAAAAAGCCGCCTCCCCACGTAGGTTCAGGGCTCCGTGTTTGTTACACGACGCTTAAGAGGTGCATATCTGCAGCTTCGGGCAGAAAATGTCAGCCTTCATGTCTTTAGCACTCAGATGCCAGCCATTCAGATTCACCACTGATGTCTAAATGCCAATAAGAGCACAGGACACCGTCGAGTCGAAGTCGTGGCCGGAGACTTTAGCGCGAACGCAGAAAATAAAACATCACATGCAGCTGATGCTTTCTACTACTTAGTACAATAACAAACAGGTTGTATCTGTCCCTACGCCGGAGAATCGGGTAAACCCAGAGCCTTCTCTCTGACCTTGGTTGCTACGGAAACATAACCACTCTCTGCTTGGTAACCTAGTCTTTTCTAATTGCTGTTGTCTTGGCAACAGCGCAACCAATGTAATCCAGAAAAGGCCACAATCCTAAGTGTTTCCGGTGGCAGTGCTCGCCATCTCGGAGCAGCCGCTAAACACACACACACACACACATTTAATCATTTAGGGAACAGCAACCTCTGTGTGTCACCATTTATATTTGGGGAATGGCTTTAGATTAATTAGACTTTTTTCGTATTTGAATGATATTCCCAACGATAGTGTTCTGTAGGGGAGAGATGACTGTAAGTAATGAATGATGGATTTTAGCATCCAATGGTGTTTGTGTTGAGCTCTCAGCCAGAGACTGTGGTTCTTTTCCTTCTTATGCTTTTAATATACACAAAAAGAGGACATGGAGTGGTGAATTGATTGGTGTGATGCCAAGTCTTCCCCTTCGAAATCGATCTTGTTGATGCGTTTTATTGCTCAAGTGAAGCAAAGAGAGTGTTGGTTCAGAGTGAGGGCTGCAATGATTCAGCCGAGCATAGGAGCAGCTAGAAAAAATACAATATTGTATCATGCTATTATTCTAGCTATCATTTAGATATACACACATCCACTTTTATTCTGCTGTCTTCTACTCTTGTCAACCAAATTCACTGTGGTGCAGCTCATCGGCAATAATAACCTCAAGTTTATTTTTTTACACTTTGGCACTAATTTGGACATTTTTAAAATTGCTTGAAAAGAGATAAACCTACAATCATTTGTTCATTGTTGTGTCTTTTCATAACAATGTTGTCAATTCATTCAACTGCTCAATATAATTAAAGCAATAATTAAGAGTAATGCATAGAAATTAATAAACAATATTCCATGTTTGCATTGTGAAATGTTCTCATTTGTTTCAAATATTCCGAAACCGGGGTGGCGTACAAATAATATGTTTTAAATCCTACAGTAGATAAATCAGAACTGCAGCCTGTGTCTGGGTCAGTCTGGAGCTACTTTGGACCCAGTCCTTGTCCAGTGTGTAATTTACACGCGTGTAAATGGGGAAGCTTGAAGTGTGGACTTTTCAGTGTAGTAGGAGACATCTAGCGTTTAATAAAGGAACATTTCACAGTAATTTGCCTTTTCGGATGATAAATTTAGGATTTTTCAGAAAAAAGGATAATTCATTTTGAATTCCCCCTTCACTCAAAAAGATGTTAAAGTTAATCATGCTTCAGTATTTAACTTACATAAGTGTGATGTGGAAACACGGAGGATGGACAGTGAAGGAGACATCTTATGTCCAACAGTTGAACTTCTGCCATTACATATATTCACGTATAGATTCAGTTTTTTTTAAAAAGAAAGAAAAAGGTGATGGAACAAGATAATTGAACACTTTTATGGGTAAAGTCTTGGAAATGTAGATCTTGATCTACTTTGAGTAATAAGATCAGATCTTTAGTCAACTAGACTACTAAATCAAATTCTCTGAAACTGAATATTTTACATGCTGATAGGAAATGGAATTGCCTTTCCCCCTTTCAGATCACATTCATGGTCATATCATACATATATTTAACGACATATGCCAAAAATGCCTTAACAATTACTTGCATTCTTATATTAAAATCCCAAAATGTTTTATTCCTATAAGCAAAACATTGGTTGTGCTGATGTAAGTATGAATGAACCATTTTTAACCACTAGTATCCTGCTAACAACTTATCAATTAATATTTAACTTAACTCACTTTCTCTTTGCAGCTCAGTATCTGTCCACCATTTAGTGGTTTATTCAAATGCAGAAGATTTGATTTAAATTTGCTCATGGATCTGTACACGACTCAAATGTTTCTGTTTAATTCGGAAGTTCCTATATGGAAGTTAAGATACATGCATAATTTGCACACCGTTCTTGTACAGTCCACAACAGACATATGTCGCTGCTCATGCTGGGGCCTGCAGAAGAAGCTCTGATCACCACAACAGAAACTCTGATTCAGGACTTCCAAACCGCTCTCCTCCTTCTCAATGATCATCGGTGCTGCCGTGATGTAAAGCCAAATCACTCCTAAAAAGATTCCTGCTTGTTGCAAACAAAAATCACTGCATCACCAACAGCCCACCTTGCTATGAGCGTGTGTGTGTGTGTGTGTGTGGTTGAGGGGGGGCTGTGTTTCATGTGGTTGGTGAAGAAAGAACAGATAATGATATGGATTCAAGGGAGAGACTGAAAAAGGTCAGAGCAGATTTACCAGGGGGGGATTTCATTATCCCTGACATATAAAACACAGGCAGAATGTCCGCTGATGACTGGGGAGCCACAGTTTTATTAATATGAAGATGGCTGTCATATTTCCTTCTTCTCTGTGTTGTCTCTTGTCTTCCTTTGTCCAGCTTCACTTTGTTAGAATTTAGAATCGGACATGATTTTTTTTCCCTCTCATTTGTGGGGTTGTTTATGCAACAGACAAAAAAAGACAGTTCATTAATAAAATAATTCAAAGTCCTTACTTTGAGTAGTTTTATCTGCACCACTTCTTTGGCAGAAAGTTCTTTATTTTTTTTTTTTTTTCAACAGCGAGATGAGCAAAAATAAAACTCCTTTCAACCCCATTATATTGGAATAATGTCATGAATCCCAGTGACAGACGATTCACAACCTCGGGGCGTATAAAACAGAAAACTACCTGCGTGACTAGATACAAAAGGAGAACTCAACTGCCTCTACTTATCCCTGTCTTACATCATTTCTTTAATTTAATAGAGCGAAATCAATAAGGGTTAGGCATTTTTATCAGATTCATTAGTGACTGTTTTAACACAACGTGCACACACACACACACACACAAATGCAGCACCCAACCTCCACCTTTTGCCCCCTCACGTCCTTCACATGTTATTGTTATCGACCACTCTGGTATTGTTCCTCCCTGCATATAACACAATAACAGTGTCAACATTTCATATCACACGGATTAACACTCCAGCCGTCTGAACAGCTGATTGAGACCAGCTCGGCACTCGTGGAGGCTCCAGGTGAGAGCCATGAAATCACAGCACCACCACCTAATGAGTGCGGGGAGCGGGGTCTAAATATTGACAGCAAATATTAGATCGAAGGGTAGGGGTGTCCCCTGACTCATAGGTGTGTGCTCAGAAACAGAAGATGACCCTCTCTCACACACACACACACACACACACACAACAACACTATGTAACCTCAACTCATACTTCCATGTGTTATCAGTGTCTACAGCTGTATTTGATTCGGGAGAGGAGAGTGGAAGCCTCATAAACACACAGTCCTTGGGGCCCGCACCCTGCTGAGACAAGCACACAGCTTGACTGTGTGTGTGTGCGTGTGTGTGTGTGTTTACATGTGTATTAGCTGCGGATGATTTCTAACTGACTTCATATCTGTCCACACCCAGTTGGGTGCCTGCACATGCATGCACACAAACAGACTAATCATGCATCCCTCTAATACACACACACACACACACACACACACACACACACACACACACACACACACACACACACACACCTGACTGAGCACCGGTTGGGGGGTTTCAGGTGGAAATCTGCAGGGAAGAAGTCACAGCATGGTCGACCTAAAAATAAGCTACAGTTTCAGGTCTAAGGGTCTAACATTAGCCGTTTCCTACGGGAAGAACCTGAGGAGGGTAAAGACGGGGTTTTCAGTCCTGTACAGAAAATATCGTCATCGTTATGTGTTCAGTGGTGTAAGGGGAGTGTGTGGTCCTGCATGTGAAGAGCGTGGTTAAGTGATTCATTTGCATTTCGAAAACAGACATAAGCCTGACCTCTTGCATTATCTGCATGTCGCTGTCTCTGCTGCAGCTGCCTATTACGGAGAAAACTGACCTGAGTCTGAAACCAGTTGTTATTTCTGCATGAAGCGAAGAGTGTGATTAGTTCACCGGTTGTGGAAGCTCAGCAACAGGTGGTCAAAGTTCTCCACCTGCTGGACAAAAACTGCAACTGCATCTTCCTGTTGACCGACGTTTTGTGAACTTCAGTCACTTCATCAGTCACTGCCCAAGATGTAAAAAAAAACACTTAAACAATGTTTTTATTCTACTGTAGTATTTCTGTTTCATAAGACATTTTACCTCTATACCACTATACCATTTCAGAGGGAAATATGATTACTGAGGTTTATTCACCTACAGTAAATAATTAATTTACAGATAAAGGATTTACATCAAAAATTGTGAAATTATATTATGCATTAATATGGCATAACTAAATATGGTACCTTTTTCCCAACGTAGAATCTGGCACTGCACAAGGAGAAACGCATCTCCAAATGTTGTGACTTTTTCTTTAAAAAAACAAATTGAGTGTTCCTTTATAATACATATCATACTGAATGAACATTTCAAGGGATCATTAATTTCATTTTAAAAAAACTATTTGGTGTATGGACTGTTTTTCACAGAGTAGAACAAACATAAGCCTTTTGGATGAGTGCTACACTAGATAATTGAGTGCATATATTAGATTGCTAATACTAGTTATTATAATTTGAATAATAAACTTTTACTTCAGATTACTTTTATATCCCAAATAAAGATATAACTAAAATGAAGTTTAAACTGCATTAAAGATGACCGAGTTGTGGAGTGTTGAATTTGATGCGTAAATAGAACTTGTCACCTTGTAAAACCTTCAACATCTACCAGCTAACAAATATAATAAAACTAACATATGGGCCAATACTGCTGATTGTAATGTGTGAAAATCCCAAATAGTGAGTGAGTGAGTCACTATCATTTTAAAGCAGACTTTATTTGCTTTCTCATCCAGAACAGATGTGACCCAACAAGATGATCAACTTAAAAAAAACACACACACACTTGAGGAACTTGAGGTATGAGGAACCCTTTTTTCTCTAAATAGTCAAGCTGAATTCAACAACTAAACTGAAGATGGTCTGATCATGTTTTCTTCCATATGTTGAAGTAATTTGATAGTCATATGTAGGCAATTTAAGAAAAAGGATCGCACCAATACAGGCAATACAGACACCAATATAGTCTTATCTTGTTCACCGAAAACTGTTGTGGGGTGGCGTTATTATAGCTATAGTTTTAACATTTCGATATATATGTATAACATAATATATGTTTCTGTATTGATTTTTGATAAGTCATTGGCCTAAGGGAAATGATGCTTTATGACAACGAATGCTGCTGTTTAATAGAGAAGTAGAAGACTAAAAATGTTACTGAAATAGCAAGCAGGGAATTCCACACCATTCTGCAGAATTCCTCATCTGCTCTCATTTACATTGATGTACTCCTTAAATGTTGATGCGAGATTTCAAAGCAAGTTGCTCAGTCAGTGGTGCTCAAAAAAGATCAGTTTCAAAGAACCACGGAAAGTTATTTTTAATGATCAGCTTTTTAAATATAACGTCAATAATGTTTCCAGGCTGGTTTTAGCATGTATATAAGGTACTGTGCTTTGAATCTGTGTCTGATGCATTTTTTTTTCTTCAAGAAAAGTCTCCCATTGGGTTTTACATTGTATTGGTTCAAATTCATTTTCTTGGGAAAGGTTTTACAAATATAAAACCTCCATGGATCAAAGAGTCAACAAGAACCTAATTTGTAGTTTGAGGTTTCCTATCAACATTTTTACAGCAGCTCTCTTGCTCGTGTGTGGGAAAAATTGTCTCTTCATGTGCTATGGTAATTATTGTAAACACTACAAACTGGCATCAAGGTTGCACATGAACACCCACTGACACTGTAATTTCCACTGGAAAGCTGCACTGTAAAAACTGAGATCTTAACAGCTTAATATCTTGTTTTTAGTACAATTAGTGCAGTATCATTTAGATTATTTCACTGGCAGATAATGTATCTTATTTCAATTTTTTTTCCTTGATTATAGTCAATTTAATTTGTTTTGTTTTTTAAGAAAATGTTTTCTTAAAACAAGGCCAAATAAACTCAAATCAGGGGAAAAAAACATGAAATGAGCTAAATTATCCAAAACAAGATACTTTCACCTGTTAGGATTTTAGTTTTTGCAGTGTGGTGGATTTTTATGATACATGAGCTGATGTGATGAGATGAACTTTGACCTTTTCACATGGCAGAGGGCAGCAAAAGTGCTGTAAATGATATGAATGTTGCCTTCTGCTAAATGTTCTCTGCTGTTTCAGTGGTTTGCTGTGGCATACATCAGCTAGCCTATGGAAGTTAATAAATTATAAGTTAGAAATCAGCTATCAGCTGGCTAATACAGAAGCATTGGCTATTGTCCTTTAAAAATTCTCTACTATAGATGATCAGTAAAATATACAGCTTATCACAGGCCAGGGGCAATTCTGGATCCGCCTTGTTTTACTTCACTTCGACAACAGAGGTCCTTGACCACAACACACATCACAAGTGGGAAGCGTCATCTTTCTCATACCACGTGAAGACAGCAAAATACTTTCTGGGTAGTGGGGGGTGGGGGGTTCCTCCATATCAGATGCGACATGGTCCAGCTGTAGGGCAGCGTGGGTCCAGATGTTGCTAAAGATCGTCGCTTCACACCCGTGTCACGTGTGTGCCCAGCCGTGATTGGCTTCAAAATTTGCAGTGATGTCAGAAATCTCGCTCGTGGGACTGCCTCTTTAAAAAAAATGGATGAAAACTTCCACTTTCTGCAGAGGAAGAACACAAAAAATAGAAACTTTTTTTGTTTCGTTTTTTGAGCATTAATTGAACTTGTGTGTTTTGTATTCGTGTTTTTTTATTTTTCGTCTTTATTTTCAGTTTTCGTCTTTTTTTCGTTTTTTTTTTTTTAAGTTTTCGTCTTTTCTTTTTTTAGTTTTCGCCGAAGTGGACGGAGGGCTGCGTGACGTCACGGGTCAGCTGACAGGTTTGTTTTGCTGCGTCTCGTCGTGATAAAAACACAGAAGCAGAGGAAGGAAGCGACGACATCAAGACAAGAGTCCAAACCACTGATCTTCTGGCGATATTTCGGCGATAAGCTCGCGCCTCCGTGAACGCGGACAGTTTTCTAAACAGTTTTCTTTATTTGTATATATATATAAATATATATAAATATATATATACACACATATCGCCGCCTCGCCACCAACGACAGCTGCTGCCTCTGTTCTTCCTCCGCTGACAACTGGCTGGCTTTGACGCAATATGCCTTCAGAAAAAACCTTCAAACAAAGAAGGACATTCGGTAGGTTCGAGCAGTTTTCCTTTAGAGAAAAAAAACACAACTCTTGTGATTCCTGTCTGTGTGGCCTGGGTGTTCGTGCTGACCTGTGCTAATGTGGTCAGCAGCTAGTTGCTTATTATCCCATTGCAGAGTATTAGTTGTCGTTCATCTTGTCCGTGTAGTTCTGGACTGTTGCACCGGGTCTGTGTCTCTGCAGCTAATTACACAAGCTAAACACATTCGGAGCTCAGTGTTTGACAACTTATAAATACGAGGAGCCGGGAGAAATTAATGTCCCCTGCTTATGTTGATGGGTATTTTTCTCTAGAATCGAATATTATAAAATAGGAGCGAATAGAATGCGGTGTAACGGGGCTGTTTACCACAGGCCTGAGTGTGTTTATTTGTGTCAGAGCGGCGGAGGGAGAGAAAAACAAAGTGGTGTCGAAATGCGGAGCAGCAAAAAAAAGAGAGAGCTGCAGGATTGGGGGATGGGGCAGTTTGTGGAGGAGAAGATAGGAGTTTTTAAGGGGGGTAAAAGCTAAAGCTAAACGCGTGGAGTTTCTTCTCTTCTAGTTTCTTTTTAGTTTGAGAGTCAACACGAGGCCAGAGTTTCGGTTGTGTTCACAGCCAAGACCTGCGGCGCTTTGCACATCTCCACTTGCCTCAGTTCTTCCATTACGCAGCATTCTTGTTGTTAAAGCCCCGTTTCAGTGGATTTCGAGTCTTGATGTTGGGGCTCAAAAATGACATACGGGCTCCTTACATTTCGCTCCTGCTTTTTCCCCTTCTTGTACCAATCAAACAAAAACTGTGTTTTACGGGTTGTGTGTTGACTTTAGTATTGCTTATTTTTTTCAGCAATAAGAATGCGTTTAATCTCGCTTGTGCTTCTAATTTCTCTCAATATCCTGTTTCGGATGTGTAGTTCCGGGTTTCGCCTGCTGCCTAGTGAACCAGAAGTGGGGGCGCTGTGGAGCAGCTGAAACTCCAAATGCGCCAACCGAAGTAGGATTTCAAATGGATAAAACACACATTTTACTGAAGAATGCGCGATTTTGAATGATACGGACTCACCGTAGTCTCGGATAGCAACATTGGATTTACAGTAAAGATTGTTTTTTCATGATCGGTACATTTATAAAAAAGTAGGAGCGAAATATAAGTAGCCCATATCTTGTTTTTTGGGGGGTAGCTGTCAGACTCTCCAGAGTGCGACGCCTGGAAAGTCATATGAGGCTAAATTGTTTTTGAGATAGATAGATAGATAGATAGATGGATGGATGGATGGATGGGCATCTCAGCTGTTAAACCTCTTGAACAAAAACAGGAAGAGCATGTTGTTTCTTCTCCGAGTATAAAAACAATAACTGAGTTCCAGTTCGACGTCACGTTATTGGCCCGAGTTTACGCAACCAGAGCACGTGACATCCAGACGGCAGAGAGAATGTTGTCACGTGGTCCATTTATATTTGAGAACAAGTTCCAGTGAGTCATGACCAGATCTTAATAATACCGAGACAAACTCACTAAAGCACAGATAACTGTGTCACATGAACTG
This sequence comes from Eupleurogrammus muticus, assembly GCA_036785175.1. Lineage (NCBI taxonomy): Eukaryota > Metazoa > Chordata > Actinopteri > Scombriformes > Trichiuridae > Eupleurogrammus > Eupleurogrammus muticus. The sequence continues at coordinate 16,657,028 of JAYKQN010000010.1, read as the reverse complement.
TTTCCACCAGCTGCTGCTTCTCTCCTGTGTCACCTAGAAATAAGGTTGCACTCCCCCGTGTATGCCTTATGGTCACGTGACCCCACATATCACAGTCTCTCTTATTAATACAGGTTGTACAATTATTACAGGCTTCCCCTATTCCTGTTTTTGAACCTTACTGGCAATTGAAGCTATTCTCATGTTTTTTAAATTCTTGGATTATGAATTTGGCAAGGACATAATGTCTTTCTGAGCTGCCATCTTTGTTTGGCAAACAAGAGTAGCTACTTGGAATACAACTTTAAAAAGTTTTTTGGGGTTTTCTTTTGTTGATCGTTCAGCAAAACTTTTTTTTCCATTATCTATATGGTCAGAGCAGGGTTTGAGGATGATATCCTAAGTGGTGAAGAACCTAGATTTTCAAAGATCACAGGGTTGTTTTTGGATTACAGGGCCATAAAGCTCTGATTAAAGTGTATTGGTAAAACATGAGGCACAAACTAGAGCTCGGCCTAAACCCAAGTTCAACATCTGTGTGTGATCAGTTTAACGTGCATATCACTACTGTAGGTCATAAAATGACTCTGAAAACCTCAGGGAATATTCCAGTTGAGTCAGGCGTCACTGACTAATTCTTATATTATGACAGGACACCATATTTGTGAAACAGAAACTAAAAACACAGGCGTCCTGGTTAACTGCTGGTTAACTGCTTCTGTGTGTGTGTGTGTGTGTGTGTGTGTGTGTGTGTGTGTGTGTGTGTGTGTGTGTGTGTGTGTGTGTGTGTGTGTGTGTGTGTGTGTGTGTGTGTGTGTGTGTGTGTGTGTGTGTGTGTGTGTGTGTGTGTGTGTGTGTGTGTGTGTGTGTGTGTGTGTGTGTGTGTGTGTGTGTGTGTGTGTGTGTGTGTGTGTGTGTGTGAGACTCAAAGGCTGTCTGGTGCTTGGTCAGACATGAGAGGATACAGAGCTTCCCTGCTTCTGGGTGGTGAGCTCATCCTGATTGTAATATAATCACGGAACAATGCCCCCATTTCCTCAAGTTGAGCAGGAAAATGGCACCTTTAGTGAGGAAACATTTTCCCTTTGGCAGCAGCCTGTAATCATTTGATTGATTTTGATATTTCACAGTGGTCCTCTGAGCAAACATCGTTTAGCCGTATGTCACAGTACTGGAGATCTGTGTCTCAAGAAATGTCAGAAACTTCCACCATCTTCACCGTGGGTTTCGCTATGTGTCACAGAACCAACGATGGATGGAGATGATCACGATTCCTCTCTGCTGTGTGTTCAGGCTTTTTGTCTGAGCTGATCACTTTAACTACCACAGTGTTGTTGTTGTTGTTCATGTTTTCAGAGCAAAGTGCAGCGAGCACAAGGTGTTATCTGCTGCCGTTTGTTTTGGCTAAGTACCAAAACACATGGAATGGAATTAAACCATGAGGTGGGGGGGCGGAGGTGGGGGTTCTTCAATTCTACTGATCCATGACAGTTTAGGAATATTTAACACTGACAGTCTTTCATTTCTAGCTTGCGCTGCAAATATATGTATACACAAACAAAGAATTTGATTTTAAAAAGTAGTAGAAAATCATTGTATCATAATCTGATTATTACTGTGGAATATGTGGTCACATCATAAGCAAATATTTAAGAAAGCACATTTTTTCACTAGAAGATCATTTAGAGCTGTTTCAATCTTTGCTTTAGGTCTTAAAAGAATGTTTGAGGTGTAATGTCTCCACAAACCTGTTGAACCAGAGCTCATAACGACAAACCCCCTTCCCACATGATCGGCATAGATAGATGGTTTTAATACTGTATGGAAATGAGGCAGGTGTGGCTGCAACGTTCCACTAAAACGGACGAGTTTGTTTTTCTATTCATGTGTCTTTGACTTCATTTTGCTGTATTTGTTTTGTGCTGGCACCTTGGGCCTTGTGTGTGAAATGATTTTACATTCCCAAATATTTGTATGCGGTTGGATGACATTAAAACTTGTAAGAGCCAACCTGACTGTGTGTTAACGTTTGTTTTTCTGCCCTCACAGAACAGAGAGTAGAAGATGTCAGACTGATCCGAGAACAGCACCCCAACAAGATACCTGTGAGTTGACCCATGCCCACAAACACCAGACATTCTGCTGTTTGCTCAAAGCTTCGAGTACTTGTGCAGTTAGCTCCAAAAGTGGTGGGAAAGGGAAATGAATCAGTCAGAACGATGAGTGTCACAGCACGCGGCAGTAAGAACGAAATGCTCTTTGCAACGGAAGGCGTTACCACAAGCTTCCTGGTTGGACGCCCAACAGTCTGTGAGATACCTGTTAAATGTCAGATGGCATCACTCTTTATTGCTGACAAAGTGGATAGTGGTGTTTTCTGGTGGGGATCGTTTATGCAAATTAGCAACCACCTTTCTAACAAAGGGTGCGGCTGCATCTGCCTGTGCTGTAGGTTGTGTAGCCCTTAGCAACCACCAATAAACACACAACTCGTGTTTCACCTGCTTGCTCTTTCATTTTGGGAACAAGAGTATCACCACAACCTTCCATCTGCTTCTGGAAGGCCACATATCATCTTAAAAGCTCCTGAGTGTGTGTGTGTGTCTGTGTGTGCACTGTGAACTCCCCTGGGGTTATGAAACTGCCGTGTCATGATAAGTGTGGAGGCCAGAAGCAGATGTGCTGTGTCACTGTAACGTTACCCCATGCAGACAGAGACTGCATGACAGACTGATTCTAGCTTTCAGCCCAGGTGCTGTACAATTAACCCGCTTCCATTCACGCTTCACAGCGGACGGGGCTTCAGCTTCAAAAAACTGCACACAATTCACATTCAAATGCAGCATTTCATTATTATTATTTAAATATTCATCATTAAACCACTTGTGCCATGGTCCTTTGCCAACAGAACAACAAGAAGATAATTAATTTGTTTAAATTTTTTTTACAAGATCAGTTTCCCTGGTAACATCTCAGGGCCTGACTAATACCTGTAACAGTCATTACCATCCTCTAATGTTCTCATGCAATGACATTGTGTGCTCCTCCAGTAAATAGGACAGACCTTATTTATGGTGTGTCAGCGAGGGATAATCCAGTCCACAAGTTCATGGTTGTGAGACTGTACTGTTGTCTGGACTAAATGACTGATTTTAGTGCTACTTTATAGATATCTACTAAATAAATTAGGTTAAATAGGAGAATTAATTTCACTATTTAATCAGTGCTGCAACAGTTCATAAGTGATTCCCACACATAGTGCAGCGCCACAGAATGAAAACAGGCATCAGAATTTTTTTTCTTCTTTTCAACATTTCTTTCATACTCACACACACACTCTCACACACACACACACACACAGTGAGCGAAAAACCAACAGCGCACATACATGTCAATGGTGATGAACTTAGGTCTGATGGTCCTCTAGCACCCCACAATTCTCCTCAGTCTGTGGAAAACACTGGAAATGTACAACTTGAAAATCAGAAAAGAGTATTCCACCCAAACCACAGCAAAAAACTTTTCATATGAGGAAGTTTGAAAGAGTGAACTTTCCCCCCCCAAGAGGCATATTGAACAGATAACAAGACGATGAAGAATTTTGACCCAAGATATGTAGCGAGGGAGGCATTTTACAGATGGGAAGTGAACTTCCTTTTCTAAACGATGTATTGTTTTGGCTCTAGACACATCAGTACAAATATTCAACTGACAACTTGATCCATTTTACATTATGGATTATTATATTAATATTTGTATTATTAAAGATCCACTTACATGAGAGCTTGACAGGAAATCGGTGAAACTGTTGCTCTTGTGCTGGATAGTCCAATAGCATCTGTGATTTGAGAAGAAGCCATTTTTTATGTCTCAAAAGGGGTTTCAATCACCATTTTTTCTAATAATAAAGTCATAGTGGCTCACATGGCAACTTTTTATTTGCAATATTTTAACAATACATTTAGATATATTTCATGATATATATGTGACATGATCTGTGTTGTAGAGACAGCGTAGTCCAAAAATGTCATTTTGAGTTTAATTCATGCCCTGATCCCCAATTTACATTCAGAAAATATGTGTTATTACCAAAGTGTGTATGCCGTGTGGTTTACATTGACACTGAACAGTAGGCGTTAATGGGTGAGTGGGTCAGGAAGTTTGTGTGTGTGTGTGTGTGTGTGTCTTGCTGGTGGAAGATGCAGCCTCATCACAAGCAGCTCAGACAAGCGAATGAGGGGTGGATTAGTGCTCCAGCTGATGCGTGTCGCACGCTTCACAGCCTGTCTTAACTTGATTAAACGCCTTAGTGAATAAAACACTCTGGATGTTTGTACAACTGGACCAGGCAGAGGGTCTCTTTTCCTCCCCCCCACTCTCTTTATGTCATCCGGTTTATGTGACTTCATCCCAGTGTCATTCAGACTCTAAATTAGAAACTGATCTGTCTGTTCGGTACAAGACAGCACAAAAAGTACAGAATCTGTGTAACAGCAGAGCAGCCATTTAAGTGTGTGTGTCTGTGTTTCCTGTAGGTGATCATTGAGAGGTATAAAGGTGAAAAACAGCTTCCCATCTTGGACAAGACCAAGTTCCTAGTGCCAGACCACGTCAACATGAGTGAACTCATCAAGATTATCAGGTAGACCTGACCACTTTTCTCCGTTTTTTTTTTTTTTTTTTTTTTTTTTAATTTTTTTTATTTGTTTGTGTTCTCTTTTCCTTCTTTATATCTCATCTTCATGGTTTCCTATCACCACTCCTTTCCTTTCTTCTGGCCTTTGCATTTCCCTCATCTCCTGTCTCCTTTTTTCTCGGCTCTTCAACTCTCTCATCTCCCACTTTTTTGATTTCCCTTCTTTTTTCCATCTTTGATTTCCTCTCCTCACTCGGCATGTCTTCTCTCCCCCACCAGGAGGCGCCTTCAGCTGAACTCCAACCAGGCTTTCTTCCTGCTGGTCAACGGCCACAGCATGGTCTCGGTGTCTGCCGCCATCTCTGAGGTGTACGAGCAGGAGCGGGACCAGGACGGCTTCCTCTACATGGTGTACGCCTCCCAGGAGACCTTCGGCACTGCCACGCCTGCCCAGTGAACAGCCTTCTTCCTGTCCGTCCTCCTCCCTCCCTCCCCGGCCAGCGATTGGGACAATTGTAGTTTTGAGCTCCCCGCCATGTTTTTTTTTTTTTCCCCTGACCCTAAGTAACACAGTCGTCTTGCCACGTTAGTCTTGACTGTAAGAACTAAAACATGGACGTAAACTGCTAAATCTAAGAGTGTATGGTAATATCTGGGTCGTGCCGTAGACAGACTGTTTGCTTGAGTTTCGCCGCATTCGGCCAGGAAGCATAGAGGCCAGAGCGACAGTTTGAGTAGAGAGAAATCCCCAAATCTGACTCAGGCCAAATGAGTCTTGTAGTGTCTTGTCTGCTTCTTTCCTGTCGCCGGTGAATCACGTCGCCTGTTCATGGCCACAGAGCGACTGTTGTTATGGATCTCCTCCGGCTGCATTTCTGTTAATGTATATATACATTTCAGGTAGTGGGATTGCAATAAAAGTGGTGTGGCTCCACCACTTAATCTATATATACATTAGCCCGCGAACAAAGCCAACCTTTTAAAGGTCCGTGGAGACAAATGAGAGAGATGGAGAGGGTGAGTGCTTTGTAAAGAGTTTCTGGCTTCCTGTTGTTTTAATGGAGTTTTTTTTTTTATGCTGTCTGTGGTCAAATTTAGGAGTCTAAGCCTACTTTTGCCGGAGATAATTGCTAACTTAAGTAGAGAAGATCCTCGTTAATCAGTGTATCTCTGCTGTGTCTCGTCACATTCCCCTTTAGGGCCCTTCTTTGGTGTTTTTTATCCCTCCTGCCTTGTAGCCTGAAGCATCTTCACTGTAAAATAAAAAAGAGGAAAAAAAAAAGTAAGGAAACTGCTTTGCTCTTGAAACAGATGATTGTAGTCTGCAGAAAATGCCTTGGTGTACAGATGGTATTGATATTACAGCTTTTGACTATAAAGGGGTTCCGAATGAGAGTGTAACCAAGTTGACTTTGGCCACACTACAAGGATAATGGTCTGATTGCATGTGTGAATGGGGGATGTCGGAGTTTCTGTAAATGCTGATGAGGTGGGTGGGTGGGGGGGGGTTGCTTAAAACACATCGCTACTCCTTCAAACTTCATATTTCTGTTGTCACCGGTAATCATTAAGGTGATGAAGGAAGCGTGTAGGGGGGGGGGAATGAGTGAAGCGCGGGCGGGTCGACGAGCCCCACGTCCGTGCTCGACCTTTGACCCACGCGGCTGATCCCTTCAGTCAGTGCTGCCGCTGCTGCTGGAGCCCCGCCACTGTGGGGACGCCAGACCTGCCCGCTGGGTTCTTTAAGGGCTGAATTCGAAATAGAAAACACACCTGTCAATAGATGGACCTTCACACTTCCTGTGCTGTCCTCCTCCTCCTCACTCATCTTCCTGACAGATAGAGGTATAGCTGCTTTTATATTGCAGTATTTTATCATTTTGTTCATTTTATTTAATGTGATTTTTATGTCATTGTACGACATGTCTTTACTCTCGCTGTCCACAGTATGTGAAGTACAAAGGTGACTTTTTTTTCTGTCTCTGACTAGTAAAAGCCACTGTGTGTTTGTTACAGAGGAGTGGAGCATTTGTTTTAGTTCTGTTTTTTCTGCCTGCTCCTCTGTTTCTCACACACACACACACACACACACACACACACACGGCAATATCACTCAGCCTCCTTTGTGTATTTATGTTCGTATTTTGTAAACAATAAAATGAGGAAAAAAAAGACTTGCAGGCCTCTTGATTTATTCTGACTATAGATCTAGAAACACTAGATACGACAAGTGAAAAAACAAGTTTGTTCAAACACTGCTGTGTTGTCAAAAATTGTTGCTCAACTGCCTTATTTTAACAGACTACTTGTTTGCTTCATGTGCTTAACTAAACTTCATATGACTGCTTATGCCCTAGATCAGTGTTACTCAAACTTTTTAACATCAAGGACCCCTGAACTCACCACTAGACCACATACCCCACTGATAAGATTTATGCTTTTAAATGTTTTATAACACAAGGTGTTGGAATCCTAAGACTAAAACTATAGTGGACTGAAACTGGCCTGATCAGAAATAAATAAATGACTCTTCATATATAATTTAATATGCCAGTAAATTTCTTTATTCATTGAATATTACATTTAATTCATCTATTTCTGTATTCCTTTTATATGTATTTAATTTTCAATTTTTCTTATCAATATTTAACTGTATTTTTTATGTATTCATTCCTCCCCTATTCATTTTCACCTATATAAAATGTGAAATGAAATAAATTCATGTAAAACAGAAAATAATACACAAACATTGAGTAAAAAAATGTTAAATTAAATAAAGTAACATTTATTTTTGATTATGGCAGTCATTCTGTTGTGTTGGTTAGGGGTGGAATAATTTGATTTTTTTTTATAGCATAAAACAGGCAGTATAGAAAAAATTACACACAAGGAATTAATTCCCAGATTTTTGCTTTTTTTCTCTTCACTGCGCTGAAACACAAATACAATCGATGTGCAAATTTCATGAGGGATCCACCCAAAGTTTAACGGGTTCGCCTTAGTCGGCCAATTCTTCACCCTCCCAACAAGTTTCATTAAAGATCAGTGGTTTTTCTATAATCATGTTCACTAACAACAGTACTGAATCCAGATTTGTTTAACAGAACTTTGTTTTTTCCTTTTCTTGCCCATTAATCATCTCAGATTTATCACACGACCAGTTGAAGGGGCCCAACCCCCAGTTCAAGAACCACTGGAATAAACAAGCTGTATCTAAAGTAATGGAAACTACAAACAGTAAAATGCACTCATTGACAATGTACTTCGTTAATTTATAACTGTACCTAAATTACCCAAATACACAACTTGTAATGGAGTATTTTTTACATTGTGGTATTGCTACTTTTACAGAAACAATCCAGCAGCTAAACTTGAATTAGTTTTTGCTAAGACTTTAGTAACTTTTCACTTACTTATAGGGGTGTATTCCTTTTTTTTGGATAGCCGATTATATTCCCACAGGGTACACTGATCCCAAAAGAATACATATTTTTTGTAACACAGGATATTTCTGTATCTTGTTCATTCTGAAACAGCTATATACACGTATAAATATAGGTCTGCTCTATGGTGTACCCTGTCATTTTCTACGGATGAGATGAGAATGGTGTTTTTTATCCACGGCAAAATGAGAGCTGTAATCTTTAGGGCTAATTTTAAACACAAGCGCTCCAGTCCAAAGGTTCAACATCTAGCTCGGATTATTTTAAAGAAATATTCTTGATTTATATTTAGGCTGAAAATATCTGATTATCTCTGCTCACACAGAAATAACAGGAGCAAGTATGAGCCAAACCCAGAAAACCTTTAATTAACCTTAACCCATTTCATACTACATTTTTTTCATTTGTAGATGGGTGGTTTGTTTATACTGATGAATGGATTGCAACCTTCTGTTATTTTCAATATAATTAATCTGTCGCTTTTAAGAGTACCAGGAACCTAAGGTGACATGTTCCAATTGCCAATTTAAATCAACAGCAAATGAACAAATATTTGGTGTTTTTACTTAATAGCTGACCTGATTACTCAATCAAGCTCGTTCATACTGAAAAAACACGACAGACATTACAATGAAAGTCAGAATCAGAACATATTTTATTACTCAAAATATGTTTTTCCCCCCTCTAAGTCAAAAAACACAATGCGCAATATAAAATCTGACCTATACTTGAACTGGATAATTATAAACTGTGTTCTAACATTTGTACACAAACATTTCAAAAGCACCTTTTTCCACTACAGATGAAGCGACATGCATGCACGGTGTCAGCTCACCAGGCTCTACTGTGAAGCTTTAGGCAACAGCAAAATAGATAGGTCCAAACAAACACAGAACAAAAAAAACCCTCATAAGAAAGCGCTCTTTGGTATGATCTTTGGAAAAAAAAAGTCTTTCTGTGCAACAATTGCAAGAATTTTTTTTTCTGCACCAAAGTTCTGTACAAATTTGCAGAGTTAAAACTCAAATGAACATTCAGATGAGCTTCCAGAGGCTGGCTGGTTGTTTCTGAGCCCAGCATCTCTATCAAAACACAAGACACGCACGCACGCACGCACGCACACACACACACACACAGGTGACTTATTATCTTAAACAACAGATAGAAGTTGCTATACATACTGAATATTAAGAATTGACCATTTTAAATAAACCTCCCTGTGCTGCACCCTCCAGGGGTACAGATAGTTTCTTCTGAAGGACCAGCTGTCCTCGTGTCTGGAAAACTCTGGGTCCAGCCCAGCGACACACACACACACAAACACACGCACGCACGCACGCACGCACACACACACGCACGCACACACGCACGCACACACGCACACACTTCAAAACACTTCCTCACTTTTACTGTAGCTGTTCCCCCCCCGAGAAGTCAACAATCCTGAATTGCTCATTCTGTAAAAAGACTGTACAGTTACAAAAGAGGCCAACGTCTAGGACATTCATTCACTTACATCAATAAAAAATGAAACTTCAGCAAACTGGACTGCAGGAGACTCACTTTTGAAATGTTTATCCTCCTTGAACAACCACAGGAACACTCTAAACTGAACGGAACTCAACACGGACTGAAGATACAAAGACTTTCTGTAATGAAACTGAAATAGATTTATCCTGCATTCTGATTGTCCTGTCCTGCATAAGAAAGCAGCATATGGCACTGTGAGCCCCTCTCGTTTTTTTTATTTCGCTGTCAGACTGGCCCAGAGGTAGCGTGGTGGCTGATGGGTTCAGCCCAGGCACTGCTGAAGGTGGCTGGTGCAGTAATCACCTGCTGTAGAGACACACTTCAATGGTACAAATACATACAGTACTTCTCGATGAAGTATTGAGGTGATCCCAGCAACTTGGGAGGATCCAGCCCTTGATTTAGGCGATACACTTACATTTAAACGTAAGATAAAGAAGAAAAAATACATTTTTGTAACACCGTTGCTGTGCTCCAAATCCATACTCTTCCTATGCATTTGTAAGTATATTAATGCATGAATGAGTAAATAGTGATCTCACACTGAAAAATTACTCAATAGTCAGCGTGCAGATTTTAAAACAAAAAAGTTAGATTTTTGAGTAAACTGATTGATGGTGGCTGGATATAATTCTCCCATGATGCAATGCAGAAAGCAAAGCAATAGGGGAGCTGCTCACAGCTGCTAAAAAGAGCTTCAGAAAGTTCTGCAGTATCCCACTGAGGGCAGAAACGTGAAGAAGAGCAAGTAAACAATACAGGAAAAAAGAGCAATAAAAATACAGGAAAAAAGGTGGTTTTGCATGTGGTTTTTTGAGGAAATGCATTAAGTATTTTTTGTCAGGCCTCAAGGACGCACATTACATGTTTCTGCTGAGGAACGCTGAATATAAACAGAAACTTTGGTCGTGACTTTCAGTCACAGTTGAACTATATTTGAACAATGCTGTTATAATAAAACAATAAAGTATGCTCATGTTTTTGTAAAAAATCTCTTTCTACAAAGATGAGTATAAAGTAAACTGTATACAGTTGGTGTCAAGTATGGATTTGGGACAAGACTCTTGTAAGTGCTCTACATCGTCAGCGAGTCAAACCTGATCACAAGAGAACTGCTTCTTTTAAATGTTTTAGAAGGGAGTGGTAGGAGAGGTGGTTTATTGCAGTGGAGTCAATGGGAGGATCACATCAGTACTTCTATGTGGGTTGGAAGCCCGTCACCATCAAGGCATGATTAGATCAAATGGGGTTTTAGGTTTACAAGCAGATAAAATACACTTCAGAAAATCTCCAGGATGTCAGGGCCCGTGTTCACAAAACGGAAGCTCTGAGAAGGGCGTGGATCACCCCTCTGCTGTAGAAACCTCACGTTTCTTGAATCTGTGATTGGCTGTTTTGGATCATCTGAGAGTTAATCATAGGTTTGTATAATGCTGACAATAACGAGGCAGATTGCAGACAGCCGTCCTCCTTGTTTGGGATTTGCTCTCACTGAGCTAAAAGTTCTCTTGGCTACTTCTGACATTTCACAGGTTTAGTAGCTGATTTTAGCACTAAAAGCTTTTGTATTCACTTTTGGACTGACACACCCGTATTACCCATGTTACACCTAAATTGGCGAGTTAGGAGCTACTTTTAGCCTTAAGATATTATATGAATACAGGCCCAGATATTTCCAGGAGAAAAACGCTCCCTTTATTTGGCTTGAAAGCAGAGTCTCTGGTTGCACTGTGGCAGTGAATCTGATGACACACACTGCAACGGCCATTTCATTCACTCTGCTCATCAACCTGGCTCCTTGTTGTCCTTTTCCTCTCTCACCTAGGCGTACGTTAAGCGGTGTGAAGGAACTTCTTCTCAGGCAGCTGCTCCCGATGGCTCTCTGTAGCGTTAGCTGCTGTAAAAGAATTACAGAGGATAAAACGGACCTGCTGATGGTCCTTAAACAGACCCGTGGTGAAGCGGGCCGTCTCCGACCACCACTCGGGAGGCTTGTGAGGTACAGTCGTGTCAGGAGGAGAAGCTGGAACCCACTGCTGGTTCTCCTGGTTATTCCCCTGAGTCCTTGCTGTCGGAGTGAGGAGTGTACTTCAGCCGAAAAGTTCCTGGGAAACACAGCAGAGGAATTACATGTGTTGCACTGAAGCCTTGGAAATGCCCAGATAGCACGAGTTGGAGCAAAGGCATACAGTTACCTCCATGCTGTTTAATATAAGACAAGCTACAAACATTGTGAAATTATAATTGTTTTGTGTTGAATTTGATTAGAAAAAAACGTATTGTTGAATGACTTGAAATACAGATATCATGAAATCAGGCATCAGAAGCAGAGCTCTACAAAGGAAATATTATGCTGAATTAGTGAGAAAAAGAAGATATTACGCCATAAAACATGAATAATAGTGGAAATGTATTTTATTACCAAAGGCTGAGGTCAATGTCAAATCACAAAACTGTAAAAAAAAAAAAAACTTTCAAGCTAAACCTCTAATATTGTCCATGCACAATTTTTCTACTTTTGAACATTCAAATCTAAATTTTAGGACTAATGAGGGGAAATCCCTTTAACGGTCTTACTTCCAGCCATTTTGTAGATTACATTTAAGTAAGAATTATATTTCCCCCAAGAAGTAGATCTTGAATTTGTCCTGTCTCTTTAATATAAAAATGTTAAGAAAATAAAATAAAAACATTCATTCACTCAAACACAGACAATCTGTGTTCAATTATATATTGAATTATACATATATTATATATTACTATTAATTATGAATATTTTTTACTTTGCCCACTATCTTCTTTGACATAGTTTGGAACACAAAGTCAACATTAGACAACAGTGTAATTGAAGTTGCTAACAATAAAATATAGAATATATAAATAATAAAAGTCAAATATTTGACGAATCCTATAACCATATTGTGTAAAGTGTGTGTTGTGCATTTTATTTAATAAAGTGTTTCTCACCCTGCTGTGCTGAGTCCATGGGCGGCTGTTTGCAGTCCTCTGCTCGGTGTCCGTTGGCGCCGCAGTTATAACACGACAAGTTCCCTGCTGCACGTTTCTGACCTCCGTTTCCCGCCATGCCGTGGGGCTGGTAGAAGCTGAAGCCCTGCTGCTGGTCATGTGACACGGGGCTGTGGCGGTAGAGGGGCGGTGGCACCATCATGGGGTAAGAGAAGGGTGCGGCGCCGGTGCCCGCGTTGCTGGACGAGGCGATCAGCGGGCTGAGGTGGAGCAGGGGGCCGAGGGTGAAGAGGGAGGGGCCGGCCGGGAACGGCTGCAGGTAGCCGGCCGCGGCTGCGTAACCAGGCAACGCCCCGTAGGCCCCACAGTTTCCGCGGCAACCACAGGAGCTGCAAACACACACGGAGGAGGCGTGGCCTGAACTTTGATCCAATGAGGAGGCAGAGGAGGAAGAAGGGGAGGGGCTGGAGGTGGGCTGGGGCGGGTAGAAGGTGTTGCCGGGCACCGCGGCAACGGGGACAGTGGCTGCGGTCGCCATGGGAACAAAGCCCCCCCCACCGGAGGAGCTTGCAGACTGTGAACCGGACTTTGTGGAGGGACAGGAGGGGGAGAAGGAGGAGAAGGAGTTAGAGGAGGCAGGCGGACAGGAGTAGTATCCGGATGGAGAGGTGGAGGAGGAGGAGGAGAGGTGGAAGTGAAGCGGCGGGTGAGAGACGTGGTGGACGCTGTTGGAGGTGGAGGTCAGAGCAGAGCTGGTCTCCACCAGGGGGCCCACGGCAGCTCCTGCGATCCCACGACACACCAACGGGTCCGGCAGTGCGGACGGGCCGTCCACATTCCGCCCGGGGAACAGGTTCTCTAGCCTCACACCCATCCCCAGCCCTGGGCTGAAGCCGGCGGCGGCGGGCAGACCCGAGCCCAGCGGCTTAGACCTGTCCTCTGTGCACAGCGGGGGCGGCCGCGGCTTACGTGGGGACGCAAGGATGCGTGCCGGGTTGGAGACGGGAGAGAGGAGGGTCTGGGGGTAGCTGGCCTGAGGGTGGTAGGGGGACTGCGGGAGGCCGAAGGGGAGGTGGGAGGAGCAGGAGGGCGGGAGCGGAGGCGTCGGGTCGGTCTGGACGGGAAGGACCTGGGCCGTGGGCCGGCCGGAGCCTGCGGGGCAGCTGGAGTTGGAGAGGATAAAAACACAGGAGCGGTCCTTCTCTGAAACGGCTCCGGCTGCGTCCAGACCCGACACACCTGTAACACAGACAGGTGGACATGTGAGGGGGGGCTGATCACACAGGAAGGCTCTCATCGCTAAGTGTCACAGCGGGAATAAAGAAAGAGTAAATACAAATATCCAACCAACTCTAACCTTTTGAATGTCTGTCTCCATGGTAACTAGGGCTGACCCGATTACCAGAATTTTTTTTTAATGTGATTCTCACTCACACACACACACAGAGCACACATACATGTCAATGGGGGAACACTTGAAATGACCCGACGTCTTCAACCAACCCAGCACAACTCAGACCTCAAGTTAAGTTATGAATCGTTCCAGACACTTCTTCTACACGACTCACTGATTACCATGGCAACAATTAAAGCTTCAAAGCTTGGATTTTTTTGGGGGGGTCAGCCCTATTGAGGAAACTCACGTCGGTGAAGGTCTCTGGTCCTGTCGAAGGCGGAGTCACAGCAGAGGGGTGTCCGGGGGGAACAGGACGAGCTGGAGTAGCCTGACGACGAGCTGCTGTCTGTGGACACGGGGTGATGGTGCAGCACGGCGTCCACCTCCACTCGCAGCTCTGCTGCAAAACAGGAGGATTTTGGACCATTTTACTATTTTGGATCCAGGAAACAGAGGATGCTGTTTTTCCCCCCAAAATATTTTGTTTTATGCATTCATCCAGTGCAGCAACAGTCTCGCTCTGCTGCAGAGCATCTGCACAGCAGCACAAAAGGAGCTTGCTGCTGTGTCCAAAGATACATTACAAGTATTTTATCCTCTCATCCCAAAAATGAAACTTTAAACCTGTTCAAGTTCCAAACAGCAAATCAAATGAAATTATTTTGAGCCACAAGTGTTAACAGACCAAGTAGCATTACTGTCATTCTTAATTGCTCATAGGTATTAATGTGTGTGTGAATGGTGTGTGTGCCCTTTTATAGACTGGCGACCTGTCAGGAGTGTATCCCTGCCTCTTGCCTGTAATGCACTGGGATTGGCTCCAGCAGATCCCTGTGACCCTAGTGTGGAATAGGTGGGTATAGAAAATGACTGACTGGTTTTCATTCTGTGGATCAGCCACACAATGGTCTGTTTGTGGGAAAACCTGGCTACTGCCTGCAAAAACGTACCCTGCTTCTTCTCCTGTCTGCACAATATAATGATAAGGGCTAACCCAACAAAATAAAATCTTTGATCATTGCCATAGTAGTCGATCATAAGGTCTGCTATCAATTTTTTTCTTAATACCATGTCTGAGTTGTGCTGGGTTTGGCCAGTGCAAGTGTTCCCCCACTGACATGTATGTGCGGCTGTTGACCTCTTGAAAAGCACAAAAAAGAGGTGGAATCAAGTGTGACACTCAATTTTTATTCTATGGCGCTGCACCACAGATTGCCTCCCCGGCCATCGAAGCTTCCTTCAAGACTATTTCTTTTATCCTTGAATAATCAATTCTCAAAATATGATAATCAGATGAGCCCTGATAATCATGTAAACATATGAGTGAAGAGCAGCGGAGACTGTAAAGCAGCTTTGTTACCTGCAGTGGAGGTGGGGTGTGTCGAGGGTCCCATGTGACTGGAAGGAGTCACCCTGGCAATGCCGCTGCAGGAACGCTTCTCCATCTTCATCTCTCTGCTACACACACACACAAACACAGTGACAAAAACATTCCAAAAGTATCACATTATACATTCAGAAAGGGGTTGAGAGAGTTTTGATGCATACTGTGGTTGATATTGTTTAATGTACTTCATGTTACGTTGTTTAGGATGGATATAAGTGAAAAATATATTCTGCAGACTATTATCTGTTATTAATCCTTCAGCTAGACACAATTTCCTTCAGCTAGACACAATTTGAAACTCCCCAGAATGACTCCTGAGCTGCAGCTCATACCCTTGGATCACCACCAGGGAGAGACATTGTCCACTCAACGTGTCCACTCAGCCTCACCGCCACTCTTCTACAAACACATGTGCAAACCTGTCGCATGGAAAACCACTGCAGGAACTTTCCATTTTCTGGGTCTTGTTTAAGCATGCGTGCACACACAGACAACACGTGCAGTCACCTGCCTAATGGAAACATGTTGATACTGGGGATGGAAACGCGATGAAGAGATAATAAGAACGAGATCTTTGCGTGTGTTGGTCTGTTTTTGTAAGTAAGACAGAAGCATTTGTCCTTGTTTTTGTGTTTTCGCATATGTTTCTGTTGATAATCTCCCCATAAGTACATCTTATCTCTCCCGCCCACTTGCAACCTGTAAACTATTAACCCTGTATCTTGTCCCAAATCGGCAACTGATCAGTCTGTCTGTTAATCGTTAATAGTGCAAAGCATGGTACTGTATTTTAGAGCCTTTCACAGCTCTTGATGCAGCTGCCTCGTTGCCCCTTTAATGGCTGCAGGTTACTCTTTGCAGATGTGCGATCCACTTTTTAGAGTGGACAAAGGAAGTTAGATTTGACACTTCAGGGATTATGTTTGCTCACTTTCTTGCTGGAAGTGAGATAATAAATAATATAACAATACCACCCCCTCCAAAAGAAAAAGAGCCGTGTCAATCTTTTCACTGCAGTCCCAGTGAATATATATCACAAAATGTCCAAGTAGTATTCCTTAAAGTTGAAGTAATGGAATTTGGCATTTTCAAAGAGGTTTACGCCTAAAACATGACAAAGGGGGAAAAACCATCCTGAACTGTACGGTTTATAAAAAACAAAAAGACAAGGGGGATTAGCCTCATCAGCCTTGTTATAATGTGCAGTAATTTGCAATAACACAACTGGTGGATGATTATCCTTTGCTTAACAGAACTTAAAAATAATGTCATGCTTTGATATACAAATGCACTGCTCCCGTCACACTAATCAGAACTGGCCAGAACAGAGTGATACATCAAACAAGCTCTGCACTGCGTGAGTTTAGTCAACAGGAAACGTACTCCGCTGACTTCTGCAGCTCCAGTTGGGTCTTGAGTTTCTTCTTTGCTCCTTGGGTCAAGTCATACTTGTTCAGGTCCTCCTCTGTCAGCGATAAAAACTGTTGTGGACAGGAAAACAGGTTCAGGAGTTGTCAGCAATTGATTGAATGTCTTGTTTCCTATGCAGGGTTCCTACAGGTTTAATCAAATTAAATTCAAGTCTTTTCTAGAAAATTTAGAAAAGAAAAACATTTTTTTTATTTGTTCATTTATATTGTATTAAATCATACTATGTTCATATAAAATATTGTTTCACCAAAACTTCACCTGTAGTAGTTAGGGCAGCGTTAAATAGGATGCACTACACCAAACAGAGCAGGGAAAAGTCATTTTGTTCATTTTGGGTCATGGGAAGCATGTAACTAAATTTTCTCTACCCACAAAAGCATAGCAACCACCACAACAACGATGCTAAAGTTATAGAATGCAACTCCTGACAAGACAGAACTTTTGGGCCATGAGAGTTCCACCATACTTTATTCAGGCTATGTTATTTGATTTGAACTTTTAAGAATTCAATACGGAGAAGTTACCTACTGCACAAGGCTTTCTAATGTATTATTTCTAAATTAATGAATTGCTTTTAAAGACTTTTTCAGACCATGTGGGAACCCTGCTGTAAATATTTTATTATTAATGTGAGTGTGACAGAATCCAACGCTGTACCCACCTCCTCCATGGTGAGCTGCTTGAAGACGGGGTAATACTTGTGGAGTCGGAGCCTGCGCAGCCAGTCCAAGATGCCGTTCTGCTCGGGGGCATTGATCTGGGACTGGGACGGGGGCTGTATGTGGGACTGGGAGCGGGGGTACGACAGCGACTGGGGGTGTGCTGGGTGATGGGCCTGCAGCTGGGTGCCGGGCTGACCGCCGGCCTGTGACTGCAGGTGGTGCTGGGAGTGCTGGGGGTATGGGTGCGGCGGAAGCTGGGAAGCGGGTTGATGCTGGGGATGCGGCTGGGAAGAGGAGGAGGAGGGGTCAACGCCGCTGCCGCCACCGCCGGCCATGCAGCCCTGGGCAGACAGGGCCGGCATGGGGGGAGGGAGGGCGGACAGCTGGGAGGAGTGCTGCGGCAGCGGAGGAACGGAGGGAGGAAGAGGAGGAGGGAGGCAGGAGAGGTGAGAAGAGGAGCGGGTCAGGACTGAGCTGTGGGAGCTGACGACGGGCTGGACACTGGCCACTCTATACACCACCCTGGGAATATATAAAAAAAAAAAAAGACACAAACCAGGTGTCACAAGTCCTGCTGTGAACAGAATGAAGGATAAACAGAGAGAAAATAGTCCTACCTGTTGGCTCCTCTGTACTGCAACATGCAGCCAAGAGCTGAGTGAGAGGAAAAACAAAAAAAGAAAAAAAATCGATTAACAACCACACAGGTTTGAAATAATTAAAGTTCCCCGCCACTCAAAATGTTCATTGCTCATAAAAATTAATAAACAAATTAAAACAAAATGATTTTAAAGGGGGGAAATTTCCTCATCCTTTAACATTCAGAATGGGATTTGCAGCAAAGTAGGAGAATAGAACTGGGTAGGCACCGGTAATAGAACTGGAGCTGGTCCCCGGGTGCCCAGAGTGTGTGTGAGTGCGTGCATGCATGTGTGTGTGTGATGTGTCAAATGTAGGATCGATTCCCTCACAGGGATCAATAAAAGTACTTCTTCAAAATGCCATTTTAAGAATTTTAACATGGTATACATACGTTTTTGTGTGGAAAAAATAAATAAATAAAATCAGATGCACATCATTGTTCCAAGCAGAGTATTTTCATATGTGTAAATACAAGCCTGTGTGAGATCTGTAAAATCTTTAAAATGTGTTTTGCTGTCTTAACATTGATATAACAAATTAATAATAAATCATGGTTCATCTAGAAGTGACACGTGACAATCTAAATGAAAATGTTACACTATAGATTTTTGCCACCTTTTTGGTAGCAGATATTAAGGACTCATTTGCATTATTGCATCCATGTATAGTTGTCATGCTCTCTTAAAAATAGTTCTCCCATGAACTAGGGTAGTTAACAATATCAAAATCAATGCAGCAGAACCAGAGAGAACCAGACGTTTTATTTCCTCTCAATTCCACACATTCTTCTTTTTCCTTGTCAAAACACAATGCAACCTGACAGAGATGTATAGGTCTGAGATTTAGGATTGTTACTTTTGCCTGAACTGTTCAGGACACAGTGTAAAGTCTTCTGTGTCAGGCTGTTCTGACACAGAAGATGTAGAAAAACACTACATTTTGTGTGCTCCCGTCTCATCAAATAAAAACACAGAAACTTAAATGAACATTGTAAATTTTGTTAAAAAAAATGCAAAAAAAATGCAATTCTGTTGACTTGTAACTGAAACAATGTGGAATTGTTTTTTGCAGGAAAACTGCAAACTTCTGGAGAACCTCTAAAATGCTTTAGGGATTTATTTAAAGACAAAATCAATTGTAGTGATAGAAAGTTCGATCACTGACAAGTTTCAAGTATATACAGAACCTATATACAGTGTGATTGAGGTGTCTTTTTTTTTTTTCTTACTATTTATTAGCATTTTCACTCCATTCTGTCGATAATGCATACTGTGTATGCGGATTAACAAATTCTGCGAATTTGTACATTGTGTTGTGTGTTTTTTATTTTTTTATAGTTTTAGTTCTTTTTTTTTATCTTCTTCAACTTTATCTTACTTTTTCTTTATCTGTAACGCTGCAGTAACACACAAATTTCCCCGTTGTGGGATCAATAAAGTTTTATCTATCTATCTATCTATCTAATAAACTCAACCCACACATTTGAAGTGCACTTGTTGTGGTCAGTGGAGAAAATGTGATGTTACAGCCTCATATTCTAGTTTACACACACACACACATAGTGGTATGAACACATGCAAAAAGCTCAAGCACACACAGATACACTGCACTGGGGGCTATAAATAAATACTCTCTGAGATGAAGTCACACTCATAGAATCAAACACACACACACACACACACACACACACACACACACACACACACACACACACACACACACACACACACACACACACACACACACACACACACACACACACACACACACACACACAGCTTCCCAACACAAACATGCCATGCTGAATTCCCACACCGGACTAAAATAGACCTTGTCCACTCCCTCCAACACCTCCAAAACACAAACTGAAAATCCCTCACTGCAGTCTCACCTCTCTCACCTCTTCACAGCCACCACTCATGGCCTTTTTTTTTTTATTGCTCTCATATCACTTCCAAGACCAAAAAAATGCAGACATATTTGATCTCAGCTTTCCTGACCTTTTCAGCACCTCCACGATCTCTTGTTTTATGCCCATTCTGCCCTCTATGAAGATACTGATTTCTGCTACATGCATTTCCTGCTTTTTCAAGCAAAACAAAAAAAACATGGTTTGTACTGCACAGACAATTAAATGTATTTCTAAGGAGGCTCAGTGCAATAATAATGCACAAATATGAATCAAGAAAAAATAAAATTACATAAAGCTAATAAATATGAGTTGGGAAAACAAAAAAAGGACCTACTAGAGCTGGGGGTGAAAGGGCATGATGGGGCTTCGGGAGCTGTGGGAGGGGAGGAGGGCAGCAGGAGAGAGGAAGGACAGGGTGAGAGAGGCCTGGTGGAGGTGAAGAACAGCTGGACACTGTGGTGCTGGAGGACATGGCAGGGCAGCGCTGTCAGACACCTGGGTGCAGGGACCCGAACATATATGGGGCAGGGCAGTGGAAGAAAACAACATTAATTGATGCTGCCCGGTTGGCTGAAAAGACTCAATACGAGAAATAGCTTGTAGAGTTGTAGAGAAACACAACTGGACTGCTAGGATTGGCTGAAGACATTTCACCTGCCATCCAGGAGGCTTCAGGTGTGAGATAAGTGCCGGGGAAGTCAGGAATTTAAAGCTCAGAGTGTCAAACAAAATTAATAACAACCTGGGGGGTTGTATGTGAAAAGGTTTTTTTTCTGCATCCAGGTGTGAATGAGCTTTCATTTTCCTGGGGAGAGCTTCCAATACAGCATTCTAAGTTGCGTATAGGTTATTTATGTCTTAGGCCACCACCTCTGTTTAGTAAAGGTTTCTCAAGACATAAGGCCTTTAACCCCTCTCCTAAACCATCCATCTTCCCTGTCCAAAACCAGGACAGTGGAATCCTTAAAAGAGTGACCTTTATCCTTTAGATGCAAACGTAAAGCGGAGTCCTGATGGAGTGGCTTTGCTGTGTGGAGCCTTGTGTCGGTGGAGGGGTTGTTTGGCTTTACCCATGTAGACGGTCTGAGCTTCCACCAATCTGAGAAGTCCAGTTGCTTTTCTCTGCAACTCTACAAGATAAAGATAACCTGGAAGACTGAGAACCTTCATGGACAATACAAAGAATACAAGTGGAATTATCAAGGTGATGCACTGCAGAATTAGGTTTGTGCATATTAGTGCATTTAAAAACATTAAAAAACCGGACAACAGGAAGAGGGAGCTTAAAAGATGGTTTTATTTATTTATATTTATACGTTAAAACACACCTATGAATAATTTGGGAAATAAAGAGAACTCCTTTGCACTCAAGTTAAGGTTTTGGTTTAAACACTGGATGTACATACTGGGTACCTTTATTCTGGTAGATTATATGTGTCAGTGCTGACATGATCCATTCAAATACTCAAAACAAAAAACAGGTGAACAGTTTCTGTGAAGAAGTTGTCCCAATTAAAGATGCAATTATATGTGGAACTGCCCTTTTCCTCCTTTAAAGAGCACATATAACTAGTAACAGGACTGACCTGGGATCAGGGTCTATGGCCTGAGGGAGGAACTTCTCCATTCCTTCATCAGGAAATGCCTGTGACAGCTTAGAGAGACAAAAAAAATCAACATTAGAAACTGCTGTGCTAAACATCTCAGAATAATCAACAGTACAGTGTTTATTTTTGCACTTCATTCTGCAATAGTTAACGTCTTCCTGTGTAAAGAAATCATGTTTTAGGTGGTGGTCCTAACCTGGGTCAGCAGGTCCGTCACTTCCTGCTGAGTCCGGACGACAGACGACATGAAGCCGTCCGACCAGCTGGCCTGGAGGAGAAGCAGAGCATGGCGAGGTTGCAGGATGAGGAGGAAGGAGAAAAGGAAGGGGAGCGTAAACGCCGGAGCCGAACAGGAGTCAAACAGGAGAAATATGGGAATATGCGCGCTTATATTGGACCCACCTCGAACGCATATTCGCTGGCGTCTTCAGACTTCTGTGTCACTCCTCTCAGCACCACGCGCTCAATCACCGCTGGAAAACAGCACAGATCGGTTCACAGATGATTAACTGCACTTCACATATTTACTCACTCCAGCAGGGCCTGGGAAGTTGCATCAGGGCATTCGAGACACATGCTTTAACATCAGTAAATCAGGACTTAAATGAACATTGTAAATTTTGTTAAAAAAAATGCAAAAAAAATGCAATTCTGTTGACTTGTAACTGAAACAATGTGGAATTGTTTTTTGCAGGAAAACTGCAAACTTCTGGAGAACCTCTAAAATGCTTTAGGGATTTATTTAAAGACAAAATCAATTGTAGTGATAGAAAGTTCGATCACTGACAAGTTTCAAGTATATACAGAACCTATATACAGTGTGATTGAGGTGTCTTTTTTTTTTTTCTTACTATTTATTAGCATTTTCACTCCATTCTGTCGATAATGCATACTGTGTATGCGGATTAACAAATTCTGCGAATTTGTACATTGTGTTGTGTGTTTTTTATTTTTTTATAGTTTTAGTTCTTTTTTTTTATCTTCTTCAACTTTATCTTACTTTTTCTTTATCTGTAACGCTGCAGTAACACACAAATTTCCCCGTTGTGGGATCAATAAAGTTTTATCTATCTATCTATCTATCTAATAAACTCAACCCACACATTTGAAGTGCACTTGTTGTGGTCAGTGGAGAAAATGTGATGTTACAGCCTCATATTCTAGTTTACACACACACACACATAGTGGTATGAACACATGCAAAAAGCTCAAGCACACACAGATACACTGCACTGGGGGCTATAAATAAATACTCTCTGAGATGAAGTCACACTCATAGAATCAAACACACACACACACACACACACACACACACACACACACACACACACACACACACACACACACACACACACACACACACACACACACACACACACACACACACACACACACACACACAGCTTCCCAACACAAACATGCCATGCTGAATTCCCACACCGGACTAAAATAGACCTTGTCCACTCCCTCCAACACCTCCAAAACACAAACTGAAAATCCCTCACTGCAGTCTCACCTCTCTCACCTCTTCACAGCCACCACTCATGGCCTTTTTTTTTTTATTGCTCTCATATCACTTCCAAGACCAAAAAAATGCAGACATATTTGATCTCAGCTTTCCTGACCTTTTCAGCACCTCCACGATCTCTTGTTTTATGCCCATTCTGCCCTCTATGAAGATACTGATTTCTGCTACATGCATTTCCTGCTTTTTCAAGCAAAACAAAAAAAACATGGTTTGTACTGCACAGACAATTAAATGTATTTCTAAGGAGGCTCAGTGCAATAATAATGCACAAATATGAATCAAGAAAAAATAAAATTACATAAAGCTAATAAATATGAGTTGGGAAAACAAAAAAAGGACCTACTAGAGCTGGGGGTGAAAGGGCATGATGGGGCTTCGGGAGCTGTGGGAGGGGAGGAGGGCAGCAGGAGAGAGGAAGGACAGGGTGAGAGAGGCCTGGTGGAGGTGAAGAACAGCTGGACACTGTGGTGCTGGAGGACATGGCAGGGCAGCGCTGTCAGACACCTGGGTGCAGGGACCCGAACATATATGGGGCAGGGCAGTGGAAGAAAACAACATTAATTGATGCTGCCCGGTTGGCTGAAAAGACTCAATACGAGAAATAGCTTGTAGAGTTGTAGAGAAACACAACTGGACTGCTAGGATTGGCTGAAGACATTTCACCTGCCATCCAGGAGGCTTCAGGTGTGAGATAAGTGCCGGGGAAGTCAGGAATTTAAAGCTCAGAGTGTCAAACAAAATTAATAACAACCTGGGGGGTTGTATGTGAAAAGGTTTTTTTTCTGCATCCAGGTGTGAATGAGCTTTCATTTTCCTGGGGAGAGCTTCCAATACAGCATTCTAAGTTGCGTATAGGTTATTTATGTCTTAGGCCACCACCTCTGTTTAGTAAAGGTTTCTCAAGACATAAGGCCTTTAACCCCTCTCCTAAACCATCCATCTTCCCTGTCCAAAACCAGGACAGTGGAATCCTTAAAAGAGTGACCTTTATCCTTTAGATGCAAACGTAAAGCGGAGTCCTGATGGAGTGGCTTTGCTGTGTGGAGCCTTGTGTCGGTGGAGGGGTTGTTTGGCTTTACCCATGTAGACGGTCTGAGCTTCCACCAATCTGAGAAGTCCAGTTGCTTTTCTCTGCAACTCTACAAGATAAAGATAACCTGGAAGACTGAGAACCTTCATGGACAATACAAAGAATACAAGTGGAATTATCAAGGTGATGCACTGCAGAATTAGGTTTGTGCATATTAGTGCATTTAAAAACATTAAAAAACCGGACAACAGGAAGAGGGAGCTTAAAAGATGGTTTTATTTATTTATATTTATACGTTAAAACACACCTATGAATAATTTGGGAAATAAAGAGAACTCCTTTGCACTCAAGTTAAGGTTTTGGTTTAAACACTGGATGTACATACTGGGTACCTTTATTCTGGTAGATTATATGTGTCAGTGCTGACATGATCCATTCAAATACTCAAAACAAAAAACAGGTGAACAGTTTCTGTGAAGAAGTTGTCCCAATTAAAGATGCAATTATATGTGGAACTGCCCTTTTCCTCCTTTAAAGAGCACATATAACTAGTAACAGGACTGACCTGGGATCAGGGTCTATGGCCTGAGGGAGGAACTTCTCCATTCCTTCATCAGGAAATGCCTGTGACAGCTTAGAGAGACAAAAAAAATCAACATTAGAAACTGCTGTGCTAAACATCTCAGAATAATCAACAGTACAGTGTTTATTTTTGCACTTCATTCTGCAATAGTTAACGTCTTCCTGTGTAAAGAAATCATGTTTTAGGTGGTGGTCCTAACCTGGGTCAGCAGGTCCGTCACTTCCTGCTGAGTCCGGACGACAGACGACATGAAGCCGTCCGACCAGCTGGCCTGGAGGAGAAGCAGAGCATGGCGAGGTTGCAGGATGAGGAGGAAGGAGAAAAGGAAGGGGAGCGTAAACGCCGGAGCCGAACAGGAGTCAAACAGGAGAAATATGGGAATATGCGCGCTTATATTGGACCCACCTCGAACGCATATTCGCTGGCGTCTTCAGACTTCTGTGTCACTCCTCTCAGCACCACGCGCTCAATCACCGCTGGAAAACAGCACAGATCGGTTCACAGATGATTAACTGCACTTCACATATTTACTCACTCCAGCAGGGCCTGGGAAGTTGCATCAGGGCATTCGAGACACATGCTTTAACATCAGTAAATCAGGAGGGACTCGTTTAAATAACCAGGCGTAATTAAACTTGGCTTTCAAACAACAGGAGTAAATCGTGAGGGAGGGAAAAAAGAAGCAGAAGCTACAGGTGTCATCAGGTCTAACTACTGTATGCTAGAATGATAATAATTCTCATTATATTAATTAAGTATAGTGCATACCTTTTCTATCCTCCTTTAAATTTCTTTCAGCAGCTACTTTTCATCCCTTTCTGATGGGAGCTCTTTCTACATATTCAAACAAACTAAATAATCTGTGAGATCATAATGTGAAAGCTGCTTCACCAACCCACCCCCCTCAGTACTGTGAACTCTGGTTCTGTTTACTCAAATACCTGACTTCACATTTTGTCCATCACATGAGCCCCAGATCTTGGCAACAACTTCACCATATGCTCTTTAATTTCCCATTTGGACAGAAACTCTGGGCCACGCTGCCAAACAACCCCCACAGCTGCTACTGTATGACTCATCCAGGACACTTCTACCCACCTGGGCCTCCTCCCCCTCAAATTCTTCTATCTGTCCGGTCTCACCTGCATCACGGGTCACACGGCTGCTGTGTGATGTAGCCGATTATATCAAGTATTAAAACTCTGGTGTTGGCATTTACAGCTATAGGGGTCTCGAGACCTTGGAGTGATCATCTGGCCCTAAACTCTAGCAATAAATCCTCGCTCTCCTGCCTCTGAAATGACATTTTCCACTCCGGACAGCTTGAGTAAACCCCCTATCCATCTCTCTCTCTCTCTCTCTCTCCTTGATACCTAAAATAACATCCAGTTTTCCACATAACCTGTAAGTCTATTTCTTTTTCTGGATGCATGCCTCAGGTGCAGAGGCAGGTTGGGGCTGCTCCACTGCCCTTAAATCCGTGTCATTACATAGAAGCTGAGAGTGAAAGTTGAAAGGGTTGGGATTGCTAAAAAGCTGTGTATGTGCATGTGTGCAAAAATAGATGTGTAGGTATCTCGATTACATAGCGTTGCTATTTAACATGCAGCAGATGTCTGAAATATACAATAAAACAATTGCTTACTCTATTTTCGATTAAACTTTTCATATTCGGAGGTGGCAGGTATGCAAAAAATGAACTTTGCTGCATTAAGCTACTGTTCTTTTTTTATTTTGACAGCAATTCAGTATGATTTTAACCATTGTTTCAACCCAAATCATGATTCCCCCCCCCCCGCTAAAAATAAAACGTGCAAGATGCTAAAGGTGTACCCAGTGAGCTAAAAAAAAAAAAAAAAGAAGGCTGCCAAGGGAGCCCTGACTAAACAGGGTTGTGATGAGAATGTGTCAGTGTAGACACATTAAACTCTCTATTTGAAACCACATCAGGCATGTAGGAACAAGCAGCAGGGGAGGGGAGGACGCGAGCGAAGGAGGAGACCAATCAAAGGCGAGATGAAGGAATAAAGAAAAAATAAGCTCCAACACATTTGTTTTTGCGTGTCTCTCTGTCATACACACACACACACACACACCCACCCACCCACCCACCCACCCACCCACACACACACACACACACACACACACACACACACACACACACACACACACACACACACACACACACACACACACACACACACACACACACACACACACACACACACACACACACACACACCCTCCCCGTCCCCCACCTCGTGGGCCTTTTGAGCAGCAGCTGCCTGCCATTCACACTAATCTAGGCTGCCACAAACGCACACACGCACGCGCAGGAAGCAACTACACATGATTTATTAAGTGCAGCAGCGTGTGTGCATAACATACAGATGACATGATCAGAGCAGCAGTTTCGGTTATCTAATGCACCACTGACATAACACGCAATAATCAACGTCTGTATTCCTCCAAAAAGCTTAGGTGCATGTGCTAGGAAACAAAGTTGTAAAACCCAGCATGAGGTGTGCTACATTCTGCCTGGTGATATAAATTTAATTGCGTGTGCTTGTGAGTATGTTTGCGTATGCATCTCTGCATTCGTGATTAATGTGTTTCTACATGCTGTGAGGGGTGTGTGTGTGTGTGTGTGTGTGTGTAGTGGGATATTTGAGTGTTGTGTTTCAGGTTGCAGCCGGGGGCCAAGGCAATAACAGGCTGGCCCGGAGAAGCTCACCCCCGCCAAACCACATCCACCCAAGGCCCCGGCTGCCCACTGGGTGACTGATTTCGAATGGGTGATAATAGAAGATATGCTAAACGATCAGGGTGAAAAAAAAAAAAGAAAAAAAAAAAAAGACATAACTCACCTACAATAGACCCAAGACACTGCTGTCAACTTGGGTTTAGCGTGTGTAATCTGAGGTGGGATTTTCACATTTTAAAATGTCATACACACTGTGACATACACACACAGGCGCACACACACACACACACACACACACACACACACACACACACACACACACACACACACACACACACACACACACACACACACAGGTGTTTTCACTTTACCTGATTAGATCTTGTCACAGAACCAAGCAAACAAAGGAAAAATGGAATTTAATTTGCAGTGCTATTAAAGGCACAATATGTATTTTTCCCCACATTAAAATGTCTAATGATTAAACCCACATTAAGTCGCTTCCAACATTTTTTTTTCTAAATTCATAATTTTAACTTTTTATTTAGTGCCTATCAATACCCCTTTGTGCGTGCGGCAGTGTTATTATTTGGTTTTAAACCACATTTTTAAGATGCAATTTATACATCTTGGTGATTCTTCTTTAACCAGATTTATATATATGTCTGGATTTTAAGTTCAGAGCAAGAGGCCTTTTACGTTTATTCACCTGGTCTGTTTGTGTTGGAGAGGAAGCAAAGACATCTGCAGATATTTAACAAAACATATGTTAAATGTTTTTTAAACATTTTTTTAACATTAATTTAAAAGGTTCGATGAAGGCAGCCGTGATCACCCAAAAATCATGTGCATCCTTAGGTCACACATTACACACCTAAGCCTTAGGGCAACATTCTTTAAGCTTAGTTGTAGTGTTCAGATGTGCCAGCATGCCACAACTTGTTCATCTGGGCTTAACCCGGTGTATAGCATGACACACACACACGCGCGCACACACGCGCGCACACACACACACACACGCACACGCACACACACACACACACACACACACACACACACACACACACACACACACACACACACACACACACACACACACACACACACACACACACAGCATGCCGACATGCACAGATGGAGGGTGAGGGGGGTCATACATACTGTACATTAGGTCAAACAAGGAGACAATGACATAAACAAAAGAACATGCACACCAAAAGTAGCAGACTAAAGAATAATCACTTATATGCATGTGTTTCTGTGAAATAGGTGACAAAATAATGTTAAAAAACGTCATTCAAAGAAGGATTTATGTTCATCAATTATTTACACTACCCTTCAAAGGTTTGGGGTCACCCAGACAATTTTGTGTTTTCCATGAAAGGTCACACTTTTATTTATCATATGAGTTCCAAAATAAATAGAAATTTTGTAAAGATTGTCAATGATAAGACTAGAAATAATGATTTGAAATAATAGTTTCCTCCTTCAAACTTTGCTTTCGTCAAAGAACCCCCCATCTAACCATCTAAACCGTTTACAGCTGTGCTAACATAATTGCACAAGGGTTCATCATCATCCAAATCATCCATTAGCTTCTAATGCAATCAGCAAACACAATGTACCATTAGAACACTGGAGTGATGCTTGCTGGAAATGGGCCTCTATACACATATGTAGATGTTACATTAAAAACCAGACATTTGCAGCTAGCATAGTCATATAACACATTAACAATGTATAGAGTGTATTTCTGATTAGTCGAATGTTTTCTATATTGGAAAATAGTGCTTTTAATTTGAAAATAAGGATATTGCTAAGTCACCCCAAACTTTTAAACAGTAGAAATGAAGATGGGGGATAAAGTCAAGTATGCTATAAATCCTTTAGAAATTGTGATTTATAATTTTGTGGCTTAATGTTTGTTAAAGGTTGACACATTAGTTTATCTTCTACCTGATATGTTAATTTAATGAGATGGTTTTGTTCATGCTGCCGTACGACCGTATGTACAGTGGTGCTAACAGACATCTTCGTGAAGGAGTAAAACACCAGCAGAGATACAGGCAGAGTAAAAACATGGACTCACTTTTGCCTGATTTCCCCTGTTGGCTTTTGTTTGGCGCTGCAGCATCTTGGCTCTGGCCAGCAGGTACAGAGGGAGGCAGATGAAGAGATGGAAGAGGAGGCGGTGGGGGAGGAGGGGGCAGGGGCAGGTCCAGGTGAGGGGGGGCGAGCTCCTGGTTGACCGACTGGTCTCCTTGTCCCACAGCGGCGCCGGAGTTCAGCCCCGAAACTGCGCCGGCATCTCTGGTCGGGCTCTGGAGCGCAGGAGGGACAGAACATTCGGAGGAGGATAGGTCAGTGCCACAAAGCAAAAAGGTTGCGGTACATAGATACAGCACGGGACGTTGTGAGTACAGGCGTCTACTCCTCCACCTCAAGTACAGCTTGTTTGCATGCCGGGGCATGTGAGCACCAAGCAGAATGCAAGGTCAATGTGTAACTCTTCACCTTTATTTTGTTTCCTCATCAGGTAATATACAGTCCCAACCCTGTCATATTGTTTAAGCTGAAGCAGATGAGTCAACTGGAAAACACAGTAAAACAATAGGGAATTCTGCATCTGCTCCTATGTCAGCAAAACAGTCCTTCCTCCAGTTCCCTTAACAGCCCAACATGGGCAACACACACACACACACACACACATACACAGTGATATCCAACAACCGTGTAGATGGATGCAAAGCTCGCAGTGAGCTCTGCACTGTCACTGCTTAAACACTGAGCATTGCTCTCTCTCTCTCTCTCTCTCTCTCTCTCTCTCTCTCTCTCTCTCTCTCTGGCACGGTGCTAAAACAAAGTGAGGAGAAAGATCTGGCAGTGCAGAGCAAACCAATATTTAAGCAGGCCCGTGGACTGACAGGGCGCTCTTATTTATAGCAACGCCCTCGAGGAGCAGTTGTAAGGAGAACATTTTGACATCCAAACACACATTTTAAACCTGGAGCTGCCTCCTACTGTCGGAAGAGCTCTGGCTCTGGTTGACACGGGGCCCGACGTGCTTTGCTCCAGATTGCACCGTGGTCCACAGACGTGCATGTAAACAACGCCGTCACTGAATTTACACTCGGGTGAATTTCGTAAACAGAACAGTTGGGGAGGGCCACATATATTTCAACTCTCAGTTTCAGAGATCTAAATCTAAAAGAGTTTACGGCCATTCGGGCGGAGGTTAGCACGCTTTGAGCTGGATGCTCAATGCTCAGATTAATTTTGCTAACGTACTGATGCTAAGAAGGTGTGAATGCTGATTATGAGTGACATTTTATGTTAGCGCATTAACATTTGTCAATTGCAGGTATTTAGCCATAAACCACGGAATCTGAGGAAAAAATATTATTTTGAGTCTGATGATAAAAAATGAGAAGGAACAATAAGGGATCACTGAAGAAGCCCAACAATGGCGCCCTAAAGAAAAAGCATAAGACTAAAAACGGATATTAGCACCATGCCACTAGTTTGGCAAAAATTAAAGTAATGGAGCTTTTTAATATTTTGCTGATGCATGTTTCCCAGCAAAAAGAAGCAACAATATGACGATCCTGCTGCGAAAGGTGTCAGCCTCTTAACTCAACATACAACGTGTAAATCCCTTAAGCTCCTAAGAACTAACACTCAAAACCAACACCAGCACAGCAAAGTCCTCCTGAGTTGTTCCTGACACTTAGAAATTTCATATTATACTAAGGGTTTAATGAATAATGTGGTATATCTCACCACTGAGTGGACAGGATGTTCTGTATACTGTATATGCAATGAGACAGTTATGGTGTTAAAAAGGTCACTATTTGCACTTTTGGGCTTCTCTATGTTAAAAAAAAAAAAGCAGCAGTAAAAAAAAACCCTTGAAAGGCAGATTTAGAGATTACATTGCAGTCACTACAGCTCTCCTTTCCCTCATAGGAAGGAAAAAAAACTCAGCATGTGCTATCGCCTTCACATGCGCACACACACACACACACACACAGCATGAGGCAGTAGATCTGAAAACAATTAAGTGTGCTACTGCCACATCCGCATGTAACTCCCCTTAACCTGCCACCTCACCGCTCCGTGAGTGACTCTGACTCACTGTAGGTACATAAAGTAAAAAAAACAAAAACACACACACACGATAAATCAGCGGGAAGGATTACAAAACAGAAACAGAAAACCAAGGGGAGTGGAAGTTGAATTATGATATATTTGAGGTTGGATGGACAGCATGTGAACCTCTGTGAATGTTGCTAGTAGGAATCGCAAAATAAAGCTGAAACTATAAAAACCACAGTCTGTGGGCTGACAGCAGCTCCTCCTCCTCCTTCTTTTCCCTACACTGCTGCTTATTCTAACACAGGCATTGTTCTTTAATAGACAAATAAAGCAGCCATATAATAGGGTTATTATGCAGGTCTGTATAAGCCAATCAAATGTGGCCAGTGTATGCTGTGTTGTTGTTGTTGTGCCTACATCAAGTCGGAAGAAACTCCAAATTCAATAATTTTTCGACCTCTGAAGTGATACAAAGCAGCATACAGCTGCTTTGGGTTAAATTCAGCTTATGCAAGTTGACTCAAAATCCTGGAGGAGGATCAGTTGCAGTGACTAAAGTCTTCTCTATGTGCGGAGGGGACACAACATACAGTATGAAGTGTTAAAAAAAAAAAAAGTGTTTTAGTCCACCACATTTATTCAAAACAGTGTATTGCAGAGTTATATACACTTGTCTCCCCAGCTTTATGTAGGCTAAATTACAGTTGATAAACAACATTAAAACCATGCTTAGGAAATGTAACATTATGTGTCTTTCAAATGATGATCTTAATTAATTAATAAATCGATAAATAAATTGATAAAAACACAAACCTACCAAATTCAATGAAAACCAGCACAAAAACTAAGATACTGTTTCCTAATCCTATTCCTGCAGTTCCAAACATCAAATCATTACTGTTCCTTTTTATACTAAGGTCAAACAATAATGAAACCCAACCGGAGATGTGTTAGTGGTTTCCTGCTGAGGGTCCCGGTCCTCCCGCTCTCAGCCAGGTCACTTATGAGCACGTTTTTATTATCACAAAGACCTCAAGAACTGAAGGGAACCTCAAGCTGCTAATATTCTGTATTTCTCATCAGTGGCTACAATGCTGCTGTAATGCATTTTAATAATAATTCATGTTAAAGTAATAATTTTACATGTGGAACCTTTACTTGAAATTTTGCCATTGCCTTTTTTACTTAAAGTACAGTCTTTAGTTTTCTGGCACTATTTATTGGTAAAGTCACAGATTGCAAATGAGTAAAACTAACATGTAGACTAGAAAGAAAAAAATGCAGAAAACACAAGGCTGTCTCTAGATGGTGTTTGTTCATTTGTATTTTGAATGAATTATATATTAATTAAAAAAGTATGAATATTCTATTCTATTTGTGTAAATACTGTTCCAGATTTGTAGTCTTTAGGTCACCTGCTGCAGGTGACAGGAGGTCTGGCTGCAGGCTGCTCTACTACAGACGTGTAGGACTCCTCTGGTTTACAGTGAAACCCTGTCATTCAGAGCACTGAGGGAAGGAAAGAGAGCCAGAGAGAGAGCCAGAGAGAGCATTTATAACTTCCTGGGGATTCACTGGAGACACACACACGCACACACACACACACACACACCACAGAGGGTTGATTTCAGCATAGAGAAATGTGCTGACCTGCACTAAGCAGGAGCCAAGGGCAACAAAACACTAAATACAAACGCTCCTCTCTGAGCTGGGTACTTTCCCTTCACTGCTCACACATGTTTGAACAGTGTGCCTGCTGGTGTGTGTGAACAGTGTGTGTGTGTGTGTGTGTGTGTGTGTGTGTGTGAGAAAAATAAGTAGAATCGAAGTCAGAGGGGAGGGGCGAAACAAAAACGTCCAACTTTTTGCTGCTCCGACGCGTCTCCCTTCAGCTCAGCACAGTGGGAGCACTGATGTTACTGTAACGGAGGGATTAATGAACCACTAAGATCTCCGCATTGTCTGGACCCCCCCTACAATCAAACAATGGAGCTTACTGTTAACATTTATATACATCTATGAGGGGATTAGGATGTGACTATTTAAGTGGTAAATTACTTAGAAAGTCATATCAATTACAATTTGAAAAACAAGGGAAATAAGCTACCGTTGACCATATAACTCACATCATGCCAACCTACCATTGCTCTGGCTAGAATAGATGGTACTGTTATCTATTTTTTTAATTCAATATTTTATTTCTGTAGTAAAATAAGTACACAGTAGCTGCAGCAGATATCTGCGTTGTTTTTTTTTTGCATTTCTAGAATAACGGAAGAAGTGATGCTGCTGGGTGTTCCGAATGGAGGAAATTTGTCAAGGAAAGATTCCTCAACCAACATTGCCTGAATGGGGGGGACTGTTCACTGTGGCTTGGAACGCAGCTTTATCATTGATGTCGGTTGTTTAATCAAATTGACATGCAAATGTTTTTGGAGTCGTGATTTAAAAAATAAATAAAAAGGGATGGAGTAATCACATTTGTGTTTCAGTAAATAGCTGCATCTGAAATCACTCACTACTCCCTTTCTAGGGAATTATATGTAGATGATGATGACTATATATTGAGAATATACAAATTGCGCAGCATGCATCATCATGCATTAAGCTGCATAATATACGACATTATATAATGCCCGGTTAGTAACCTCTGTCGTTTTCCACTTTTCACAAGGCGGAAGGAAAACTTTGAGTCCACCGTAGAGGTTATAACAGTTCTCATTTTATAGACAGCACTATAAATGGTGAAAGCACCATGTACAATGAGATCAGTACATAGAAAGTAGTGAGTGACTGTGGATATACTGTAGTTGATTTTGTATACTGTATATAAAAAAATTGTGGATGTCCACCCAACATGTTGAATACATTCCCTTCTTCATAAAATATTACCATCTTAGAAACGGTATTGTCTACTCGCTTCATGTGTTATTGATAATACTCAGCAGGTCAGACTGCTCATGGAAATATTTTTCCATAGCACTTCTTATAGTCGTAAACCACATATAGGTATGAAGCACATGTTGTTCCACTATCCAGAAGTGCTGTATCTGTACTTTTTGTCACAATTGTATATGGTGATAAAACAATGTGATGCAACCATCTGTACCAACTTGGCACCAGATAGTTGAACATATTTCTCACCATTTTATATTTCATGTCCAGAAAAAAACTGATGAATGCTTCTTAAAATTGTATTTTAAAGTTTGACTTTCTTTTTTTGCCAACTCTGATTTGTCACTGACCCATTTGTGTTATACATGGTAATTGTGTGTGCCGACAGAGCAGACCTGAAACTATACGTTCAATATTAGTGCTTAATTAAAAATTAATTCATACTGCAGTGTTTCCCACAGACCAAGCAGCATTGCGGTTGCAAAACCTGCACAACATAACAAACTACAATTCCAAACAGCAACATCTAATGCTGTTCCAGAATGTTTTATTCACGCTGCAGAAAATACAGCAAAAAAAGGCTTCACCCATCTCGTAGCAGGTTTTTAAACCCATTCAACAAAGTGTAAGTAAAACAGAGCCAAAAATGAACCACATGCTTTTCAGCAAGTTGTGGGGCCTGCTCAGCCTTTCAATGGACATGAACACCATCAAATCCAACTACACTCGGCCCACATCTCTGCGTACCTTGTGCCAGCAGGTGCAGCGTGCGTGGCAGAGTTGGCAGGCAGACGGGGGGCCGGCGTCTGGCGGGGGGCAGGCAGTGGGGGCCAACGAGGCCAGGGGCAGGGACGCGGTCTGATGGCGAGAGTGGTGATGTGGCTGAGCGAAAGCAACGGCGGCTCGATCCCCGCCGGGCGCTGCTCCTTGACTCTCTCCACCTGCTCCTCCACCACTCACCTGGAACAACCAACACATTCAGTAACAAGAGGAAGACATGCAGGCACGCGGCGACCGCATTGCCTCCCACCTCATCTCCAGCGTGGGAGACAAGACAGCTCTTTTTTTGCTGTCTTCTGCTGTTGTCACATTAAATCTGAAGTAGAGATGACCCAGTTATGTTGGATGGTTTCATGAATACCCTTATATCATTGGAAAGCTATCATTGCAGCTGTGAGATTTGGATGCAAAAAGAGAAAATTTATATTGGAAACCAATAAAATTCATCAGCGAACAGAAGATCCTTTTTTTCTCCTTAGAATATATCACTCTGCGGCTGTCGTCATTCCAAAGCCACAGCTTTCACCTACAAACATTTACTTTGTTTCCCACCAAATAACAAGACTGTGGTCTGTTGCGTTCACAGGCAGCCTGTCATTGACTGTGTCTCACCTGTAATTTGGCCTGTAGTTAACATGCGAGTGTGCTGCGCTCACCTGTAACAACCCCTGCTTAGTTTGCCTTTCACTTGACTCTACATAAACTATATTTCCAAAAGTATTTGCTCACCCATCCAGTGCACAAAGCAAGGTCCATGAAGACATGGTCCTGACCTCAACCTGATAGATAGAATACCTTAGGGATGAATTAGAGCCGAGACTGAGAGTCAGGCCTTCTCCTCAAACATCAGTGTGTGACCTCACCAATGCGCTCCTATGGGAAATTCCCATGAATACACTACTAAACCTTGAAGCTGTTATACCTGCTAAGGGTGTGCAGCCCACAGACTAGGAATGGGATGTTTCTTAAATCCATATGCGAGTCAAGGCAGGTGAGTGAATACTTGTGGAAATACAATGTTTGTGACAATTGCCTCACCTGTGACCCGGAGCCTGATGGACGGGCGGTGATGACTGGCCGACAGCGAGCAGTGCTCTGCATTTATGGGGCACCCTGTCACAGGGATTCATAGCGGAGCGGCGGCCTGCGTCATGTTCCGCGTGTTATCGTCTCACCTGCTTTATGAGCGTGTTCGTTTAACTTTGTGTTCAGGCCGAGGGGTACCTCATGTTCTCAGTCAGCCTCATATACTCACTGCTGTCTAGTGTTCGGGTCAGCTGGACCCGTAACACACAACCAGTGTAAGCAAGTTTGACCCTTTCCAAGAATGTAAAACACAAAACGCATCAAAAAGACTCTGTTATGTAACCTGATACCTGATGTATATTAAAGAACAGGTTCACCCTTTGCATCTTGAAACAACGGTCAGGTTTTCCCAGCTCATACGGGCCGTTAAAAGATTCCATTCAAATGTGCCTTTTTGTGTAAAAATGCAATAAAAAGTTTATCAGAAGCTTTCACAAGGCTCCAGCAGTCTGTGTTCATCATATCAAGTCCTTTTACCATCAGATTCCCTCTTTGTTGAGCTGTGCTGGAAGTGCAGTGACAAAAAAGGGAACATTGACAAAAAAACCTCTAGGATGCTGAAGTAATTCAGCTTTATTTGACTTATTTGGATTTGGACATCTGACGCTTCTTTTTTAGCTTCAGACAAACCTTTGAATACAGTTTTTGCAATTTGCTCCACCATCACTTAGTTTGTAAGTTGATTATAAAG
Organism: Eupleurogrammus muticus; assembly: GCA_036785175.1. Lineage (NCBI taxonomy): Eukaryota > Metazoa > Chordata > Actinopteri > Scombriformes > Trichiuridae > Eupleurogrammus > Eupleurogrammus muticus. Next base: position 16,620,044 of record JAYKQN010000010.1, on the reverse strand, counting down.
GGACTTTCTAATGGTCGTATGAACAGGAGGTATGGTTGCCGTAAGAAAAACTTGTTTATATGTTCAGTTGAAATCCTGAGTCCTGGCTCTTTTGTTTTAAAGAAAGACTTGCAAAACTGTGAAGGTTTCCTTTTTTTTACTCCTACAATCATGCATACACTGTATATGCTGTTTATTAATCTCTGGGCAGCTTAGTGGAAAAAATAGAGTTAATGTACTTGTGTGATTGTCTAAATGTGGAACGTGGCATCAGAACTAAACTCCTATTAAATATTGTAGTTTTGCCAAAAGTTGTCTTTAACTATTCTTCGACCTGCCACAGACATCTACTTCTTTCCAAGTGTTTTCCACGTTACTTATTTTTTAGTCCTGTCCCCCCCACACCCCCCTGAGCCTCCCTCTCACCTGCAGGACGTCCAGGATCTGGCCCAGCTGCTGCCTCAGCACCTGCTTCTGGTGGAAGCTGAAGGCCGGGTGGTTGGAGGCCATGGTGAAGAGCAGCAGGAACTGCTCCTCGGTCCTCCCGTCGTTCAGCGCCAGCCCGTAGTTATTGATCACCGCGTCTATGTGAGTCAGGGTCCGGTACAGGACCCCCGCCGCCTCCCGGTTGTCGGAGCCCAGCAGGGCGAGGGACACCAGCAGCTTGCTGCGCACCACCTCGTCCGTGATGTTGGTGAGTCCCGACAGGTCCGCGGGGTTGTTGGCCTTGATCTCAGCGTCGCGCAGGGAGTGGTAGTCCTTGCGGGCCAGGTCCTCCAGGCAGGAGCCGATGAAGCGCAGCTCGATGGGGACGCAGAGGTCCAGCAGGCCGCACAGGAACTCGGCTCTCTGTGCCGAGGTGAGGGAGGAGAACCAGCGGTACACCCCCTCCCTCTGCACGCAGCTCCGGCTCTCCACCATCCTCGCACATCCACTCCGAGCCCGCAGCGCGGCGGCCAGGCGACGCTCCGGCTTCCTTCGGACTTTTTCCGCTGAGAGTAAACTTCACAACAAAGGAAGCGCGCGCGCGCGCGCGCGCGTGTGTGTGTTTTTGTGTATGTGTGTGTGTAGGTGTGCGTAATTGCGCAGGCGTGCGCGAGCGGCGCTACTTTCGAGTGACCATCAAAACTGGAGCTTCAACTTTCGCTGAAGTCGTCCCGCTCGAAACGGTTCCTCGCGACGCGCTCTCCGCGGTGCGTTTCCGCGCGCGGCGGCGGCGGCGACCAGGGAGCAAGAAGTGGGGAGAAAGCAGGAGCCGTTTCCTTTGTTGTTGGCGGACCAGCCGCGGCCTTCGCCGACCCTAACCTCTCCAAGTGGTCTCACATGCGGACGCGGCGGGAGCAGGAGTCAGCCGGGTCCCTCCGCCGTGTCCCCCCGCGCCGGCCGGACCGCAGAGCGCGCAGTGACAGAAAGGATCAAAACACGCCGCCGCACGCGAGGCAAACGCTCAGCTCATCCGCTGCCAATTCCCTTTCCCGAAGAGTTGCTCCTCCGTCCTCACTTCTTCTCCACAACTTGTGCGGGGAACCCGGCCGGCGAGTCCGCCCCCGCTAGCGACTCCGTGCTGGGCTTCAAGTTTAAAAACAAAACTAGTGTGGCCTAAAGGTGCCGCCGCTGCCGCCGCCGCTGGAAATAACATTATAACATGTCCGAGACATTACCTCATCAAACTGCTCCGCGAGCGGGGGGCAAGTGTCGGGGTGATACTCGGAGCACTTCCGCGTCCGCGAGGCGATTTAGTGCAAAATGTTGCCGTGAGCTGGCCGCATTCTGCCATGAGTGTTGAATTCTTGAAGAAAAAACAGCTGTGTTTAACATTATCCCAACTCTGGCAGTCGGGATAATGTTCGGCGGCCCTGATTGGCCGCGGCGCCTGTCCGTGCTCGCGGCTCTGCTCCTGATTGGCTGAGCGGAATATCCGCTGCGCTGCTATTCCACATCTTTTTCTCATGCGCTCATACATGTCTCAGCTAAGTTACTTAAACTTTAAAGTGCCAGATACACGTTCAGCGAATGCTCTATTATCATTGTTGTGCCCCCATTCTTAAATAGAGTCTTAATTGTTTAAATGTTCTTCATCATGTTTCTATTACCATGTCTCTAATGTTTTTATTCTATGAGAACGTTAAAAAACATATTGTAAAGCACTTTATTTATGAAAAGGCAATATACAAATTGTGGATCTAAAAAAACTAAATGAGCAGTTACTGTCTACCAACAACAACGCCTAACTACCTGTGTTTTAGTATTTTTTTTTTTTACAGCCAAACTTACTTTAGCTAGAAGAACCCTGAAGTAGCTGGAAATGATATATTTAGTTCACCACTGGCAGGTAAATAAACTCTGTTAAACAATACAGAAATTAGAGGCCAACTATTAAGACACAGTAAGACATGCCATTAATATAATAAAAAACACATTTTTGTTCAGTCTGGCTTGTGTTTTAAGTCACTGTATGAACCCACATCTATATGTCCTACATAGTGGCAGCAATAGTATACATAGTTATGTGGTATATTTATAGTTAAGGCCTTGATGTCCTATAGAGAAGCCACATACTGCAGTTATTTTGTAGTTCATTTCTAAGACCAGAAGATGGCGTCATATGTTCATCCTGAAACCTGATGCTGAAGCAGGCTTGGTGATGATGGATGTGGTGAGTTGTGTCCATCGCCTGACCACGCATCCTCAAAGATGATGGTAACATCAGCGTAGAATAATGTATAGCAAGTTTGCTTGTACGCATGTTATCATCGTAACTTGCACTACATCTTCCCTCCTGTGTTTTTCTTCGACCTGTCCTTCAGTGTTCCCTTGTTGCTTCTTTTCTCCATCCCCCTCATTGAGAACATTGGTCTCTAGAGATAAACCCCGCCCCTACGACGCAGATCACGCCCCCTGCTTACGGAGGAAAATTCTGTTAAGGTTGCTATAGTAACCATGCCCCTCCCTCTCAACCAGGCTTGTACCACTCCCTCTCTGCATCAGGGATGCTACCTGACACACAAAGTACCAATAACACAACACTGCAACACATAGATGTATTTTTTTCTTTTTTTGGGGGGGAGAAAAACCACAAGAGCCAAGAGTAATTTTCTTTCAAACACTTTCATTATTTTCTCCACATAACTCAAAAACAAAACAGAGTAATTTCCAGAAACAGAAAGAAAGAAAGAAAGAAAGAAAGAAAGAAAGAAAGAAAGAAAGAAAGAAAGAAAGAAAGAAAGAAGAAGAGTCAAACTATAGAGAGAGAGAGCTTGGCATGCTGTAGCATGCTGCGGACTAACGGGGTGGCGCAGGCCATCGTCACCAGGCTGATGGCAAACAGCGGAGCTTCTTAAACCTTTATCAGTCTGGGACCCAAATTAAATCAAAATATATTGTTCTGCCTCCAGGGTGCAGGCACATTAGACTCTACTCTTGTAATGTTTGGGGTGGGGGGGGCAAAAATGAGCCCACAGCCAAGTTTCATTTCCAACCAATAGTTTGAGAACGCTGTCGGACAGAAAACAACAGCAGCTCCCTGCCCCCTGGTAGTTGTTACCGATGGCAACCGCCTCAGCCATCCCATCCCATCACGTGGGTGGGAGGAAGCACACGCATGTTCACACACTCTGATGAGCATTCATGTGCACACATGCAAACAAACACAGAGACTGGTCTGCCGGATGCTTTGAGAGACATAAAAAGGAAATTTGAAAAGCAGTGTTCATGACGGATGTACCCGAGTGTGTCCACCTGTCGTCGACGGGCTTGGACCAGGAGGGTGAGAAGCTGAGGCATTAAATCCTGACTCTAAACCTGGCTACTACTTTCTACTTCTCTACAACATTTGCATCTTTTTTCACCAAATCGTTTCAAGTTTGTTCACTTCAGACTGCATGGAGTATCATCTAGCACCATAAAATCTCAGAAACAGTACTCAAAAGGCATCGAGACTTTGCCAAACAGACTCCTCTCCAGACACTGCCATTATCAACATATTAACATGTTGCATGTACTTCTGAAGATTTCTCAATGCACGACTAAGATATTACAGTACATACGCATGCATTGGTTTACTTTATCAATTTGCACTACAAAAGCAAGGCAGATGGTATTTTTTTTCCAGACATCTTGCAAGTATGGTATAAAGGATGTTCTCGCTGTTTCAGGTTAAGTTTTGAGAGAAGCAGTTGGAGTCGCTGATTTATCAACAGGATTTTTTTCTTTTATGCCATATTTGTGGTGTTATATATGCTTTAAATAATTCAGTACTCCCTCGAAATCCCTCTGCTAGTGGTAGAGTAGTTGCAGGGCTTTGCCAAGGACGATCTCTCTTGAACTACCACCGACTCAGAGGAAGCGCTGTCCTCCGACTGGTGTGTGTGGAGGTGGGAGAGAGTAGGAGGGAGCACAGCTGTCAGATGATGGTGGTAGGCTGGATGTGGATGAGCGGTGAACGGTGTCCTCATGAGATGCTCTTGTAAAGTTCATGAACAGCGTGAAAGGCCACTGAGCTACTTGGAGATACACACACACACACGCACACGCTTGCATGCAGACACACATACAAGACAAGACATTGCAGCTTGATATAGACTCAAACACACTCACATTCTGCACACAGACCCATGTACACACACGTGTGCACTGCAAATATACTGTACATACAGTGTGAAGTGCTTATAATCATGCACTTTGCTCATACACACACACACACACACACACACACACATAATATCACTCCCAACACAAGATGAAGAATGAGAGGAGACAGACATCAGAGTGGTGATGGATGGATGAGAGGGATAGGGTACAAGCAATGTACGTGTCTGTCTGTGCGTGTGTGTGTGTGTGTGAGTGTAGGGGTCGTGGACAGGCAGCCATCAACAAGGCAGCACACACTCTGCAGCACTGACGTCTGCCTCTTCTAACTAACACACACACACACACACACACACACACACACACACACACACACACACACACACACACACACACACACACATACGCATATAGAACCATCAGTAACAACACCTGGGCAGGCGGAGGAACAAAAAGGCAGGAGTTATATAAAGACAGGTGGAGGCTTTACAAAATAAAGAATATATCCATCAATGTTTTGTACATGAGAGAAAAATGTTAATAAATAAATTATAAGTTACAAATCTGTTGAAAACTATGATTTGAAGATGAAAATAAGTCTGTCTGGTCAGTCCTGTCTGCAGACAGTGGAAGCAGACATCTTGCTGTAACACCAGCTGCATCTCTCATGGCCGCTTCAGCCAACTCAATCTCCCTGTGAAGCCCACTTCAGTCCAGTCACCTGGACTGGTTTACCGTCTTTCCTTTTACACTTCACTGGGCAATGCGCTTCAGCATCTCCTTCGGGAATGACTGGACCAAGCGTGGTCTCTGTTAACCCACTCGTGAACCCAAATCTTGGAGGAGAGACTGCTGGGCGTAGCCCGCCTTGTTACTCGTCTCCTTTCAGCCGGGTTGCAGTCCTCCCGCCAGGAATACGAAGGGGCGGCAGATTCATCATAATACTCATATGAATTTATAGTTGTTGTAGCATAGATAGGCTGAATCTGAAAGCGGTGCTGTCCTTAAATAAAAAAGTGGATAAACAAAATAGCCACTCCAATGTTGAGCAGAATCACCATGGCAACCAGGATAGAGCTGTAGGCCTGCATGAGAAATAGTGGAATAGAGGGAGATATCAAGAGAGAGAGAGAGAGAAAGAGAGAGAGAGAGGGGTGAAAGTGTCAATAATGAGGACATACACAAAAACAAAAAGCCGTTTTCCTATATGCATCTAACTATAAACAAAGAATGTGTGTCAGATTGTGTGTGTGTGTGTGTGCGTGCGTGCGAACACAAAGCACTTTACACTACTTGTATACACCATTCACACACATTCATGACGGCGGTGGTCGCCTTGTCGCCTGTTTGTCAGGATATTACCTAACAATTCACACATAGACACAGCAACGGCATCAGCAGCAATTTGGGATGAAGTGTCTTGTCCAAGGACACATCAGCATATGACCTCTAAGCCCCAGTCACCCATGTGTGTGTGTGTGTGTGAGTGTGTTTGTTTGTGTTTGTGTGTGTGTGTGTCCTTTGTAATATCTCAAGAACCCTTCATCTGATCTACTTCACACTCGACAGGTGTATTACTGTGGACCCAATTAGGTGCCGTGGCGAATTTGGTGCGATTTGGACTCAAGAAACGTTTCCTATCCATAATCTTTGAATAGTGAGCTGGTCAGTTGCTGTGTCCAGGAGTAAGAAAAGAGTTGGGTGTTGAATCAGGATCTATCATCTACTGCTGGAGTGGACGCTAAATCTGGAAATTCATTTGGATTAATGTATATTCTTACTCAGGAAAAAAATTGATGATTTGGGAATTTCATATGACCTATTCAATAATAGTCGAATAATTAAGTAACTAACTGAACATATTGAGTGATTGTTAAACCCCTAACTCCTTGCTTTAGTGGTTTTCACACTTTAAAGAACTGATTTAAAATCTGATTTATTGTATTACATATTTAAACTATGAGCACAGCTGTACAGTGAGCCAGAGAAAAGTTTTCACACGTTCTAATGAAAAGAGTAGTGGACTTTACTATTACACAAGGTAGGAAACTGCCAGGGGGCACCTATAAAGGGTTCTATACATGTATAGATTAATATGAGGAATACATATTTTATGTACAAAATCATCGAAAAACTTTTTTTTTTTAAATCTATGTCAGTGTAAAACATTTTCAACACTTTCAACACTGCCTCACTGCAAAAGTATATTTGACCTGTGTAGTAGTTTAATGATGAACTTCAGGTAATTCAGAACTAGTATCAGTCTTTTAGAAGCACAAATATTTTCAGCAAATATACCCACTCACCGTAAACCCCAGAAAACAAATGATCTAAGAACCCAATGTAATCAATCCAGTTTATTTTTCAAAAGCTCTCAGTTTATTTTCAAATGCAGCCTTTTTATACTTGATAAATGAAAATATTATTTCATTTCACTGCACTAGATATACATAATACTTCATTTACCTTGTGAACTCAAGCAAGATACAATATTAATATGTTGATAAACATGATATATGAGGGGGGTTGAGTAAGTGTAAGGTGCCCTTTTTTTTGGTGTTGGTGATAAGGGATTATCTATGAGGATGAAACATCCATCCATCCATCCATCCATTTTCTATCCCGCTTATTCCCTTTCGGGGTCGCAGGGGTCTGCTGGAGCCTATCCCAGCGCATTTTATGGCGAGAGGCAGGGATACACCCCAGATGGTCGCCAGCCAATCGTGGGGCACACACACCATTCACACACCATTCACACACACACTTACACCTATGGGCAATTTAGAGTTTACCAATTAACCTGAGCATGTTTTGTATTGTGGGAGGAAGCCGGAGTACCCGGTGAAAACCCACGCAGACACGGGGAGAACATGCAAACTCCAGACAGAAAGGTCCCAGACCCAGGCCCCAAGGCGGTCTTGAACCTGCGACCTTCTTGCTGTGAGGCAACAGTGCTACCCACTGCTCCACCGTGTCGCCCTGAGGATGAAACAATTTCTCACTTTTAATTTTAAATACTTTTGCTTCACATTGCATATACCGGCACGCACATCAATCATGCCATTGCTGTCAGATGAACTACAGTAATTGTCACTTCAGCTAAAGGAGACTCTTTAACCGCTTCAGAAAATCCCCCATTTTCAGGGTTTATTAGACCTTTTCAAAATAAAAAAAATTACAAATGAACTCAAATGGATGGGTGTGGAATTAAATACAGTGCTGTGACATTTAGAGTGATTCAAGGTTTTCACCTGACAGCAGCAATATTCTCAAAAAGATGTGTTGATACTGCTGCTGTGTGCTGTGAGTTCATTTTGATAACACGTTTCGGGTTTACTCACAAATCTGCCTCCATCACTATGTACGGTGTGTGATCACTGATTGCAGCTCATATTCCCTTAGAAATATATTCACTCTTACCGCTTTCAACTGTACCACTCTGTCTCTGGTAGTCCCTGCATTTATCAAACCTCTAATAATTACACTTCAAGTTGCTCTAAAACGCCCACTTGGAAGTAAAAAAGTTATTCGCTGAGTGTGAGCAATAACACATTTATCAAGTGACTTATATGTATTCTGTAATATATTCTCAGAGCAGGAACAGCCAATGAGAGACAAGAGAGATACTATACATAGGCCACATATTTTGATATGTCCATTAACAGGTGAAAGGAACAGCAATTACATGTATAAAGTATATTGAATTATGTAACAGGAAATTGAGAAAAAAACCAAATTTGACTATGTAGTAATTTCTGAACTAAGAAAACATAGTCACTTGAAAAGTGACACAAATAAATCAGTGGAACTGTAGTTATTTTTTCCCCCAGATGAATGCTAAAAAGGGACATGCCACATACAAATTGCTTCTGCTAACATATTATTAATCATTAGGATCCAAACTAACATTCATACGATGTACTTATTCTATATACCTTAGTCATGGTTACCCAAATAACTCTTTATAGGTATAGCAATCCCTCCTAAATGCATGGATATGGTAGGCTGTTGTTGGAACAGGTGGCAGATGTTCACACAAAATAGCACTACATAATCTGGGGCTTCATCCAGATTTAAAAATATTGATTTAGTATTAACTAAGTAGTAACTATATTTTGTAGTCATAGATTTAATTTTTTTTAATATTATGGAAGGTGGTTCTGGTTGGGGCATGAGTGAGCTGGGCCAGCAGTGTGGTCAAAATGATCCTGGTGGATTTTTCAAACACTCCCTGTTTGCTATGAAAATTTTATGTCATCTAGTGCTATGTAACAAAAAAAATTAATAAAGTGAAATGCTGCTTTTTTATGTTTGTGACATTACTCTAATGTGCTGTACACATAAATAGAAGAATGATGACACACACATGCAGTGCAGTGATGTGGGAGTCATTTGCATTTTAAGATAAATAATAGCCTCCTGCATAGGTTCCACAGGAAAGCCTACTTTCTCTGACAGAGTGAGGTCAAAGGTCAGGCTCTGCTGTAGAACAGCAGCCTGGAGCTGGTCGAGTGTCTCGCTCAGTGACACTTTAGCAGATGCTTGCTGACAACATGGGTCGTGTGGGTGAAGACCAGTCTTTCTAACAACCTGTCCACAGTGGGTGAATATTACCCACCGACTCTGATACATTCACTGACATTTAAAACTCATAAACTTATATGCAGGATCGGGCACAAATGCTCTCTCTTGCTTGAAAATTAAACATTGTACTGGTTTGAACACTCTAGTACAGTTTAGGCTTATTAAATGATTTACAGAAAGAAGCAGTGCGATGACCTACGGTTTTTAATTAATTTTACTTCAAGAATAATTTGAACAATAGTTGCAGTGGGGGAGGGAGAATCCCCACAGAGAATCCCTACACTCATATTTAGCAGCATCATTGCAGCATTGTTGTAAAGAATTTGTCCAGAGTTGCTGCTAACAAGTTTTCTGCTCATCAGAACATAGGGGTGCATGATAGATGTCTCTTTCACAGTCAAAAACACTATTCCTGACTTTTACCTGACTACAAATTGAAACCGTCTTTCTGTGTTTTTTACTCTGACTCATTTCTATTGAAGCGGAGATGTTTCAGGCTTTGATCAAAGGAATCACAGTATTGATAGACATTGATTAATACCACTGTCTGCTGCTTTCTGGTCAGAAACTGGCCTTTTCAGGCGTTTGGTTGCAGGTACAGCTGCTGCCACTCACGCACACACTCTTACTAATCACTTCAGTCTATTGTTTTATTTGTGTGAAAGTCAAATGAGTTTAATCACTCATAATTAGTATGTTCAATCAGTTGATTATATAAAAACTCTCTTAAAAAATTTTGTAAAAAAAATGTTCTTTGTTTAATTTCGAAGCAGTCAGACTGAATATTTAAGTTAAGTTGTGTGAATCAACTGTACTAAAAAGTACAAACAATTTTAGCACTAATTTGGGGAAAATTAAAGCACACATTGTCAAATCCTTCTTGTCTCATGAGAAAATCAATGAATAAAAGCTTTTCTAAGATATACTACATGTATGTAGCAGGAAATCTGTCAATGGCTTTTGCAAATGTTGTGGCCAACTTACAAAAGGCTATATGTTACTCTGCAACGAATTTCTATATACATCTATTTATTCTAATGTCAGGTACAATATGCATATGTCTGAAATCAGAGACTTACAACTGAAAATGCTGAACTCTAACAACTATTCTCTGTTCCAAAACAGTTCAACAAAGCAGGTTCTTGACCTCCTGTTAATTAAATCTAGACATACAAAGAGAAAATCTAGGTGAGTATAATCACGGTACACATAGTGTGAGCAATCTTTTTCTCTTCTGATAATTCTGAAGTACTTTGTGGTTGTTAATTGAGAAATGCAACTTAATCTCTCTACCAGCATGCTTGACTCCAACAAACACCTTTCATAACAGCAAACATATTATCCTGAGGATAAAGTGCTGGCAAAGAACAAATCATTGTTCTGCTTACTGTCATCTCCTGGCAGTAAGAACTATCATTATGCTGCTGTATGGAGATAATCCTTTGTATACAGTAGAGTTATTGTAAAGCTCCAATATACTATGTTTTAAAATATTTTATGTTGTGTATGCGAAAGGTTTGCTTATAGAGAATTATATCCCTGGTGCCATGCTGATCTTAGCTTTCCAAGAACAAGTCCCATTCAGGTCACTGTAGGCTATGCTACCAAAACAGCACCAAATGACTAACAAATCGCTACTAGACACATTCTACAGTTAATCTTTGTCTGTACCTGTTTAAATAAGCTTGTGTGCTAATGTGTTAGCCATATCAATATATTTATAATCATTCATAACATGGTTTGTTATAGTTTTTCTGCTCCGTTGTGAAAGAATATGTTTACTTCTGGTTTTTGTGCACATTAAAGACATAGGAGATTGTATAGTCATTAGGATATGTGAGGCTGTGTTTTACTGTTTGACAGGGACTATGTGACTACTCTGCTGCTAGTATTAACTTGTGGCATGCCCCAAGGCCTCTTTCTAGGACCACTCTTATTGAGATTGAGATGAACATATGATCAGGAAGGCTCACAATGCACTCTGTACACACACAGCTGCATAATGCATATTCATGGAGTAATTATTCATGTCACAAGCATTCCTACAATTGATCAAAGGCATTCATTAGAGACCAAACTCTGAGACAGAGCCCATTAAAATCCTTAACACAAAACATTATGCCCCAAGCTTATAACCTTGTTGCACTTTTTCTACTCATCTGAGTTATGGAAAATATCACCAACACTGACTTTTAGCATCATAGAAAGTAGCCCACTGTGAAAAGTGCAGCCATATCTCTCCCACACAGAGACCTGTGTGCTTTTATCACTCGCTGGCTTGACAACTGTGATGTTTTCTTTTGTGACCTATCCAAGGAAGCCTCAGACAATCAGACCAGCAGCATGTGTGCTGATAAGGATCATCAGAGCCATCTCTTCAGTTCTTTGTATGTTTAAGATTCTGCAGTTGGTTTTTTCGAGTGGCTCATTGTCCTAATGACTTATCACACGTTGATTATACTTTATGTTCTATGATGATGTCGGGTTGATGTCTTTGAGTGGACAAAAACTCATTTAAAATACAGAGGTTTCATACAGTAAAAGAATGAGCATTTCTGTATCATGCACTTTTGTATTACAATCTTGCCCCAAATGCACCATATAAATAAAGTTTTATTGATCGATAAGTGGATGACTTGTTTGTGTGTGTGTGTGTGTGTGTGTGTGTGTGTGGTGGCGGCACATGTCTGTGTGTCATAGCAGCCACAGTGTTCCCGTGGTGTTTGCAGCGTTCCCTGTGTGTATTTATCTTGAGTGTGATAGTATCTGTGTATGCTGTGAACCTGTCTTACACAAATCTCACTTGCTTCTCTGCGGCTGCAAACACACACACACACACACACACACACACACACACTCCCCACCTCGACCCACCCCCTCCCCCCTGTCACTGACACACGCCCACCGATTGGCCACTGTTGAAGCAAGGCATAAGCTGTTCCCTAGCAACAGAGTGCTGGTTAACCAATAGGGGGCCGTCTGTGAGGAAGGGGCTAGTTTGCCAATCTGCTGTTACTAAGGTGCAGAGCGGACCGCTGGGTTTCTCTCTCTGCTTGTATATCTGTGTGTGCACCTGCATGCGTGCGTGCATTTAAGGCTTCATGTCTTCATGTAATCGGAGGCGGCAGCCACGAGACTAATAAATAATCAACTTCATTTAGTCATCACGCTGCTGCAGACACATTTGTATTGAAGTGAACAAGTTGTGTGCGAGAGTGTGGAACTGATTTGACAGTCGACACACAAGTTAAGTGTGTGGTTTGTGTATAGTGTGTGTGTGTGTGTGTGAGAGAGAGAGAGAGAGAGAGAGAGAGAGCTCGTTCTCATAATGTGCTCAGCGTGTGTCTGTAGCGTACAATGTGCGGTTTCCACTTCTTCTGATTTTCCTGTTGGTTTCATCAGCTAATGCTGCTACCCTATTATCATCCAGGATTAACGTGGTCGGGGCCATCCACCAGCCTGAGCCAAGACGTAGCCAAAAAATTATATTATAACCCGGCATAATCCCCCATGCTTGCTCATAGTACAAAAAAAAAATCTTTCTTTATTTCACAAGGTTAAACCTTGTGCCTCTCCCCCAGGATTATCTTAATATGTGGGATAACATTGTGTTATGTCACTGGGGATGGGATGTATCCTCATGACAGTGGGCAACAAATCCTTTTAGTCAAATCAATGTGTGGCAGTGACATGACAGATATGAGCAATGCAGCATACAGCTGCTGTCATGTCTGATATTAAGTGCTAGCAAAGCTGTGTAGAAATGAAAGAAAATCTAAGAAAAAGTATTCAAAAATATATTAGCCAATGTCAACCTGTCTGTGTAAATTTTGTTCTGCAGCTGTTTTTTTTAAGGGTTACAGTTATGGAAGCTAGCAACTATATTTAAGGCAACAACTTTTTATTTTTCGCCAACAGCCTCACACACAGGCAGGGCTATCGACCTCAACCACATCCAACACCTCTGGGTGGAATGCAGCCTGCAAGCCAACGTCAGTGCTGGACCTCGCTAATGCTGTCGTGGCTGAATGGGAGCAAATCCCTGCAGCCTGGCTCCAAAATCTGGAGGAAAATCTTTCCAGAAGAGTGAAGGGAAGTTATGGCAGCATATTGATGCTAATGGGTTTTTAAAAATGACATGTTTAGCATTCACATATGGGAGTTATGTTGGGAGTGTCCATTATCATTCTCAAATGTCAAGGTTTGCATGTTGGTAATTTTTTTCTTCCATTTCTCTCATTGCATTGTTAAGGAATATTGTTTGTGTTTCAGCCCTACTCTTCTCTAATTATGTAATTTAACTTGTTTTTTGTCCACTTCAGTTATTATAATAATGTACCATAATTACAAGCAAGCTTTATTAGAGATCATTTTGCAATGTTTCATTAGGCCGAGACACAAAAACAATCAGACAGGTTTCAAACAAGACCCCAGTTTAACTGCATCATATAAACTGTGAAAATTAGGATGCACATTTATGTTGTTATGGCCTCTAATGGACTCATAACCATCCTAAATGATCGTTATATTTACAAAAACAAGACCGAACAGATCTTTTTAGACACTGAGCCATTACCTAATTATGTGTAACACTGAACCAAAGGAAATTAACAAAGAAAAAAAAAGCTGACTTAGGCAGTTTACGATGCAGCTGTGTGAAGTAAAAAAAAAAAAAAAAGTTTTAATACAAATTTGTCAGCGTAATGCCACTGTCTCCTGATCCTCTCATCAGGTCTGGACATATGACAATTGATTTTGGAAAGTATTCACAATATATCTCTTGTCTATCAGAAAAGCAAGATGTGTCTGTAGCCTGCATAGATCTGACTGTAAAAACAACCACAGCTTTTGGATATAGCTTGAGCATGGCATTATGGTGTACATGCTTTTTTGTGAATTTGTTTTCATAGATATTCGAAACATCATTATTATCATTAAAAGTTAAAATCCCATAGACTTATCCTGCAGTAGCATTTTTCGTTACAGTGTAAAGCTCAGTATCACAGCACTCCTCCTCATGTTGCTTCCCAGCACTTTTCATTACTTTACTTCAATACATTACATTACTTTAACCAGTTTAGCTGTTAGTTTATTCCTCACAACTTTGTAAGAAAAGTTCACAACTCCTGCTATCTTTTTTTTTCACACTCTACACACTAGCTGCAGCATCTTACTCCAAGATGCATTCACAGACCCCTCGGAAATCCCAGCACTATCACCTAACAGAACAGAATCTTGTCCTAAACTTATTTATTTATAAACCCATGTAAAAGTTAGATGCCCAGGTTGTTGTAGTATACAAGAAAAACTACGAGGTAAGAAATTTATCATAAGTCTGTCAAACATGAAAAATATACTTAAGCTTTCACTTTTCTATAGGAATACAAACTCCCTACATGCACTGCACTAGCAGAGCAAAATAATACTGAATACTATATTTTACCTCAAATCATCCTTCTATGTTTTATTTTGTTTTAAAATTACAAGTTGTCATTTAATAAAGTTGTGCAATTTCAAATATCTGTTTATATTGTGCAGGACAGCATTGTGTTGTGGTTGTGTTTTGTTGCCAGTGCTCTCTGCACGGCGCGGCATCAAAGAGGGACATTTGCTTGGCTTCCTACTCATGCCAAGCCACAGTGACACTCACAGGAATACCCTAAGAAAACCTTTTAATATGCCAGATTGTTCCCAAACTTTAATAATAATTTCTGATTGTTTGAAGTTGAAGTGTTTATTCAGGGGTGACTGGTGAGGTGGGGGTAATGGTAAAATTCTATTTGAAGAAGATAATGAAGCTATTTTTAAGTGAGGCGAATCCTGGAAGGAGTGCTTTTATTAGTGCTGCTGAAGAGACACTTTCAGATTCTGCTCCTAAATTCCAGCTCCAGCTTGACTCAGTAACTTGTGCAGAACTGTGTCAAGAACACCTTACCACTTATGTGATATGAAAATCTAACCTTGTGCAGCTTTAATCCTGTCTCTCAGAGTTGGGCAGGTGATTTGTTTACTTACCGAGTTGCCTTTGGTCTGCATGAGGCTGTCGTGCTGCTCCGGAGTGATGGGGGAGGACTTCAGAGGGGGGGAGAGGGTGAGGTCCCGTCGTAGAGGCCAGGAATCCATCTTCTCCCCCGGTTGTCCGCTGTCCATCTTGTGCACTGAGTCTTTACCCCCCTCCCTCCCCTCTTTGCCCTCTCGCCCTTCCCTCCCGTCGCGGTTCTTATGCCTCTGCCGCTGCACGGCGTGGGAGCGCCCCTCTCCGTGAGCGTGACTGTGCCCGTGTTTCTCCTCCCCGTGCCCATGGGGCTTGTGGGCCGTGGAGTCTCTAGGCTGTAAAGGCTTCATCTCCATCTCGTAGTTGCTAATTTTCTCCTCGTCCTGCTCCAGCAGCCGGCTCCCCCTGCCGTGCACGCCCCTGTGCGTCCAAGAGGCGGACGAGGAAGACTCCGTCCACCTGTCTCCCCTGGCCTGTCTGTGATTGGACGAACCATGCTCCCGGGACTTGTGATTGGAGGAGCTATGTTTGTGTCCATTGGTCCGGCTCGCTCCCCGTCCACTGACCCCACCTCCTTTCGACAATATACCTCTCCTCTTGTCCTCAGTCCAGCTGTTGGCCCGCGCATACTCCCCCTTCCCTCCTCCGCCACCTTCCCCTCCCCCTCTACTCCCCTCCATCAACACCTGGATCTCTGTCTGTCTTCCCCCCCCTTTCTCACCCCTCTCTCCCGCCTCCTTGCCCCTGTCCGAATGGTCCACAGCGCTTTGCCGGTGGAAGCGGGCGCTCTTGGTGCGCTGGGTCGGCCGCGCGGGCGGAGGTGGGGTGTGGGGGGGTGAGGAAGAAGGGGGGCTAAGGTCAGGCGTGGCGTTCGAGGGGTCGTCTGAGCCTGCACTCTTCACGTAGAGGTCGGGGCTGTCCGCCGTGCCGGCGCTACTCGACAACCCCTCGCCCTCCACCTCGCTGGACACTTGGCGTTTTGGACGCTGCACCTCCATGCCTGCAAAAAAATATCCAAAAGAAGACATGACAAGTTATATTAGCATATAATCTAAGTACATATTAGGGTCTGTGTCAAAATAATTACGGTGCGGAGAAGACTTGAATCTTGTATTTTATTTTATGAACAAAAAATCTGCTCAAAGTTATTATTTTCTTTGAACCCTACCCTTGAAAAAACTCAATACCACTCCTTGGTATCTTAAAGATCCCCTCAAGACATGTCTTGATATATTAAGAAAAGACTCTAATTTAAATAAACGTGTGCCTGATACTGTATATTCATTCAACAAAACAGTGTAATTACTATGTTAAAATGACACCCACACCCACTCTATCTTTATATATAAAAAACTTTACTACTTCACAACTTGAGGTCACTCTCAGTGTTTCTAGAAGGAACGATTCAAGTTTTTGCATCACACTTGTTTTAGTTGAGCATCATGAATGAATATATGAACATCCGGGATTTTAACTTTTTTGCAATGCAACTAATTTTTTTTTCTTTTCTCACTAAATTTCAAAATAAGAATAAGTCATATAACATGAGAAATGCTCTCCCAAAAACCTACCTTCCTTTCAGCAAAAAGAAAAAACAGAATCAGAACCATCCCTCTTCTCTGACCTCCTAAACATTCGCATATGATTCCTAAGTTTTAATCTGTGAGCAGACACAGAAGAAACAGCCAGGTGGAGTACGCAACATACCAACACTAACACGTTTTAAAATGTCAGCACTGATGCCCGCTGCCATACGTGTCCTCACAGCAACATGGCATGGTTTCTTAGCTACGTGACAGATGCTGAGAGCTAAATAGATGACAAAAGAACAACCACTGTCATCTCAGGTATCTGTGTGGGGGTGTACAGCGTGTGCCATGAAGTCAGTGTGAGTGTGTGTGTGTGTGTGTGTGTGCGTGTGTGTGTGTCATGTTGCTGAGCGGCACATGTTGTTCTGGGTTGGCTACCTGCAGTGCTTTACAGGTGAGTGACAGAGGCAGAAATGCAAAGCTGGAGGGTGGCTGTCACTGACCTTTATCACCATCCCACACACACACACACATATACATGTATGTATTTCATCTGTTCACGCATGTGAACACACACGTGTTATATGTCTGCTTGGCTGGGTTTGTGGATATGTCAATATACATGGATATGGACATGTGCTGCATACAGAGAAAAGAAAAGTGTGTTGTGATATTGGTGTGAGTTGTTAAGCGTTGACACATAAGTGAACTAAGTGATTGATGGTGCACACTTTATGCGTGCAAATGCAAAAAAAAATTCACGAATGTCATGTGTAGACCAAGCACATGGTGTGATTACCGCGGTGCAGCATCTTCACACGTGAATGCGTGCATGAACGGCGCCATTATACGTCAAAGGGAAAACTATGTTACATGTCAAGTGATGCTTTGCTGCGCACGCTTGTGACATGCTCAATTGATAGTTGCACACGCCTTTTGGAACGTATGGAGTGTGAGGTTCCCTATGTTCCATAGGGTGCCCCATGAAGCTATACTTCCAGTTGCAAAGCATCAGAAACTGCTAAGGCACGTATGTGTGTAACCCAGCTTTCTATTACGTGTGTAATGCAAACTGAAACCGCATGCATGACAAAATGTATTAAGTTAATCATGCATGCAAACACCTGTTAATGTGTGTATCTGATCAATTTGATATGAATGGAACCTTATATTGAAACCGTGTGTGTGTATGTGCATGTGTGTGTGTGTGTGTGTGTGTGCACGCTCACCGTTTCCAGGGTGCTGGAAAGAGGGGGAGAACTTCTTGGCGGTGACCCTGGCCATGCGACTCTCCTCCTGGGCTTTCTGAGCTGCTCCTGCCGCTGCCTCGGCTTTACCCTGCGCATGAGCCGTCCTGACACACACACAGAGGACAGGAAACATGGTGGATTGGTTTCAATGTGGATTAGAATTCAAACCTTAGTTTCAAACATTACAAGAAAGCGGGGCCAAACGTTTCCTTCGTGGTTCAAAACATATTACATTACGAAAGGAGTACAGCAGGTCGGAACGAGATAAAGAATACAACTGTCTACACATAGTGAGAGTAAAAAAAGAAACCAACTATCGGAACAATAGAACTGCTTACGGTGCACCGTATTGTTTCAGTTTTTCACTGATAGGGATATTTCTGGTTGAGGCCTACTTTTTTCCATCGGAAAACAGTGCAGTGAAGTTCAGGTACAGTAACTATGCAGTACAATCAGCCATGTGTTTCTTTAACAGGGCTCTTGTTGATCTGGTTGAAGATGGCACTCCTTAAGGGGTTTATCCTAATACAATATATGATAAACTTGCCAACAACCTTAATTGTCCAACCTAAAACCACTTAACTTGGCATGGTGGGACATTTCAGAGGACTGAAGGGGAAATCAGAGCTTTTTGAAAAAAGAAATAACATTGTCTATGTCTGTGTAGTGACAATTTGCTGAGGATTTAACGCGCCCGGTATGCCAGCATGTTTAGTGCATCTGGCTATTCAGACACAGTTACTGTGGAAGTCAGTGCATAGGAATATTTAAAGGAGTTCTATAAACAAATCAGTACAGATTCATATCAACATGAACAAAAGCCACAGTGGCAAGGGATGTTGACCAGTCGTGGGAAATCATGTTAAGGGTCATTAAAATTATTATTAACGGTTAAGACCACGAGCCTACAGCAGCAGAATTCCTTCATCTAGGTTGAACAAAAAGGAAGAAATGAACATGAACTAGTTTATCTTAAGCTGTGTTAGGTAGGTCCTGTGAAGTGTGGATTTACACAGTACCGCTTTTCCTCCAAAGTGTATTTCTGTATCCCAATATTGATTGAATCACTGTCTTAGGTAGGGATCTTAGAGTAAGAATAAGACAATAAAAAGTAAAATCAGAATAGCCATGAAGAAGAAATCCTGGAAATAATACTGTCCACAGGGATCTGACCAAAACCTGTTATGGTCCAGGTTTTTTATTTCTGCAAGACGGTCAAGCAGGGGCTGCATGAAACTTTACTTTTTAAAGTTAGTTTTGAGATCATCGGTCAGATCAGTCAAACTCTGGCCATGGTGAAGCCATGGTGGTAAAGGATAAAGAATATACTTGCAGAATTATTATCGCTCTTGTTTCCAAAGAGTGGTAAAGCAAAAAAGCCAAAAGGTTTTGGGCTTGTTTAGCAGCTAAAAAGTGGGTGTTGATCCATATTGATCCTTAGAAGTCAGTAAACTCAAACTGTAAAGAAGGAAAAAAAAGAAGTATGCATGTGTAAGGCAGCAAACACACACTCTTCATCAGAGCTGAGGTTCTGAGCTCAGATCTGACAAACACGCCACCACGTCGGCTGCCTGCTGTGAACAGACACAAACTGTCCAATGGTCAAACTCAGATGTGCAATACAAGGGGAACAACTCGCTCTGTGTTCTGCGTGATCTCATCAACCATTACACAACCCAACCACTCGGCTCGGTCTCTTCATCTTTGACTCATTCTTCTCTGGTGTGAAAATCTTTTGTAGCCACAGTTTACAGGCTCTGGTAACATCTCTGCATTGTTATTATCATGGACATTTAAACAATCTACCTGCATACAGTCACATCACAGCTGAACACATACTCATATATTCTCGGGTTGCAGTATTAAAAGAACACAACATTGCCATTGTTATCCGAATTATCTGTTCTATTGTGTCTTGTTATATGGCTGACAAATCTCATTATCTGGCGTCTCAGACACCTGAGCCAGTGGGTGACACATGCACACACACACACACACACACACACACACAAACCAAGACAACAAACACATCAACACACCATAGGATACTTTATATGAAGTATGTATTTAGCCATTTACATTCTGTGTAATCTTTTGCCTGGAAACGTGTTTGCTATCACAAAACAATTCATCTGTCGAACTTTCCACATCTCCTTCATCTCTCCAACTGCTCCGATAAGGCCTCCTTTTCATATCTCGCTCGCTTCTTACTTTTATTTCTCTCCATTTTCCATTCTGCCTTTCCCTAATTGGTCCTATGTAGTTTATCATAATCCCCTTTTCATCTTTTCTCACGTCCCACACACTCTTACTTTCCCCCCCCCCCACCTGCCTCTCTCCTTATATCAAATAGATCTTCTCTCTCAATTACAAGCCTCTTCTCACCTTGGTTTATCTCTTTCCATTCACCTATCTGTCTCTGTCTTTGGAAGGGCTCGGTACAAAAGCCTTCACCGTTCCTACCTCACCCTCTTACTCCCCCCCTCCCTCCCTCTCTCTCTCTGGGCAGTAACAGTCTTGATGCAGTGTTGCATGTCGATGGCTATTGATTTTTTTTTTTCCTCTGCCTTTCTGCTTCTCTTTGCCCCTCTCTGCACACGCTGCCACCGCTGCTCTGCCAGGCCTACGGCAGACTCAACGCCACCGTGTGTGAGAGGTGTGAGGAGAGAGAAGGCTGCTTCGCATGATATAACCACCGCCTGGACATACGCTAGGGTCATCTTGCCAACAGGCACAACCTGCTCTCACCTTAGTGCTCACACAACTACACTTAAAAGAAAAACTCCCTTCGTCTCTCTCTTCCCTTTCTCATCTGTTCCAGTGTAACTTCCTGTTTTCCCCGGGAACAACCTGTTTCTGGATGAATCAACTGCCCCGGAGAGAAAAGAGCTGCCTGTTTCAAAGGAAGCCTGATTATACAACACAACATCCTGTCCAAAAGAAAAAAGAGAAAGAGTCGCAGACGGGAGGCAGGGATGGAGGAGAGAAAAGAGCGACGGAGCGGGGTGGAAGGGAGGGAGGAGAGGTAGCGAGGGGCGAGGGCGTCACGACCAACAGCGCGACGGGGGGAGACTGGAGAGGGAGTTAAAAGGTGTCTTGTATTCAACATCAATGAATCATTACCAGATTACGTGAGACAGCTTAATTACAGCAGGGCCTGAAAGACTGACGTTGAAGCTTGAGGAAAGGAACGAGGACAACCAGCTTTGTCTACTTTATGATGGGTTTAGGAGAGATGTGGTGTTACTTTACTTTTAAGAACCGCTGCTACTGAAAACACCACTGGGTCGCCCATCGTCTCCACTCTGGTTTAATGGAGGGGGGAAAAGTTTATTCAATGTGATCCTATCAACTTATAGTTTTACCATGATGATTTAGAAAAAAAAAACCTGTTAAAGCTATACTATAGATATTTCTGTCTTGTCTTCCTGCCGTATCTTTATTTTTAATATTGCAGCTGTAGAACAGTGGATGAATACATTTGGATATCGTTGAATATAACGTTCGGAGAGTCTCAAAGAGCTGCATGAGTAAATTATTTTGTTCACATTCAATTTGGAAGAAGGCAAACAGGTTGAGGATGCGTTGATCCAGCCAGGGGGACTTGTCACCACAGACACTAGATTTAAGAACTCACACACAGAGAGATTTACCTGGCAACCAGACGATTAGTCAGCATTGTGTGAACTTGTTTGACTCAATGGATCCGCTGTTTATTTGTAAAAGTTCTACACTAGAGCTTTAACATTTCTAAGCAAAGTATATTTAAAGGATTGGGAACATTTGGCACATTTTAAAGTTTCATAATGTAATTATGAAGCCAAAAGTCAATGGGATTTTAGACTTTTTTTCCTCGTGGTAAGTGACACATCCCTGTGCCCTGGTCTATTGAATGAATGCTTCTACAGGGAACTTTACGTTCTTTCCATTCAGTCAACATGTTAAGGCTGCATGGTTCAGATGAGTTCATCTTCTGCAGCTGGTGAACCTTGGTAGAAAAAGCAAAAATAAAGGAGCAGTATTGTTTCAGTACTACAGTGTACTGCTAGATAGACTTAACATAGAAAGAAATCCAGAAATTAGGTTTATGCTTCTGATTGTGTTTTCAGTCAGGTATAGATTCCACTTTCCTGAGTAACAAAGTTGGCTAGAGCCACTGATGTAATAACTTCCCCTGAAAAAAAAAACAAAAAAAACAAATACAAAGCAGGACAGAGCTGCTAAAGTATGGTAATAGCAAAAACTTGGCTTCTACCGGGATTTTACAGTCTCACAAAGTAAAAGGGTTATAGCTAATGCTCCTGACAAGCCAAGGAGCATTTCATTAGCAAAATGAGGTGCTTCAGTAGCTTTGAAAGTGATGCTACATGCCTGTAGGTTGTAAACTAGTGAGGACATGCAACAGATAGAAAACACAAAGACACAACCCCCCCAAATCTTTATATAGAGTATTGCTCTAAGTACTTAGTGTGTAGCTTCTATAATTATGACTGGTTGTGGGGTTTAGTGAATAGTGGATAAAGTGGCTCAATAACTTATTTATAGAGAGATTAAGTGAAATCTGAACATTCGGGTTTTGCTTTAGAAGGAAAAGAAATCCACGTGAATTTCTTTTTTAAAGGTGGGGCAGGCAATAGGAGTGCACCAAAAATTCAGAATTTCCCAGAAATTCTCCTGGGGATTTTTTGGTACTAGCTGCTCAGTTGCTTGAGAGATGACAAAAACAATAACTTGAAGGGAAATCAAGTTTTTTCTACTTACCATTTTGCACACATACACACACACACACACACAAAACTTGCATTCCTGTGGCCAAAATAAGTACTGCAACAACATGTTTTTTTTCGCTTGCTGCTCAGGGCTTATTACATTTATAGTATTGCAAATAAGTAAAAATCCAACCATTGCACATTGTTGTACTAACATGTTGTGTACGTCAATTCATGTGTCTGGGAGGGAAAGGACTATATAGATATAGATGTAGATATAGATATCTAACTCTCTATGTATAATGCTACATGCACTACTTGTTCTATATGTAGCATCTTGAGAGGTCACAGTGATGAACAGAGATACCAGGACTAGAAGGAGCAGAGGGATAAATGAGTACAGAGGAAACAAAGAGAAGCAAACACATGTACAAGATGGAAAAGATACATGTGGAGGAAGACAAACGCACTGAGGTGAGGTGAGGAGAGAGACAGGGGGAGAAAGTCTAATCCGGGACTCACACACTAAGCTCTTCCATCATCTCTCTCTCTCTTCCTCTCTCTCGCTAAACCAACTGATGATGATGATGAGAATGATTCATACCCGAATATCTAACAGAGCTTCACGGTTTGCATCACTGCTAATAGTTTGTGTGTGTGTGTGTGTGTGTTTGTGTGTGTGTGTCTGTGTGTGTGTGTGTGTGTGTGTGTGTGAGGGCTTTAGACTCACTGAAACCAGGTCATGGATTGCAGTGAATGACTCCATCCACAAAGCCCAGTGAGTCACTGGTGTGTTTATCTGGTACTAACTAATCTCAGGTAGCCACATCAGTTACATCAGCACATGTGACAATAGTGATCAGGGCACATCAGCCTTGTATAAACACACACGCACGCACGTAAGCACATACACACACACACAGGCAAGCAAATCCCGGATTTATTGTAACATCATGCACGTGGACAGCTGACATGCCTGTGGGGATGACAGAATCTCCACCACATCCAGGAATCTGCTCTGCAGCTGAACCTGACCTTTGACCCCCCTCCCTTCTAGCTCCTCACATGCACAAATAAAGCTGAATGAACATTAAAAAAACAGCCTATTACGACCATTTTTAGAAACACGTGCACTCTCCAGGAAAGTTGAACAAAGAGGCCTATTATCTCTGAGCCAGTTTTCCGTGGTTCTTTCAGTTTGCTCCATGAGAGAATATCTGCAGCAATTACCCTGTGACTGTGTTTCACCTATCAGGGTTTCTCCTGGTGCTCCACAAGGAAATACCCCGCTGATCTGCTCGGGGATGCAAAGAAAGAGAGAGGCTGTCCTGTACTGCCGTCTGAATCTGGGTTAGACATTGTGTTAGTGTGTGTGTGTGTGCGTATTCACAGGCCATGCTACAACTGCATGCCAGGTAAGGTAAGTTTATTCTGGAAAACCAGCAGCCAGCATCAGCAACCTGTATGCACTGATCTTACACAAAGTATTCAGAGCATTGAAATGGCATGAGCAATTTATGAAATTAGTTTTCCTCTGACAAGAGGCAGCTTTACACTTTACCTCTCTGATGTGAAGACATTCAGACACTGGGAACCATGGTCTATGCTATCTGCTAATTGTGAGTTTTACAGATTGCTTCCAGACCTGTCTTAGGATGTATATATGATGAGTATCTGGTAAGTTAAATTATCTTATTAATATAATAACAGATGAAGATAATATTATTAAAATGAATAAATTGCTTGCTGCCACATCACACTTGTGTAATCTTAATGTAGAACCAGAACCTGCTTCCAAATTATCCAAATTATGCTCATAGGTCCACCCCTTAAAATCACATTTTTAATGAGCTCAGTAGAAAGGTGTGAAAACGGCCTTCAAGTGTCTGTATGACCATCATTCTGCACATCGCAGCTCAAACACTAAGCTGTAAAGAAACATTTTTGAGGAGTTGAGGAGGATTTATTCTAATAGGCAGGAGTTTACATGTACATGTCAGCTATTCCTAGAGGGATAAACATCAATCTGGCTATGTCATCGAATGCACAATTCAACAGTCAACAACGAAATTATAAAAGCATCGAGCCATGAGCTGAGATGCCAAATTTAATTTCATAGCAGAGTCACAGTTTTTCGCTTCTCTGCTGCCCTGACTGCCCTGGTGAAATCATTGAAGCGCTTTTTTTGAGATCTGGGTTTATCTGCTTTAAGCATGCATAAAGTGGCACCCTACTTTAAACAAGGACACTCTGTCCCTCCCCAAAAATAATTCAAGGCCCCTCTTGTGCATGAGCTACTGCCCTCCAAATATCCTCCTCAGCATACTGTACATTGGCTGAAGTTTGCATCATCTGACTTTGTGTCTTTACAATCTTTTAATGTCCTACACCTGCAGATCCACCTGAGAGTCTGATTAATAAACAAAAGGGTATAGATGGGGAAAAAAGCACAGTCTCTATTAGGATTCATGCAATTAAAGAGCCGGTACACCTAAAAGACACAGGATCATAGACAGACACTAAGATAAATAAGGCGCTGCACAGAGATTATATATATATTTATATATATAGCCTTATCTCTCTTGGTGTCTATGATCCAGTGTGTCTCTCTCTCTTTTATTTTGTGGCAATAATTGCCTGTCTGTCTGTTTTTTTCTATACCCACTTATTCCTCTCTAGGGTCACAGGGGTCTGCTGGAGCCGATCCCAACGTACTGCAAGCGAGAGGCAGGGATATACCCCAGACAGGTCGCCACACGCACCATTCACTCACACTCATACCATTTAGGAAATTTAGAATCCCCAGACAACCTCAGGAGAAGATGCAAATCACTACGTGTCAAATCTACATATTTGACCTTGTCATAGCCAGCCAGATACTGTACCAATATATCTGAGTTGGAACTAAATAACTTTCTCAATGTATTAATCCTGAGGGCACAAAGCTACTTAAAATGCATATCATTGCCTACTAGTGCCTGTTTGCTTTATATTATTAAAGTTTTGGAGTGTGCAAAATGCACCACCCACAACTGAATTGTGAATTGTTGTAGTACTCTGCCCCAATAGGGCAAGACATTCTGGTGGACAGCACTAAAGCCTGAACTGGAAACTAACACACAACAACAAAAAAAAAGGCAAATTTCCTTTTGGAAATGACTTTCTATGTACTCTAGCTGAGATAAAGTTCACATTTACTATTCCTGTGATCTGTTCTAACAAGGTCAGTGAACAGAAAACAACTATCTCGGCTTAGTAAAGAAACATTACAAGGAAAACAAAAAATGGAGCTCCTCATGACATGTTCTTTTGTTACAATCACACATGGCGAACAAAAAAACATACTGTATCTCTCTGGAGGTATGGGTCAAACGCATCAGAGCACACGTGTACACACAGCAAACTGACATAGATGTTAATGAGAAAACGTGTCAACGTGGCGTGATGCCTTGATCTATAAAAGACAGATTGAATCTCACTTTGAAAATTTTTATTGTGCCACTTCCTGTGGGTGGCGGTATGCAAGAACTTCATTCAGAATAATCAAGTTGTCTCAGTGGACCATTGGGATAGGGGGTACTGGACTGAGCCAGTGCCACATATCTGAGAAGAGCACAATCTGTGCTCCAAAGCCTGAGCAAACGGGCTTCATGAGAAGCAGTTTTTTTTTATTGAAAACCACATGCATCATCTGCTGTACAGTATTTTTATATGAATGTATGCCTACTGGCTTTGTTGCACGTGTTTACAAAATGGATTTCCTCCAGAGGATTAAATTTTAATTTAATTTAAACATAGACAGTTACACAGAATTAAATTAGTCTTGGGTTTTAGAGTTCTAGAAGGTACCTACGGTGCAAATTCTGCGCCTAACCTATTCCAGAGCCGGAAAAGAACACGTTTTTTACAGCACTCTGACAAACATCAACGGCTATTTACACAGCGGCACTAATCTGGATCACTTCTCCCTCACAGCACTGGGATCAGCTGGTCATGTCACTATTAAAATGTTTATGGTGACAGGTCAGCATGTGTTGGCATTTGTGTTGATTACGTGTTTATATCATAACAGCAGCGTGGCCGCTCAAAAAACACGTTGGCAATTCAATACTTCCAGAATCATCCGGAAACACATGGTGCACAGTGGACACTCCTTACGTCAGTTACACTATTATTAGGTTACACACAGTACACTTCTCCATGACAGGGACTTATTATTGGAACGCAACCTAATTATTCCACATTATATTGGCTACTAATGTAATAATAAATATATGAGTGAATGATCTGCTTTAGTGATCGTTTATGAACAAGCAGACAAATTGTATTAAATTGGCTGCAGAGCTCCTGTAATTGTTCAATATAGAAACAAGTTACTGGAGCAGGTTCATGGACTTTTGTTTTTATTTGTTAAACTGAAAAAAATGAAATCCTTACAGGTGGAGATATAGCTTGATTTGGTACAATTAGTCCAATGTTGAGTAGAATAATTTTATTCCACTGGCAGATAATTTATTTTGATTTTAAGTTTTGTTTCTTTTCTGGTTTGGCTCAATTTACTTGAGTGAACATTTTGCAGGGTTCTGGGGCTTTTACTTCAGTACTAAACTTCAGTACTTCCTCCAACATTTTTATAGATCAAGATCAATTTTTTTTGCGAGATCTCACAAAAAAAACTCATCCTTATTTCTTTACCACCCATTATTTTTCTTTTCTTTTCCCCTATGTCCCTTCAGGAGCTCCATAGCTTTGCATGTACCACATTTTATCCTAAGTGTGCCAGGCATGTTTAGGTGGTCTTATGTCTTTCTATTTTCTTTGTGTCCATGCGTGACTTATCGGCTGTACCGGATGAGTTTGGTGACCAGCTGCAGCACGCTGTAGTCATACTGCCCTCAGCAGAAGACTGTCATCACGACTAATAGGATTGGATCTTAACTGATTCAGCTCATGTATCCTCTTGTACCCACACGCTACAAACACAGGCGAGTTCGGCAGCTGCATTCACAAAGTGTGTGTGTGTGTGTGCGTGCATATGTGTGTGTGTGTGTGTGTTTGTGCATGTGTTCTGGTCCGGCCTCTGCTCTCTCTGCGGCTGCCTGCCAACATTGTTGGCATAATGCGGAAATCTCTCGTGTGTCTCTTTCTCTCTCTCTCTCTCTCTCTCTCTCTCCCCCTTTCGCTATTGTTTTATTTCTTACCGTCCTTTTCTCTCTCACTCCTGCTTCATACTCTCTCTATCTCACTTTTTTTCCTGTTTCTCTGCCATGTACATCCGTATCCCTCGTTTGTTTTTTTTCTACCTCCATCGCTAAACGCTGTCAGTCTAAGCCATGACACCTGTAGAAAACAGCTGATCCGCATTTAATTCAAACCTCCCACCACACAGTATGCACATATACTGTAAAACTGTACTGTGCATATGACAGTTATTGACCATGATGTCAGTGTGCACACACATTATTACATTATTGATCAGTTCCAAGGTCAACTGCTAATCAGATAGTAAACCTAACCCCCTTTACAGACAGCTAGTTCATTCACTAACTCAGTCACTGACCCACTCAAGCTGCTTTCTCTCTGCAGCCATTTATATGAGTTTAGCCTCACAGAGTCTAAAGCTTCATTTTTCTCCTTTGAGATTTAAAGTTTAGTTCGAGAGAAGCAAAACTGTCGGCAAGCAGCGTAATTCTCTAGGTCTTCTTTTTTTTTTTTTGAAGCAACTGATTTGCTTTGCAGCTTTGTTAGAACACGTTTCTAGTTCCGTGACAAAAGTTTAGTTTGAAGAGATTCTGGGTTGCTGTTTTATATCAATTCTATGATCAAAATTTCCAGAATATGCTGAACTTTTCATAAAGCTGCAATCTGTACATAACAACCAATGACCATCACCCTAAACTAACTAGCCAACATCTATGGAAATGCACTTTTTTTTTGCCCAGAATGAGGTGAAGAGATCAATTATACTATGTGTCTACAATAGCGAAGACTGGAAGCAGGGGGAATAGCTCCTGGTTAAATCAAGTAGTTTTTATATTTTTTGAAACAAGATATAACCTGTTAATTAGAGAGCTTTGGCGATGCAGGATTTTCGAGTAGCTCTGCTGGAGCTTTTTGGATTTAAGGGCCTTGCTGGAGGGCACCACAGGGGTGGTAATGAGGGAGGGCCAAGTGCTGCTCATTCACTTTTCACACCCAGATTTAAAGTAGAGCCTACTCGAGACTGAAACAGTTATGATTTATTCAAACGCTGGTCCGCCGACCCTTAGACCTGTACACTACAAAATACATCTCATCGTCTCTTTGCGCTGCCTCTATAGTCAAGGTATGGTATCTGAAAATACTGCTTTAAGCCATTGGAGATTTGCGGTAGACATTTTACTTGTGACCTTCTGTGATACTTTTCTGGTGCAAACCGTCTGCAAACTGTGTAATGGGATTCCCTTTGAAGCTGGAGGCCAAATTGCCTCGCTCAATTGGAATTTCCATGGTGTGAAGTTATGCACCTTGATAGTTGATACTTTTTCTTATCCAATCCTTGCAGCGCAGTCCCCGAAAAAAAGTTTAAAACAAGCAGGTCTGACAGCAATAACTACTGTAATCATGGCCCTATAACCTGGTTCCTTGAAACAACAAGGTCTGGGACGTAAATGGGTCATGGGCCTACTTCTGATCGGTCCCCACATGACAAGAGTATCAATTGGTATCCATGACTACAGGTCCCAGGGCAACTTATTAATTTCTGCTTTGAGTCCCGGGCTGAAAAACAAAACAAAAAAGTTCCAGGACACTCCCATTGCCATCAGAATCACAACTGTGCTCTATGTTTCAGTGTAATGAGTGAAGTTATGATGACAGCAGGCCCTTTTCTCCATTCTGCCGAGCAGTGTCATCAAAGTGTTCACAGCTCCACACTTTACTCGCTGTTTCGCTCGTACCGTAGCCTCCTTAACCTGCTTTAACATTAATCCTGCTCTTAATCTGTCATTGATTTCACTTATAAAGCAGAATGGAGCCACCTACATGGCATTCACAGGCAGAAGCTACTTCACCAACTTCCTTGATTCAGTCACAAGGAGACATAGGTGTGAGATACAAAGATAAAGTCTTTTGAAGAATTAAAAGGTGCACCTGTCGCAATGAGCAAAGTGCCGTCATAATGATTCAGATTGTCACGAAACAAAAACATGGACATGATGTTATAGGATGTAAAAAATAGGACTGAAAGGGCTCTTTGCACATAACCCTTTCTGCGCAGGATATATAATTGTGTGTGAGCGTATATACATGTGCTAGAAATGTATGCACAAAGGGATTCCCCACCCCTATGTGAAACTTAGTCACTGGGATGAATGACTAAACCAATGAAATGTACAGTAGCAATGTAGTACATTACTGATTGTGATTCTTGGCAAGTCTTGTAAACACTGCATAGCGAACAAAGTGGCATTGTTTTAACGACCACAAAAGACCAGGCCATTTCTGGCACGGTAAAAATATATGTGCAAAGAGTCTATCTGCTCTTTGCTAGTAGTCATGTATTAGATTCAGTAATGACCTCCGTATAATAGTATAAAATACTTGTTAAAACGAGGTATTCACAGGAAAAATATACAGCAGGTAGTTCAGCTCAGTTTTTTGTCTGGTCACACGCTGACTGTTTGCTGTGTGCATATCAGCTGTATTATGTTGGTGCTGGAGAAGCATTGGTTGCACTGTAAACACACACACACACACGCACACGCACACACACACACACACACACACACACACACACACACACACACACACACACACACACATTTTTGACAAAGCAGCTGCTCAAGGAGGGTTTGCTGTAAAGTAGGATCAAACTGTACTTTCTGTTACCAGAGTAACCATGAGAGCCAAAACAGCCAGGACTGATATCATAAAAGAGCTTTTATGGTGAAAAACAAGAAAATGTTGCTTTATGACGGTTCAGAGTAATGACGGTGGCCCTCAGTTGGGTTGTAGACTCAGTTCTATGTCTTTTTGAGAAGACAGTCTCAACAAGTAAAGACTTGCCTCACTGACCCCTTGTAAATGTTACATGTTTTTATCTGGTTTATTCAATAGATTTTAATTTGTTATTGAATCATACTTATGTTTTTTCAATTCATTTTAAAATGTATTGCTCTTCCTTAAAACAACCTTATTTAACTCAATTAAATGTAATACAGTAAAAAGTATAATAAAGTATGTACGATTTAATTTCCATCTTCTGCTCATGTGCAGACAGTAAAATATTTGGTTTGGTTGTCTTAATGAAACATTTATTGAAGGTTATGATTTAAAAAAAATGATAAAAGTTTAATTAGGCATGATTTAACTCAAATATGTAGTATAGGTTAAACAAATACATTGGCTCAATCTACAATCTAAAATAAATTAGTATACCAAAAATAAGTAATTCCACCTTAATCTATTCTAAATATAAATATCTTTGAAAATTACAATAAATTCTACACAATCATAATCATTCTGTTCTGCAAATATTGGAAAAAAAGATTTAAAAAAAAGACAAAACATATATATACTTTGTGGTCGAACTTTGCATGTCAGCCAGATGACAAGAATAGAAGAAACTCAGGAATCAGGAATGGCTGTTTAAGTAAAAAAAAAAAAAAACGTGAATCTGTAAACATTGTTTCTTATTATTCTTCTTATTATGAAACTTAGACACCATTTGACCATCCTCAAACAAAAGGTACGAACACACAGACAGAGCAAACACTCATCTCCAAACCAACATGGAGCCACTACCTGGACAGAGCGATCTCGGCCTTCTGTCGGGCGATGTCCGCCGCCTTCTGTGCTCCCTCCACAGCTCGGTCCACCTTCTCTCGGATCTTGCTGGCCCGGAGGGGGATCAGGTTCTTCCTCTTGCCGCTCACCAAGATGTTCTGCTTGTACTTCCCTTCCTCTTTCGTGCCGTCGGGAAACGTGGTGCAGCCGTAGCCGTGACGCTTGTTGCTGAGCCACTCCCCCTCGTACTGCAGCCCGTCGGACCGCCGGCTCACCCCGAACCCCGTCCGCTTGTCGTTCTTCCACTCCCCGCAGTAGGTCTCCGTCGCTGTGGCATCCACGTCATCGTCGGCCACTGCCAACTCTGCATCTGCATCTCCGAGACTGGAAAGATGACACCTCACATTGGTTTGGCAGGTTTATTCAATCAACAAGCCAACATAGTTTTATGTAAGCTGGCAGGTGAGTGTTGAAAACCTCCAATGAAACATGACAGAAAGATTGCTATCAACAATTTGCTTTGTTTCAAAGAGTCAGGTAAGGAGATTAATACCGATCCAAGTGATCAGGATCAGTTGCTAGGCGACAAATGGAGACCCCCAACCCCATAAAATGGCAATTTTTTGACTTTATACTTAGGATTTTGTATGGACTGATTGAGATTTGACCTTCCTCTTTGCACAGTGCTTGTGAAAAAAAATGATGCTATGTTCACACAGAGCTATAGGCTAGCTCTTTGGCCATGTTTCAAGTCTTTGTGCTAATGAATCACAATACATTAGATAGATTTCTATATGCTGATTTTCATCTTGCATTTATATGTGAGCACTATGCAAATATCATACAAACCTAAAAGATTCTCTCCTCCTCAGCCTTTCCAGTAATTTCTGTGGCAGCCAATGGACAGGTAAAACTTGTAGTGAACATCCACTAACTGTTTGTACTACTTGGTGCCTTTAAAAATACGTCAGCCCAATCCAGCGTATTTGCAAATTGACGCAAAGTGTTTACAGTTGATTTACCACATGTGGGCCACAGAAGCAGCAATACGTGATGACCGGAAGAGGCTATTACTTTTCATTTGTTATTCCGAGAACCAACCGGCACGTCCGCGCTCTGACTTACTCTGAGCTGGTTTGTCTAATATGTTGTTCGGCGGGCCAGCAGCAGTGCTGAGGCACAAAGATAACAGGTTTATCTGGGTAACCCAACAGCAAAACCGGTAACTTCTCATCAGCTGCCTGAGTGAACTGATCTTTTAAGTTAAAGGTCACGCTGGACTGCACGCCAGTCCACTTTAAAGACTCTTAAGTAGGACAGATGCTTGTTGTTGCCTTGATGTCCTCCAAATGAAGGTCAGCTCTCTTTATTAATACGTCATCCCTCCTTGTTCTCTCCTACCTGCCATGTTTAGCCCCATTTTCAATTCAGTTTACTACATGTGTTAGAGATGGGATGTGACACACTGGATGCCATTGATCAAATTCCCACTGTTGAAAGACAACTTTCAATTTTTAGAAAACATCTTTATACTTGTTCGGTAAATAAAGTGCATGCAGACAATTTTAACAAAATGACAATTTAAATAAATAAGATACAACCTACGAGCACCTTCTTTTTCAGTCTTATTTGCAAAAATAGTATGCTCAAGTTGTAAGGAGCACAGTTCCCACATGTCATATGTTGTTTGAAAGGCTGGGCTATTGGGAAATGGGAAATTTCCATTGGGTTACAATGTGATCTACCAAACCAAACGTGGTCAAACCTTCGTAGTTGATCCTTGTTGGCTGCCTATCTGAGAACCGCATGTTTTGATTGGCTCATGCATGGTATCAATCAATGCGAAACAATGTTGAGACCATAACGGCTACGTTATTTGCGTACAGAAACCAACGGCTAAAGAGATCTATTGTCATAAATACTGCAGGCATATGGACTTTCTGCACGGATATCTGTGCATTGCAATGTCCTTAACATAAAGTTACAGTTAGTGGAAAGATCATGGTTGTAGCTAACGAAGGTGCAACATATAGGGACTGCCTGTACTGGCATGAATGTTGGCAACGGACATACATTAGGTACCTATACTTTAGGTGAAATCCCATTCACAGGTATCTCTAGACAAGTATCAGTCTCCAGGCAACCTCCCAACTCAGACCTGTCCATCAGTTTGCCAGATGCAGAAACATGATTTATCAACCCCAACCTCCACTGCTCTAGAGTCCAGTGATGGCGCTTTACACCACTGCATCTGACGCTTTGCATTGGACTTGGTGATGTATGACATCGATGCAGCTGCTCAGCCATGGAAACACACAAGAACATGAAACTCTGTTCTTGAGCTGATCTGAAGACCACATGAAGTTTGGAGGACATGAAAGTGATTGAAGTAACACCTGATTCTATTTATTTGGATGGGTGAGCAGATACTTTTGGCAAAGTAATGTCTATTGTGAGAAGTCTATTATAGGGGTATTTTTTGGCTGAGCTCCTAGACATTTTTAGGCAACCTCACTTATTGATAGACAATTCTCGCCATCTGACCTGCAGCCAAGCATGAACCATCCTACTCCTCCATGATGTTATTACCTGATAGTAGAGTTGATATCAGACGCAGCAGAGGACACTGTACTCATCCCAGCCTCGCTCCTGAACGAGCTCTGTTTAGACCTCTGAGAGGCCAGGGAGCTCCTGGACTCGGACTTCCTCAGCTTGAGGCCGGACAGTATGGACCTCCGGAACAGCCCGCCCTTCCTCTTCCCCTTCAGGAGCTCCGCCTCGCTGTGCGCCGTCAGGACGAAGCCTCCACGGGACACGGCGGGGCTGCTGCCGCTGCTGCCTGTGCTGCACATGGAGACGCTGGTGGACAGGGTGCCAGGGCCAGGGGGAGGAACGGGAACCACCGCCCCGGTCCTGTCTAGCAGAGCCGTCCCATTGCTGTGCTCCGAACCGGAACGGAGAGAGTTTATGGAGGTACGGAGTGGGGAACGTATGACTGCCGCCATGCCGTAGGGGACACTCTGACGAACGCCATACCCATGTCGCATCCCACCAACCCACTGACCCTGAAATGTTCCTAGAAGAAAAAAAGAGAACATTAATACCTGGTGGTAAACAGAAACAGCAATAGATACCAAGGATGTTCTCTGACACTGGCCACTTACTAATCTTGTTTTTTCTCAAATAAAAACAGTCACTCATCATGTTTTCAGCTGATGTTGTTAAGGCCACTTGATCTGCTTTGTTTGCTCAAAGCTGCTCACTTGGTCTGAATGATCGGCCATGAGCTGCTCATTGTTGGTCTAAAAACAGTTATTAGCTTATCTAGTGCTTGGTATTGACTTAGCTTGAAGAAGTGAGAGAATTTGCTGGGAGCAGTCTTTTTACTTTTATATTCTGCTCTCACACAAACCGGGAAATAACAGGCTGAACCTGGCTGAACACAAGCTATTTAGAAACAGCTTAGTTAGAAATGGCGAAGTTAATAGTAACAGATCCCGGGATTGATGCCCCCTCTCTCTCCTTCCGGAGTGAATGTACTTGACTTCCGTTTCTCTGATGTGATATTATCAATAGTACTAGAACAGAATGGGAATTTTGGTAAGGAGGGGAGGGGAGAAACATACTTTTTGCGAGTGAGGGTGTGAGAAGGCACACTGCATTGCTGCAACTATGTGCTTTTGGAAGATAAAAGCAGCTCATTTTTATCAATAAACCACTGGGAAATGGCAAAATGGGGCTACTTTTGTGAAACAATGTACAACAGAGTCCATCTAATCAATGCACCATTTTTCTCTTTCTCTTTTTTTTTATTTCTTTAGATTTTTTGTGACATAGATACCTTCTATATTCAGTAGACAGACAGGAGTGATGGGAGAGAGACAGGGGGGACATACAGTTTACCCCTACACCACCATAGTGTGCCCTGTTGCTATTTTTTTTTAGAGCTAGCTAGTTAATCCTCATTCTTAATTATGCCCACTTAACTTTGAATGGTCAACTCTTTTTTTAACCAAATCACCAGACCTGAATTGCAGAGCAAGTGTTAAATACGAGTTTCGATTAAAAGGTCAGGAACCAGGCTTACTTGTGTCTAAATGTGATTTGAACACTTTTAGTCTTGTATTTTAGTTTATATTGATCTCGCTTACTGAATATATGTCTGCAGGGGGAGGTGGGACAAAGGGTCAACACTTAATAATGCTCACGTGGACCCTTAAGGCTAATCTGATCATGGATGGATTAGAAATAACCAGAGTTGTGTTCTAATCTATTTCTTATCCATCCATGGTGAAAGTCCTATTGATGCATTTGACGGTGTACAATTGTATTTTTAATTAAAAAGAAAAGATGTATGAAGTAGTAAACTGAGGAGTAAAACATGGGAGTGGCCTGTTCTTGTCAGCCCATCCATTCCCATTCATTCACACAGGTCTCACTGCACTACCCGCACTCACTACTGCATAATAGTCCTTACATCCCCATGTTGCTGAAAAGTAGGGCATTTACTCCTCCTCACACACACACACACACACACACAAACGGAAGTGTGTGTTCCAATCAGAGTGCAAGTGATCCATCCTGCCTGCACATACATCTGATGTAACAGCACTCTGATTCATTCTGAAGCGAACGCACTCGCTCTGACAAAATGAGACGACCATATAAGGACTGAAAACCTCTGTCTCTATCGCAAACATACACAAACATTTCCCTTGTGGGCTCAAGTGTCAGTGAAGTGGAAAGTGCTGAATGGAGCCGATCTCATGAGCCAATCGTATTTCTACTTACGCCGTAAAGACACTCACGTGGCCACAACAAGCACATAGACATGGTAAAAGACTGGTCCCGCCCTTGTCATTAGGACGGCCCCTTATCCCACATACAGACACACACAAACACGTGCACACACACAAACACGTGCACACACACACACACACACACACACACATACACACACATACAAACTAAAAAAGAAACTGAGTCTGTGTCAAAAACAGCTGGCCAGCACATCTGGACAGGCCTTTGTTATCATGTCAGTACACAGCTGTACGACCATATGACCGATAGATCAAAGAAGACACACACACACACACACACGCTCAAACAATCATGCGTGCAACAGCATAACAAAATTAGCATTTCATTGAATTGCTGCCACAATGCTTGGTCAGGAGAGTGAGACACAGGGCAACAGAAGAAGAGAGACAGGCAGAGCATCACCTGTCTTTCTGCTGACAGTGCAGGAACAGGTAAAACCATCTGTCTGCCACAGGTCATATTTATGCTACTGCCAATACTGAAGCGGGAATGTTTATAATGAGAAAAAAGTACTAATTAAATGCAGTAGAACCAAAACTGTAGCTGTGAAATAACTGTGCCCCTAATCCGTACAAACACACATGTCTTGTCTTCCCAGGAAAGTTGCCTGGCCAAGAAAGAGCAAGACAACCTGAAATTGTCATTTCAACACATGAAAGAAGATAATATATGTTACTAAATGAGCTTTAAAGCTCATGTTAGGTGGATTTTGTTGGTTTTGGACAGAGCCACCTTTGCTGCTTCCCTTTTGTTGGCATGAAAGAACACATTGAAACCTTTGCATTGCAGTTCAATTGACATGATGATGTAAGTACTGTATCATTTTTAATTTTTGTAATGTAATAATATAGAAATATAAAACTGCTGTGTATATTCAGCAATTGCATATTAAATGTACAGTATATACTAAGTAGGTCTAGTATGCAGAATATACTATATTTAGTTATTATTTAATATGGAATTATTTGTACAAATGTCTCACATTTTTAATTCTTTTCTATATGTGGCTGTATATGAGCAATATACAGATTTGGGGATGTTGCAAAGACTTGTCACACACTGCAGCACATATTTTAGATAGATGTACTGTCTATTTTACACATATTGTATATCCCTCATTTGTGAAGTACTGCTTTCTCAGTTTTAAATAGTCTATAGAGTCATCTGTAGCTATCTAATATTTTGGTTTGCCCTCCCAGTATAACACCAAACATGATTAAACAGCATAACAAACTACAACTTCCAAACTGAACACCTCCTTAAAACAGTCTCCAGAAATTTGAGCAGCCTGAGCTTCATGAAGGAAAGATTTGTTCTGGGCTGTTGTATAAGACCACTTTAGTTTAAGCCAGGTTTACCTCGGAAACTGGCAAAATAATATATGTGAAGCAGTGTGTGGGTTTTTGCTTTTTCATGATTTCTTGGACGCATATACCATCCTCAATCAGAGATGCCAGGGTAAATAAAATATTCATTGGGGCACTAGGCAGCCTTTCCAATGTCTGTCTGCCTGTCGCTCTCCATGGTGCTGAAAACTACAATCTGAGGAGCAGGCGGTTCATGGTTATTCCTTCAAAATCCAAGCCACTAACCCAACTACTGTTTTTATGATAAATCAGTGCATGACATGCAAACTCTAGAAAACATGCCAGACGGAGGTGCAGACATTCGTCAGTGTCAAATAAGCAGTCACTTGTTTTATTGAAGGCTGAATCTCTCTAACAAAAAAGTCAGACATGAGACAGTGTAATCATAACCACTATGAACTAAAACTTTAGGGGATATGAGGCCTCAACCCCAGGTCTACAGTCAGGACGAGAATCTGCTTCAAAACTTTCACGTTTTTGAAACGATTTCACTGATTCTGCCTGGAGGCCAACAGGAAGCGAATCATATGGGTGTATAACCCAGGCCGAGGCTACTGCACGCACGAGGCAGCCGCATGGAAAGAGTTAACATGGAGGGATCAAAGCTGCGGAAACATCACAGAGACACAGCGATTTGATCAGGGGCCAGCCCCCAGGCTGAATTCATAATTGTCTCTTTAACAAATGTGCGCGTCGTTCTCTGTTCCTGGGTTAAAAACAACCTGGCCCTTACTGTAAGGCCTGTGTTTAATCCTAAGGAAACAGTAGCTGACGATGCACAGCACAATCTCTAAACTTTCAATTGTACAATTGTCCTGAAGATTTAAAACTTTTCCTTTATTTTTATCTATTAGGGTGACATGGAAAAGCAATATGTTGTGTTGTGTTGCTTTATGTAGTGCCTATTAATCTCTGCTTTACACCTGAGAACATTTGTGAAGCACAGCAGTGAGACAAAGAGATGGCGGCGTTGGAGGAGTTGGAGTTGGTTACTTCATGAATTATTAATGCATTGTTTCACCATGTCAGCGCTTGCATGTTACAGCAGTGTCTGTATTTACGTACGTGGGAGAGATGGGGACGGTGACATTAGAAAACACAAAGCCATGTTCTCAGACACTTATTTTATTTGTTTACTTTACGTTTATAGATTTTAATTTATTTTTTTTATATAAAAAATGCCTAGGTGTATAAATATTGTCACATATTATATATATATGTATAAATTTTAAATAAAACCAAAGAGAACTGTACAATATGAGATCTTTAATTAATTAAGAAAATTAATTAAAGAAAAGAAAGAAGAAAATAAAAATATTGTCTACTGAGCTCCCATAATGTCAGTCTAGTCTCCCCTCAGCACAAGATTAAACTGATAGAATAAAAGGATATATACCCTACTCACTGGCCTCCTCCCTTGCTATTAATTTCCCTATGGTCCTAAATAATGAAGAGTTTTAGGGAAATGTCAGCATTATGCCACCACAAGTGCTTTTTGGGCAAACTCCTGCATTAGTCTGTGCAAGAGAGAACAGCCTCAGAAGTGGTGCAGGGCAGATTTCCAAGAAAGATTTTTTTGTAGTTTTCATGTTTCTGACAGCCCCACTAATCCTCACTACAAACATCAGACTACTTCCATTACACCATTACATAAGCTATAGCCTGCAGTGGGGTTGTTGTGGTAGTGGAGGAGGTGCGTATTAGCGCTGGCCCTGAAAAAAAAAAAAACCTAAAAACACAGAAGCAGAATGCAAGTGACACTTCTTCACAAGGATTTTTTTTAAGTGATGTACAAATGGTGAGGAGGTGGATTTTCACCATTCATGGGTTATGAGTCATTTATTTTTAAACTGATGTGTGGGTATAATGGACATTTCTTTTAGGAGAAGAAAGAAAAATATAGCGCCCTACATACGTGTAAGTGCTTGTGTCTGTGTTAATTCCAGGGGATTTATAGGTTAAGTGATGACAGCTGTACTACAAGTAAAACTGTTTAACTTGTCCAGTTAAAATGACAGGAAAGGGGAGGAAAGAGACAGATTTACCCAGAGGATCAGGGGAACCCAGGAACATGAGCTGAGGAAAAGAGAAACAATCGTGCAGCATCGTAAAGACAAACTGTAACTGAAGACAGGCCGACAAGACTCCTGACAGGCAACAAGCCAAACAGAAAGGGAGGATAAACCTTCAGACACGTAGCAGATACGCTGAACCCACACGCAGACACCCAGGCTACGTTACGGTTATATCACCGAACGCTGAAACCAAGCTACAACAGTTCAAAGCTGAACCTCAGCCTGCATAAATCACTGTGTGGGCCTGTTATCCGTTTAAGATGCTCGGGCCCCCTTTTTTCTGCCGGTCTTTCATATTTCCGTTTGAATCCATCCGCTAAAAGAATTTCATGGAAAAAGACCCATAGTAACATGGTGGCAAGCACCAGCACATTTGAAAATGTCCCTACTTGTTAAATGGAAACCATTTACACGGATAGAAAAAAAAAAACACCACAAAAGGCACCTGGGCTAGCAAGTGGAAAGCAAGAATATCTACACAGGAATATTAATAATAAATGGGTGACCGAGAAAAAACAGATCTACTTAAAACAAGAGCAGCGAGTAAGAGGATGGTGTTAAAGGCACCCCGCGGATTTTTCAAGTAAACAAACACATTTGTGCGTACGTTCACTGTTTGTCACCAAAAGTCCTCGTGTGTATCATCGAGGCCTAACAAACACATGCATTTCTTTCCATGCAAGATATTTATAAGCTGATTTCACAATTATTCCGAATCCTGCGTTGTTTACATCCGTATTTGCCTTTTGTCTGCAAATTATATGATCATGTGGTGTGTTGTGCATGAGTCCTGGTGCTAGATGAGGAATGTTTGATGATAGTTATCACGAATTCGACAGTTACCAGTTTTATAATGCTCTCTTTTTAAAAATATGTGTCCTGTTTCCTTATTTACTCCTACATTTATATAAAGTTCAACCTTCCTCACAAGACGATGGCACAGAGGGTAGGGAGGAGGTTAGCAAAGGAAAATTTGAGGAATAACAGTAATAAAAGGAGATGAACTGTGAGGGAAAGCTGTGCAGAACATTTTAGGGAATGTTAATCCGACCATTATAATCTAATTCACCTGTTGTTCAACCCTTGAACATAGACGTACCATGATACAATAAAGGAGATTACTCCTCTTTTCAGGACTTTTGGGGGTGCTATCACATCGATTTGCAATACAGGGTGAAAGTGCTTAACAGGGTCATCTTGGACAAAATGAAGGAATTAGTCAGCATTCAACTACATGAGCATTTCACACAGAGAGAGATCCACTTCTGCTTATTGAGCAGGGACAGAAAGGAACATTCCTTTCTGTGTCAACGATATATCAAATATATATATAAGCATGTTGATATGGATAGCCTCTGAAATGGTCATCAACACTGTAATTAGTCAGGTAAAGTCTGCCAACACTATCAAAAACGTGTTTAGGCAGGACAACCTGCAAGTTAGTTCATGAAATAACTTTAGAAGACAGCCCTGGGCTTGGATCAGGGTGCCCAATGTCCACTTTTATTCTACTCGCATTGTGTCAAGTGTAAAATGTGATGGAGAAAGGATTATGGCATGAGATTGTTGCTCAGTGAAAAGAGTGTGAATCCTGCAGCAAACCAAAAGATACAACATATTGAACCCCATCGGGTTCCCCACTATGAAGGGGATGTCACTTAAATTCATATGCAAGTCAAGGCAGGTGAGCGATTATGATGTAAATGACTTAATTAGAGTCACAATTTAGTCACTTTAGCAACCTAATCGCTGCCTGGATTATGTTCATGGTAACGTTGTTTTTGTTTTAAATGAATGACAACATATACATAGTATATATATTGATCTGAAGTCACAGGGAAAGAGATCGAAAGAGGCAGCAGAACATTTACATCATTTGGCTTCTCACTTCAACCACTTATCTCAAGTGTAGATAATAAATAATATTGTTTGTAGTTGCTGTCTTAAGCAAAAAAAGGATTTTTACAACTACTGCACTGATAGTAATTAGCAAGTTAGCTGTGTGTGTGTGTGTGTGTGTGTGTGCGTGGTTGGTAATCAGTCGGCTTAGCTCCTCATCTCAGTAAACACCATTAGCCCGGGAAGGCCGAGCCAGCCAATCAAAGCCCGGCAGAGCCAGCCCCTGCATCCAATAGCAGCGAGGAACACAAAGTCCCTCGTGACACGCTGACCCGCTGCATGTCGGTGTGCGTTGCTATAGAAACCCTACTGTACAGAGCAGCTCCGAGGGAGGAAAAGAGCGAGGCGGGAGGAGAGCGGAGAAGGCTGTTGGCAAACACAGGAGATGGAGAGGAATGAAAAGCTAAACAACAGTGATAAGACAGTGTTTCCTAGAAATGTGGCATCAGGTGCAGTTGGAGGGGAGAGTGGGACTGGCAGTCAATTTAGCCTGACTGCAGGGAACTTAGCTGGCTCTAAAGTCCACAGCCTGTTCCAAAATAATGTAGGCAGAGGAGCATCGCTGAATGTTTTGGCTGCTGGCTCTTATTGCTTTGGACATGACAGAACCCTGAGGTTGCAATAATAAAACATCATCTTTAATCTGAGAGTAACATCAGATTAACACGTAGAACTCCGACATGGAGTTTCTTCCAGAAAGTAATAATAAAAAAAATAATCATATCATGTGATTATAGAGCTATC
The DNA here is from genome assembly GCA_036785175.1 of Eupleurogrammus muticus. Classification (NCBI taxonomy): domain Eukaryota; kingdom Metazoa; phylum Chordata; class Actinopteri; order Scombriformes; family Trichiuridae; genus Eupleurogrammus; species Eupleurogrammus muticus. Next base: position 16,577,739 of record JAYKQN010000010.1, on the reverse strand, counting down.
TCAAAAAGTGAATGTGTCTTGTGTGTGAGAACACTTTGGAGAAGCTGCATTATGAACTTGTCCCATTCTATAATTGTTACTGAAGCACTTATGTGTTGGGTGACTGTAATTAAACAGAAGGAAGATCCACTGAAAACGACCGACTGGCGAGTCTCATGACAATTCTACGCTGTGGTTATTTTCTTCATTAAAGACAAATTAAGCTAATAGCTTCTGAGGCCCGACTGTGTTACAGCAGAGTTCAGTGCAACTACCAATAATACGGTTGTGTCCCATATGATTTTCCATGTTCCATTGCGTACCCGCATGTTTATGAGAGATGCCAGCAGTAAAAACCCATTGCAATACTAGGTCAACTCTTATATGAGTTAACAACCAAAATATATTACAAATCTTTTACTGCTTAAGTGTCTATATTCAATATTTCTTTAGCACTGACTCAGAATCCAATGATAATGTTAAGTCACATGGAACAAATGGTGTTTCCTCATGGTGGCTGGATTAAAAAAAATTTACCTGCAATTTCACAGTATTGTCCAATAGTAATTTCTTGAATGAAGAAGAGTTAGTGAACCCTAAAACAACGCAAAAAATTAGAATGACAATAGATTTAGGTCTGTAAGGTGCAAATGGATGTTGCTCTGTGTCTGCCCAATGTGTGAAAGTCAGGAAATTGTTTGCTAACACATCATAATTTCATGAAGTGATTAAGAAGTCGGGTCAGTGTGTCTGTTACCTCGCTTTACTAAACTGATTAATGTAGCTTTAAATATTTCAAATATGCTTCCTTGGGAATAAATCCAGTTATAATAGGTCTGATTCATCAATTCTCTCATGGATAACTTTTTTTTGGTGTCAGACAATGCTTCACTATAGTATTAAGTTTAAATCTGTCAACCTGAGCCCCTTTCGGTGAGAGAACTACTGTGTCTGCATGCAGAATGCACTTCTAGAATCTTCCCCTACTTCACTGCTGTGCTCTGCACCTCTACAGCCACAACTTTTGAAGAACTGCAATCTGTTAAGGCGTGAAAAGAGACTAAATTAGCTCAGAGCTAATGATAACCCTGAATAAAAGGTGCCATATCGTGAAAATGACTATAGACGTTAGTTGTTACTTCTCCTGCAGACATGCTATACATATCACTGGTGGAAACACATTCATTCTTGGGACATATGTATAAGTCAGTTTAAAGTTATTTCTTATTTTTATTCAGGTTATTTTTGTGATGTCATGCTCCAGCTTAATAATGTCCTCAACATTTTAGCTCTATAGGCTATGACTTTTCATTAGCCTACTGCATAGATTCATATTAAGGACAAATACAAGCTGTTATAATAAGGACACTGTGTACTGTTGGAGCTAGATAAACACTCATAACTAGGCCAATCTCTGCTGCATTTACAGTATGTGGCTTCAAATACTTCACACGGCTACAGTGTCTCTTTTCTAGGAGGTTTTCACGATCCCATTCATTCCCTGATTATAAAGTATCTTTCGTGATAGTCATGCAGCCGGCCGTCTTTTCATTATCTGCTCCTCATTTAACTCATACATCAATCTGTATATCTGTCAATTCATCTCTCCCTCCTCCTGTCTGTCCATCCCATCTGTCTGGTCATATATCATGTTGACTTTTCCTCCTGATTCAACCCTCAGGTCTGCAGAGATCATCGGGCTGTTCTTTATAGTGTGTGTGTGTGTGTGTGTGGTCCACGCCGTTACTGTAAAGCCTGCTAGTTGTAGAGTTATGTAACAAGGCTTAAACTGCATGTATGCTACCATCAGCTCTGTTGCTCTGCTCGCGGCGTACATACCGCTGGCTTCCTTGTGTGAGCATTTTTTTGCACGCACGATATGAAGCCTATGCGCGTGTGTGTGTTTCTATTTTTACACAGGAATCCATATGGTGTCTGTCTCATTAACAGTGACTGAACTAAGAGACTCAAAGTGCATTGATGGCATTGATTTCAATTTCAGGGCAAGATCACATAGTGATACTCACCTCAAGAGATATTCAACAAATTAAGCTGTTTAAGAATGTTCATTCAACTTGATCGACTTGAATTTTATCAGGTGAATCTAAAAAGATAACAAATGTACATTTTGTTGCTGTAATTTATGTAGTCAAATAAACAATAATCATAGATAAATGATTAATGCGAACAACACTTAATTTGGTGACACTATGGGATTCAGGGATATCCCAGGTGTAATGAGATTTTTCTGAATGTTTTCACCATGAGATGATTGGTACTTGTGTTCTCTTTAAACATGTGACCATTGGCCGGTCCACTACTATATCCTGGACTGAAATACCATTACAGAAATGAATATTATACAGAAGATGATGCCTTGTTGACGCTGGGTGTCATGTGACCTTTCCTTTTGTGTCACCATAGCACTGCACTTCACACGGCTACAGTGTCTCTTTTCTAGGAGGTTTTCACGATCCCATTCATTCCCTGATTATAAAGTATCTTTCGTGATAGTCATGCAGCCGGCCGTCTTTTCATTATCTGCTCCTCATTTAACTCATACATCAATCTGTATATCTGTCAATTCATCTCTCCCTCCTCCTGTCTGTCCATCCCATCTGTCTGGTCATATATCATGTTGACTTTTCCTCCTGATTCAACCCTCAGGTCTGCAGAGATCATCGGGCTGTTCTTTATAGTGTGTGTGTGTGTGTGTGTGTGGTCCACGCCGTTACTGTAAAGCCTGCTAGTTGTAGAGTTATGTAACAAGGCTTAAACTGCATGTATGCTACCATCAGCTCTGTTGCTCTGCTCGCGGCGTACATACCGCTGGCTTCCTTGTGTGAGCATTTTTTTGCACGCACGATATGAAGCCTATGCGCGTGTGTGTGTTTCTATTTTTACACAGGAATCCATATGGTGTCTGTCTCATTAACAGTGACTGAACTAAGAGACTCAAAGTGCATTGATGGCATTGATTTCAATTTCAGGGCAAGATCACATAGTGATACTCACCTCAAGAGATATTCAACAAATTAAGCTGTTTAAGAATGTTCATTCAACTTGATCGACTTGAATTTTATCAGGTGAATCTAAAAAGATAACAAATGTACATTTTGTTGCTGTAATTTATGTAGTCAAATAAACAATAATCATAGATAAATGATTAATGCGAACAACACTTAATTTGGTGACACTATGGGATTCAGGGATATCCCAGGTGTAATGAGATTTTTCTGAATGTTTTCACCATGAGATGATTGGTACTTGTGTTCTCTTTAAACATGTGACCATTGGCCGGTCCACTACTATATCCTGGACTGAAATACCATTACAGAAATGAATATTATACAGAAGATGATGCCTTGTTGACGCTGGGTGTCATGTGACCTTTCCTTTTGTGTCACCATAGCACTGCCATTTCTGTTTTTTTTTTCTAAACTATTACTGAATATATTTTGGCCAATGGCTATATTTACACGAAATGGTACAATATCACCTTAATTACTATCACTGTTAACCTGCTATTTCATGTCAATATGGTTGTAAAAACTTATATATGTCCATGAGTCTTAGCCGTTTTTTTCAGTAAGTAGTAGCTAGTAACAATATACTAGCTTAGCATCAGCATGTTAGCACATTCACCTAGCATTTAGCCTATCAGAGACCCTAGCATGGATGTATAATCTTAGAGTTAGCTTGTTCTTATGTCCCCTATAATATCTTACACTGACTATAATGTTACTGATGTGTAAAACAATGTATCCAGAGAGCTCTGTTTTTAAATTCCTCTACTGAGAGGGAAGGTTTTCTGACCACTGCATTAAAACCCGAGACTCAAACATTCCCTGGGCAAGCTAGATTTGGGACGTCACAAATCCGAAACCCAAACACCGTCTATGTAGCAGACTGTCAGTCTCCAGCAGATAGCACCTGTTTAGCATTGCTATCGCTATCCGCTCCGAGCAGCTAGTCGGGTCATGGTCAGAGAGGTAGCGATCGAAGCAAACAAGCTCCAGCTGTGTCCTCCACGGAATTTGCAATTTCTCTTCACGCAAGCCCAGAGGCGACGAACAGTTGGAGGACGGTGGAGTGGCCAGCGTGAGTGGCGGGCTCACCGCCGTCAGTGGTGATTATCCAAAACAAACAACGGGAGATGATCTGCTCTGCAACACTTCCTGTTTTGGGACAGAGCAGCAGCAGCATTGTTTGCTAATGGAGCTAACGGCTAAGCTAATAGAGCTAGCAGTTAACCGCTAACGGTGCTACACAAGAAGCGGGAAAGCGGGACGTGGTGGGCGGAGCTTCATGAATCCAGAATCCAGGGCCACCTGAAAGACCCTTTTATCGTGTTAAATAACATTTGATCAAAGAAGAGTACCTTTTTTATCGTTTAAAAAGTGGATTTAAATCACATTTGCGGTATAAGAATTTGGAAACCAGTCTTGGACATTCCCACAGATGAAGAGTGGGAAAATTGAAGGTGAAGATGTAGATTTGATGCCTCATCCCTTTCTGTAAATCATTACATTATAATCTGTTTTCTCTAACAATCTTGTTTCGTTGGGACTTTTTACTTGGGAGATGCTGTCCTCCTCCTTCTCCTCTGTCCCTTCAACCTTTTATTCGTCCCTAAAGGCTGCATGGCCTGAATTGTCTTCCATTGTGTCCTATTACACTGAACTAAGGTGTGAGTCTTTCCAAGGGAAGTGACAGAGAGAGAAAAAAGTCAGGGTGTGCGATATGAGATAAAAGATTGGGAATAATATTCCTATTCTCATTCATGTCCTGATCAAACCTTAGAGTGTGTGTGTGTGTGCGTGTGTGTCAACAAGGTGCGGCAGAGAAAACGATGACCCGAGGAGACCTCTAAACAGACTCCTATTGCACATCTGTCACCTCTGTATCTGTCATCAGCTGTCAATCATTGTCCACCAGTCGTCTGTCACTGTCAGATATCTCTTCCCACACATGCACCCACTCCAACACACACACACCCACAATGCATCTGCCTCCCCTTACCTCCATCTGAGTACGTCTCTGTTCCGTAGCCGTCTTGCAGCCCGTTGTTCCACGTCCCCTCGTACTTCCCGCTTGTCCCCGTGCTCTCCCGTACCCCGTAGCGTCCCTTAAAGCCATGCGTCCACTCGCCCTTGTACACCCAGCGGCCCTTGTTCTCGACGCCCACGCCGTGTCTCTTGCCCTGAGCCCAGGTGCCCTGGTAGGTGTTCCCACTGGGCCAAGTGTAGACACCCAACAGCTCGAAGCCGTGGGCCCAGGACCCGCAGTACTCGCCCTGGCCCTTGGGTCCCGTGCAGATCCCGTGGCCATGCGCCTTGCCTTCCTCCCACCCTCCGCAGTATGACCCCCCATCGTCAAAGTTGAACCTGCCGCCAGTGGACATGCATGAAACAGGTCTTGGCAATTCCCCTGAAGCCTCGACAAAAAGAAAAAGAAAAGAAAAAGAAAACGAGGGGAGAAGAAAGAAGGACAGGTTGGTGCTAGAACCGGTCCATGTGGTGCAGTTATGGAGTTGGCGAGGTCAGGGGTGAGGAGGAGGAGGGAGAGGGAGACAACTCCCACACAAATGGAGAAACGCGACCCTCTGTATTCAGGCGATGGGGAGGAAAGGAAGGGGAAACAAGGTGAACAACCAAACTGGGCCGCTCACAGGGCTGTCAGGAGTCTCCTGGCGTGGCGGGAATGGCCGACGTGAAGTTGTTCACACCATCCTCCTGGTGGGCTCTTTGTTGCTTCGGCTAGCACTTCCCGGCTTGTTTGAGGCAGATACAGCTGAGAGAGGAGGCGAGTGGGCCCCGAGCTGCCATTATCCTCTCTCGACAGGAGTTTAGACCATCAGGCAGCTCCGCCGGCCTGCCATCGCTCTGCCTACACAGTCCCCGGCACACGCACGCAACTCTTCCTCCTACTCCTCTCGTCCTTTCCGCTCAGGCCCCCGCGCTCAGCCGCCTCCTACCTGATGATGCCTCCGCCTCTCTGGGGTGTAGAGCTGAGAAGTCTCCCCGGTGGCAGCCCTTCAAACCTCCGAGCCTCCAGCATTAGAAGCCAGCCTCCTCAGCTTCTCCGATCAGCGCTGAGGCCCCGACTGGAGCCGTGACATGCTGTGTGATGAATCCAAAAACAACGCTCCTCTCCTCAGAATTTTTTTTCCTTGGCTCCTGGATGATCAGACAAAAAAAAGACCATTTAAAGTCAGACTCTGAATCTTTAGCTCACTTCAGGCTTCACCCTCCTCTTCTTATTCTCAGCCTTCACTCACACACACACGTACACACACACACACACTGCCTGTGCCTGATCACACAGGAAAGGAACACACACATGCATAGAGAGAGGGAGAAACATAAAAAATGGGGAAACACATAATCTGCTTGCCTGCTTTTTTTTGTCTGTCCTGTGGTGCTGGAGAACAGCAATGCAGTCTCCTGCCTTGTGCACGCACACTCTGTACGCAGACACACACATACACACACACAAACACAGACACACACGCTTTCTGACAGCAAGTGCGCACACACAGACCATGAAACTAAACAACTGAATTGATTATTCTTTTTTCTCCTCTATTCCCCTTCTCTCCCTCTCTCTGTCAGTCTGTCTGTAGGTATTTAATCCACTGCGTCCATAAGTAGTTTATCCTCTGCGTGGCTTGCCTTCAGTTTGCCTGCTTGATGAACATCCATCTATATGATCCTGTTATGATCTGCTCTGTCCTCTTCAGCATCTCCTGCTCGTCTCCATGTTTCCCTATGGAGCGCCGGCTGACGCACAGCCTGCTGCCTGGGTCTTACAATCTCTTCTCCACCTATTGCTGGATCTCTGGATCTCTCTCTCTCTCTCTCTCTCTCTCTCTATGTGTGTGTGTGTGTGTGTTTGTCTCTCTCTCTCTGAGAAAATCTGCTCATTAGAGAGGACTGTTCCAATGCAGCCAACCGACCCCCCCTCCATCTCCCGCTCAATAGCTCACTCCAGCTCTTAAAGGGACACACGCCTGCTTCTCTCCCTCCCTCACCAGTGGCCTTACACTGTTTTACTCAGCCTTTGTCTTTCAATCTAATGTTACTGTTACATGGCAGATGCAATTTCATTTTCTGTGAAACACGTGTATATTCCTTCAACAGATGAACTTAGTGATTGTGGTCCCAATCTGCTGTGTAGTGTTTATTAGTGGCAACTGTGAGCTGACCACTCATAGTTGATTAGTCGATTAATCAATCGTTTTGATCTCAGTTCATTAAGGATTTGTTAGCTGATGCTGAGGTTTATTATGCTCTTTATGCTCTAAGAGCTTTTTTTATTCCGTGCTTAAGTCATTTGCATCCTGAAAAATATGAGCACAACTCTGGTTGGAGGCCAAGAGGCTACACTATTGCATATGGAAAATTTAAATTTTACAGATTAGGCTATTGATTATTTTAATAAATTAAGAATTTCTGCCAAGCATGGCCTTATGGCAGTTTTTTTTTGTAAGAAAATGGAAAAATTTTGTCATTGACAATTTGGTGAAGTTGGCTGGTGATCCACAATTGAAAAATCAACATTGCTTACTTTCAGATCTGGGCAGCAACCTCTTATATTAGCACAGAACTAGCACAGACTCTTTTAGGATCCAAAAATATTTAGTTTTAATGAGGGAAAAAGTACCTTTCTGTATTGATAAACTTTTGAGAAAATATAAGTTATTTAAAAATTCATTCTAATAATAAAATAATAATTGTAAATGTATGTAATGGGGGTCAATGGGGAGAAATAACTTGGATCCAGTTTGATTTGTGCCATTTATCACATATATGACTCTGTCTATTTAAAAGATAAATTTAATAATGTCACACTTAAACAAAAAAGTGTATAAATAGGAAAATCCATATTTAGAACATCTACAGCCCAAGAGTAACAAACGTGACGTCAACCCCGTCTCTACCAGCTAGAAACCCCTGGTGCTTTTATCAGTCAGAAAGTGGAAGTGAAAAGAACAAAACCCAGTAGAAAACATAAAGGCATTGAGTTAGTTTGTGGAGAAAGTCACAAAGAGAAGCTGCTGACATACGTAACAATATATGTTTATAATATGTAACTATGGCCTTTTTAATAACATACTTTTTAAAGTTTTATATAGTTTTATATATACATGTCATATGTCATCAGATGGTTTTAATTGTCTGAACATATTTCATACACAGTAATCAAGCCTGAAATTATTTCAAATAATAATAATATTAATAAAAACACATATGTGATGGAGGCATCTGTTGCAAAAGATATTTAACACTAAAGTGCTAAAGTCATGTGATCATGATTAGAATGGAAGTGTCAGATGATCTGTGGGCAGGCTATCCTCACAGGAAAACCTATAAGATCTTTTTCATTGATTTTCGCAGCAGAAACACAATACTTCAGCGAAACCCAAACCCAAACTAAGTTGTGAATAGTACGTAGTTATATGATCACTGTCTGGTCTTTAAAATCACAGAGTGACTGCACCACTGCCACCAGATTCAAATATATACAGGTGCATCTTAAATAATTAGAATATCATGATAATATTGGGGTTTTACTATCGGCAAAATCCTCAAAAAGAAATAAAGTCTTGAGTTCACTATATGTGTAATTAATCAATTATAAATGAGTTTTACTTTCTGAATGATTGTCAAGAATATTTATCTTTTTCGTCAATATTCTAATTACTTGAGATGCACCTGTGCACTATGCACAGTCAGTAAAGCCACAATCTACCACTGCAGACTGCTGTTCCTCCACAGCTGGTGGTTAAATGGCAGAATATCTCATCCAGCAGAAAACTGCTGCTGCCCTGCAAGAGACGGAATTCTTCATGGAGGCATGTGCAGCTGAAATATGCCACTAACCACAAGTTAAAAAAAAAAAAAAAACTCTCAATGAATTTCATTTGAATTTCTGAAGCAAATATGGAAAGAAGAAAAATTGTGGAAAATAAAGCTGTTTCTATTTTTCATCAGATTTCTTTTTCAACTTTATCCATTTCACTTTTTGTTTTTGCAAAAGTTTTTGCACGTTAATGAATCTGGCATACATGTTGTATAGTTGTTGGTTTGTAATTTCAACCTTAGCTCAAAATAAGTTTATAATACACTGTGTAATTAAAATTGTTAGACCAGGAGGAAAATGTTGTCTCTTTGACTCCCAGCAAAATATCCTTGAATCCAATCGTCATCACAGCATAAAATTGTGCTTCCTTTATTTTTTCAAAATACTGACTTCAAATTTCTGGTATTTATTAATTTTTTTCTCCACATAAATCCATTTTCTTATGTTTGGATTATGTATCCGTTACAGGCAATTTTCACGTTTTTTATTCTCCCACAGTATGAAGCACTGGAGGCCAATTAAATAAATGTATGTAACTAACATTGTGTGGGTGTGTTGGCAGGGATGTCAAGAGTGTGGGGTGATGTGTGTACTGAGAAATTAAAGTGTGTGTGTGTGACTCAAATCCTCACGGAATAAATGACTCAAAGTAAACCCATAAAAAAAGACATTTTGTGATCCCATGGCCATTGGAACATGAAATCATATATTGTCTTAGCTTTCAAACTGAGGCCCTGGCTTTTTTTTGTTGACTGAGAATCATCATTATTGAATCCTACAGCAAAAAAAAGGTGAATTATATGGATGGCGTAGGTGGTAAGAATGATTGAGGTTCCATTTTTGCTTTAGGTTTCAGCCACAAATGTCTGATGTGGATTAACTTCTCTCCGACAACGCTTATCCCTGACTCCCCCTCTCCTTCCTCGCTCAGCTCCACCCCACAACTGTTGCTGTCCTGTCCTTGTCCTTCTGTCTACCAGTGTCTGGAAAAGCTAAACCAATTCCAGCCCAGATTACAGTAATAAAATCACTGTGAGGTCGGGGATTGTGGTTTAAGCCTCACAACACAGTGTCAGTAGAGAGACAGAGGGGGCAGGAAGTGAGGCGGGGGCTGTGGGAAAGAAGGTGAGCAGGCGAACCAGACACCAGGCGGCGGCAGCAGCGGGGGGGGGGCAGGGTTAATGTGATGTCCTGACCACAACAACCAGATTAGGATTGAGAGAATTTTGTCTTGACCATGACATGGTTTGAACAGAGTCGATTAGAGCTAAGAAAACACTGACATTATGACATTATCGTGGATTTCTTTGTCACTGGGTCATTAGAAAAGTCTCCTACTCAAGGAGAACAGGAGCAAAATAGGAAGAACAGCTTGGAATGGAGGGCTAATTAAATATATTATACACATTTTGTACATATATAATATTATTGTTACACAGTAGTTCTGTTATGATTTGCAATTGAGGTGTTCTGAACAGTTTATTTACACAATAGCCTGCATCTATTATGATGTATATCAATGTAAAATATGTATAGTTGTATTATTTTTTCGTTATCCAGCATAGTGATTTTAATGGTTGACTAGGTCATTTTTGTATTTTTTAACATAACAAAAAAAATTGTTTTGAAAGATGAAATATTTTGCCTGATTCTGTGATACGATGTTCTCATTTAATTATCTTTATAATTAGTGAAACTGTGTTTTACTCTTACTTCATGTTGATAGTAGCAGAGTATTGATTCATAAAAAACAAAAATTGCTGAATCAAAATTAAGAAAAATCCTCAAAATCTCATGAACCCACCCTTCATTACAGAACATGAGCTCAAACACACCAAGACACTTAGCCGAGTTGGTGGGTTGGATCCATTGTTAATATAAGGTAAATTATTGCTGCAGCTTTATTGAAATCAGTATTTTGCAAAACAACAATGGCGTCAGTTTCTTTTTAATAACACTCCTGTTAATAAGCCAGTGACTTAGCGGGGGGAGAAGAACTCACACAAGCTAACCTTACCTGTAGGTCAAAGAGGAATTATTTTTGAGGCGAGAGCTGGCTAGAGTCATATGCGTTGTCATACTTCAGTGTTTTTATTTTTGCAGCTATTTCAAAGTCAGTGAAGTCGAGGATAATAGGCAGCTAAATCTTTTTTTTTTTTCCGTTCTGTTGCTGGCTGTGTTTGTTCACCTCCTGCTCCTGTCCGTGCAGCGTGTGACATCTCCAAGCAATCTGTGCGGACCCTTCTTTGGGTGGTCAGTAATTACATAAGTGTACCTTGGAACCGTGTGTGACTCTGGATCAGAAAGGCCGTAAAGCTCCTGGCAGACTTTCTCTAAAAAAATGACAGAAGATTATTTATTCTGGCAGCAAGTGACTCAGTTGTTATTCACAGAGACTTTATTTATACCAAGTCTACGCTCCCAAAAGATTACCAACAGTGGCCGAATAAAAAAAAGCTGATACACTCTTATTCTATAAGTTTCTCTCTTTTTTTCTCTCTCTCACACACTCACTCACAACTGACGTATATCTCTGACGAATACACGCAACGTGGACCCGCGTCAGCAGTGCACCCCCCCCCCCAAAAAAAATCTCTTCTCTTTAGTTATTTATAAAAAATCTTTTTTTGTCCTAGAGTTAAAATTAAGGAAAAAAAAGGGGGGCTGGGGATGCAGGGAAGGGAGCAGAGGGGCTCTGAAGGAGGGAAGGCTGCCTCGTTCTCATCCATCTCTCCTCCTCCTCCTCTATTATTCATCAGCCTCTCCTCATCCCTCCTTCAGCACGCCGATGGAGGATAAAATAGGTCACCAAGGGATAGGCTGGTGCTCGCTGGGTGACTGATGTCTTCCCTGACACGTCGTGCACTCGTCCTCTCCTCCCTGCCTGCATCCCTCGCTCCTCTTCCTCACCCTCTTCCTCCTCTCTCTCTGCCGTTGTTCCTCAGCTCACCTTTTCTCTTCCTCCCAGTCTCCCGCTGGGAGACAAAGGAGGTGTGTTGCTGCGAGCTATCTGCAGGGGGCGTCACCCTGTTAAAATAATGGTCTTTTTTTCCCATCATTTCAATGGAAACGGCCTTGACAGTGGATGACAGTGGATACGCACAGAACGTTGTGTGTCACTTATGTACCATTAAAGAATAAAAAAGTGACTTAGGCTAATTTTTGAAACCTGAGATGTGGTAAATTATTAGTGATGGGATCACACACAACAGGCATCAACAGGTTTAATGGAGAATTTAAGTTATTATTAAAGTATAACTTGTGAAATTTAGACTGATGTTGGGACCTTTCTGTGTGGAGTTTGCATGTTCCCCCCATGCCTGCGTGGGTTCTCTTCAGGTTCCCCCCACAGTCTAAAGACATGCTGGGGTTAATTGGAGACTGTAAACTGCCCGTAGGTGTGAGTGTGTGAGTGATTGGTGTGTTAACCATGATAGGCCTGCTGACCTATCCCTGCCTCTCGCCTGTAATGTGCTGGGATTGTCTCCAGCCGACCCCGTGACCCTAATGAGGAATGAGCGGGTGTAGAAGATGACTGATTGACTGACATTAAAGCCTGGAGCCGTCATCACACATCAGCAGGAATCATGCTTAGAGCTTCTACTGCACCATAGAAGCTTCTTGAAGCAGCCACCATCATGAGAGCTTGTTAAATTTCCCAAGTCAATCATTTTATCCTAAGGAATAAAAAAACATTGACGTAAGCCAAAAATAAAATTGTGCCATTGTGCTATCAGCATAAAGAGTAGGATCCTTTCACATCAGGATTAAGCTGATTTTATTAGCATCATCAAGAGGTGATTTAAGCCAAAAACTCACTTTTGTCGGAAAAATGACATATGCCATTGGTTTATTAAGACAATGGGCCTTGTAATGGAAAAAAACTTGGAAAAAGGTGACCAGCATGAGGCAGTTTGGATGGGTTGAGGTGAAAGAATGGAACAAAGCTGGGTTTTCATTTAAATTTTTACTTTACTTTCTACAACAGCTTTTAAGATTTTAAGATTTGAGGTTTTTATTTCAGTAACGTTTGCCTGTTTGAGGCTTTGAGTCCTTGACAGTGGCAGAAAAGCTGTAGCTGGTTGAGTTATATTTAATTGATTGTCAATGGTGTCTTTATAGCCAGGAAAATATCCTTCAGCAAAATCTGACATAGAAGCATGGAACTGTGATAAAATTATGACTAAAACAGACTAGACTTTAAAATCGTGTTAAAATAAACTCTGCTTGGAATCAAACTTTACTACTAGTACATCATCAAAAATGTCATTGTTGTTGACAAAGTTGATTTTGGGCAAAAAGAATAACACAGTTGACCCTGAAATTTTAATCGTAAGACACACCTCAGCTATGAGAGACAGCTTGGGGGGAAGATAATCTAGGAACTCCTATTGTATCTTTATAGAAATAATTGGTAATTGGTACTGATATTTTGCTTGATCTGGTTTTTCACATGAGATCTCACCTCATTGGGTCAAAATGATCACAAAAAATTCCTAGTGAATGACCTGCAGAGAGCTGGAAACAAAATAACAAAGGTTACCATCAGTAACATACGCTACTTAAATCCTGGAGTGTCATCCCAGTACATGTCTGAAGTTTGCTAAGAGGATTTGGCGTTTGGATGATCCAGAAAAAGGATTGGGAAAATGTCATATGGTCAGATGAAACCAAAATAGAACTTTTTGATAAAACCTCAATTAGTTGTGTTTGTGTTTGCATCAAAAGAACACTGTACCTACTGTGAAGCATGGGGGTGGGAACATTATACTTTGGGGACGTTTTTCTGAAAAGGATCAGGATGACTAATCTGTGCAAATGAAAGAATAAATGAGGCTATGTGTTGTGACATTTTGAGTGAAAATCTCCTTCCATCATCAAGAGCATTGAAGATGAAACGTGACTGAGTCTTTCAGCAAGACAATGATCCCAAACACACCACACGGCAATGAAGGGGTGGGGGCTTCATCAGAAGCATTTCAAGGTCCTGGATTGGTCTAGTTGGTCTCCAGATCTCAACCCCATACAAAATATCTGCAATATCACTGCTATACAAGAGATCTGCATGGAGGAATGAGCCAAAATACCTGCAACAGTGTGTGAAAACCTTGTGAAGACTTAAAGAATGTTTGATTTCTATCATTAAAAAAATAGAGTAGATAAAGTATTGAGATGAAGTTTTGTTATTGACCAAATACTCATTTTACCGGGGAATTTAATTCATTAAAAAGCCAACAATATGATTTCCTGGATTCTTTCCCACCATTCTGTCTGTCGTAGTTGAAGTGGACTTATGATGAAAATTACAGGTCTCGGTGGCTGACTGAATCCTTTTTTGGCTCGCTGTAGCACCTGCAAATATCCATATTAACGCACTGTAAAATAAATAAATAATACTAATAATAAAAAGGTCTTCCACCTGTGCCATTGACGGCAGTGACAAAAATGGCCACAAGATGGGGACAAATCCTTCATTTCTCCAGAAACACAAATGCACAGTATACAGTATCAGTAAAGTTTTTTTTTTCTTTTATATATTTAGTAATGCATCAGTACTCATTAATTACTATAGTTTTTGCTTGCAGAAACATTTGGGTGAAAACATAAAGCAATTATAATTATGCATTTAAACCATAACAGGCCTTAAAGCTGCACTAATCAATAGTTTACATCAGCAATACATCAAATGACTGTGTGTGATGGGAAATATGTTTATAGTAGTAACAAGATCACAGAGAATCTGCAGCTCCCTTAACTAGTTAAGTATATTCAACTATAGTTGTAGGCCTGCAAATGTGTCACCTCTGTCATTAACCACGTCTCAGCTAAAGCAGAGGATTTAGCACCTGAAGATTTAGCATCACAGGTGCAGTTGCTGGAAAACTTAAAACATTTCAAACAAAAGAGGTGTGTAGACTTCTTGTAGCCACTGTAATTATTATTTAATTCAACTTAAGTTGCCAAAGGAAATATCTATAGATGCTGTTTTAAGTGTGATTAGTTGTTATTCCTCCTCTTGAAGTTGCAAAGAGTAAATGAGTCATGAATCACAGCTCTTTGTTCTTCTGACAAAAGTAGGGGGAACTTGCAACTTGCAACACTTGTTCTCTCACTGACTGGGTTGTAGCCCAACGTACGATTAAACTATTAAATCACAGAGAGCATTTTCTTCCCTGTGTGTATCACTTCAGGACAATGAAAGACAAATGCTATAAAAGTGGTATTTTTTTATTGTGTGTAGACAAACAAACATGTTTTCTATGTACAACGTACAGTATCTGAGTCCTCACAGACACAGATTGGATAGTAACGCTGGATCGCTTTAAAAAGACACTTTGGCACTCTGGTCTCAAACAGCTGCAGTTAAATATCAACTTTAAATAGTAATTAGTGGACTGTGAGTAAATAGGATGGTTAAGCCAACAAATGAACAAATTAAAATTTAATTTGACACAAGTTCAACATTTTCAGTTTTTAACTTGGATGAACAATATGGTGATAGTTGCAGATGATATTTGAGTCCAAATAACATTTACAGAAGTTGCAAATAAGGTAAAAAAAAAAAAAAAAAAATCATACACACACATGCACGCACACAAACAGCACACTCACAATCACTCAAAATCTGTCAGGTCCTGCTATTGATCTTCATAGAAAACTTTAGCCATGGCGAGGGCGACCTTTGCGACCTTTTTGTCCTTGACGTCCGGGCCCATGTTGTTGCGCGCCAGTCCTATCCAGTACTGCTCCGTGCGAGCCTGGTACTCCGTCAACGCCTCGCCCTCCTGTACGGCGGGGTGCTCGGTTTCATCTGGAAACACAGTCAGTCAGTAGAGAGGTCAACAGAGGTTAAAATGTGCATTTTAAAAGTCAAGTCAAAATGGAGTTTTGTGTTATCTTTCGTTATTCCTCCATGCTAAATTTATGCTTCCAATTTCCCAGAAAGCAGTTTAGATAGACTGGAGTGTACATAAATGATTTAGGTTAGTTCAACTCCTGCTATTTCATAAAGGTCACTAAACAAGTCCTAACCCTCTTTGGATTTGGAGAAGTAGAAAACTTTCAGCCAGATATTACCTGATAAAACGATATTATTACTCGCATTGTAGGAAACATTGACACCTAAGATCTAAATTTCGATAAGGATCCCACATGTATTTGTATTTAAATTGCTGTAACTCATACAGACACAGATTCACGTGAAAAAAATATAATTGAATACATCAATTAAAAAAATAAGATTAGTTAAATAATTAAAATGGGGCTTCTAATCAGTTTTTTGGAAAAAAAACAGAACCTTTTCTTTGGATGTAGCCTGAAGCGTCATGTGAAACATGTTTGTCAGTCTTTTTAAAGATATAGTAGTTTGTAGTAGTTAGTAGCTTAAGACTTTTAAGCACCAACAATAACACACTGATGCTTCATAATAATAATCTAATCTCAGGTATGACATTATTTGAATAAATAAAAAACTACGGTAAATGCAATATAATATTATCTAACAGTAGATATATAATATTAGAATATGTAATTAAATATATTCATTTATATTATTATAAATATATATCAATCAGAGGAACAAACTACTGTTGTTGCTGCATTACTTTAACTACATTAAACTCATAATTCTACTACTATACTTGATATACTTTTAAGCAGGATTTGTCATGCAGGTCTTTAACTTGTAAAGGAGTATTTGTTCATTGCTAAATTGGTACTTAGTAAAGGTTTAACAATGTGTAGATTCTGTGCTTTTTGACTGTTACAAATCACATTAAAGGAAAAGAGGAGAGGTAACGGAAAGATAAGAGGTAGATTAAACCCTCACCTTCTCCATCCTCACTGTCCTCTTCAGACTCCTCCTCATCTTCCTCCCCTTCTGCTCCCTTTGCCTCCTCCTCTTCCTCCTCCTCCTCGTCCTCTGACTCAGACTCTTCCAGCCACTCCTGTGCCTCTGTGGAGAATGAATCATGGTTCCAAATGAAACCTCACACCCGTCCCCTCCATCTTATCACACTCCTCTCCTGCTACCTGTTGGGCTGAACCTGATTACATTTCAGATCTTTTTTTTTTTTTTTTTTCTGTCCATGCATGTTGTTCTTAGTCCTCTGGACGTGTCTTTGTTCGAGTGGCTGACTCACTTGGATCCATTTCCACTAAAACCTCCCACTGGTCCATCTTGTGCAGGTCCAGGCAGTAGAAGTCGTTGAGGGTGAACTGGCGGTTGCCCACCTCGAACATCCCCCCGTACAGGAAGAGCTTGCCCTGACGCACCGTTGCCATGGCGCTGGACCTCGCGCAGGGCTCCACCAGGGGGGCCGAAGCTGAGAGGAAGAAAACACATTCGAATATTAAAAAAATATATATTCAAACTGTCTATTATTCCTTCATTTCAAATTTTTGTCATTTAACAATTTGATTCTTATGTGTGGAATCTTGCCATTCTCCTCCTCCTCCTCCTCTTCTTCCTCCTCATCCTCCTCCTCCTCCTGAGCTCCAGGGATCACTTCCTTGATGGTCATCACTGTGCCGTCCTCTGTGACGACCTCCTTGATGACCTCTGTGGGCCCTTGGGGAGCCTCCTCCCCGTCCTCCTTCTCCGCTCCTTCCCCTTCCACGTCGCCCTTGTTCCCCCTTCGTCGTTTCTTCTTCTCCGTCTTGCTGCCCTGGACGAGACAGACCGAAACAAAGTATAGAAATGTAAATGGTGGGAAGAGAAAAAACAAAGACGCACTCATACGGCGGCCCAGAGATGAGAGCATTGTGTTAAAGGTCCGACTTGTTACAGAACCGAAGTGACAGAAGGGCTCACCCTGAGCTGGCCGGGGAACCAGCGGTTCTTCACCGTGTCGTACAGGTAGAGGTCGTTGTAGAAGTCGCCCTCCAGCGTCTCCTCCTCCTCCTCGTCACAAACCCCGCCGAACAGCACGGCCCGCCCCGCGGGGCCCACCGCCAGGGAGAAGCCAGAGCGAGGGGGAGGCTTGTTGCCGGAAGGGTTCACTCGTGACCACGACCACTTCTCTGGGTTTTAGAGCATAACAAAGGCCACACATTCAGGGTCTTTGCACTGTGTCAACCACTCTATATTTGTCTGTTTATATATATATATATATATCTTTTTTTTTTACCTTGCCCGTCTTTACTGTCTCGCTTCAGAAGGAACATGTCAGAGTGGATGGTTCCCTTCTCTACATCCTTTTTGACTCTCTACATAAACACACACACACACACACACACACACACACACACACACACACACACACACACACACACACACACACACACAGAATTATTAGGCAGACCATAGTACAGGACATACACTTTGCAATTACAGCGTCAGAATAGACACACACCACTTTAGAGTAACCCCCATAGACGATGACACCGGAGCCGTCGGGCATGGAGGTCATTTGACAGGCTGAGCGTGGCGAGGGGGCGGAGCCTGTCGGAGAGAGACGGGACCAGGAGAAGGTGTCCAGAGAGAAGGAGTAGACGTCGTTGTAGTAGATGAAATCCCTGAAACGGGAGGAGAGAAAAGCAAGAGGGTCTAAAACCTTTACAAGCTGCGGGGGTGTGAAGGTGTGATCGCAGAATCAAACTAGTGTGCTAAAAGAAGTGAAAATGCTCTGTAGAACAGTCAGGTGATACGTCTCTGAGAGCTCATCATTTTACCGCCCCGTTCATATTGCACTCAGCCATTGAGACTGATTGTTAAATTAAAAAATGATGATTACTACAGTGTTATGAGCTGGCAAGGAGTCATGGTGTTTCTACTTAAAGGAACAGGCCTGCATTAGTCTATACTCATTACACAATACATGTACATGTAATTTGTATTAAAGCCATGTTTGCATGTTAATACAGTACACACACACACGCACGTGTGCGCACGCACGCGCACGCATGCACACACACACACACACACACACACACACACGTAAAAACAACACAGGAAAATGTAGGCCTATGTCCCATTTCCATAGATAGCTAGCTGCAGGATCCCAATTAACAGGGTTTGGAAGTGGTCGTCTCCTCTTACCCATCATACATACAGCGCACATTACCTGCCCTTCATCCTCTTCATTAAACAAGCACATTGTGTAATTTGTATTATTATTCAGCAAACCCCTGTCTACCTGGTGCTCTCATGGAAACCTCCAAACACCAGCAGCTGTCTCTTGCTGAGGACCATCCGGTGGCCGCTGCGCCCCGACGGACCACCAGGCGCTCTGGAGAAAGACAACAGATCGAGTCAGTTATGAGCGTTAACATCTGTGAAAAGAATAATCCTCCATACACAGTAAGTATCCAACACACCAAGCACCCAATCAAATTCACTTCAAAGTGTTGTTGCCATTTATGCAGACTTAACCACATACTTGATGTTCTCCCATGTGTGTGTAGCCAGGTGAAGCACCCAGAGGTCCTTGTAGTGGTAGAACTGTTCCCCGTTTGGTGACGCAAACTCTCCGCCAAACACCCAGAGCTGGCCACCACCCTGGGGAACAACCACCGCCTGAGAAAGAGCAAGGGAGAGGAGGAGGAGGAGGAGGAGGAGAGAGGAAGAGGGCTGCATGAACTGTGGGAAATAAGGTTGTTGTTGTCCTCAGATTTAATTGGTTTTCTTGCAATAAGCCATCAGCCGTGATGACACTTTCTGATAAGTAGGTTTCTCCTGATGCAGCAGTCTGCCCCCTGATGGCTCAAATGAAGAATGGCATAATTTACAGTAGAAAATCTGCCCTTACCGTGGTGTGTCTATTATGGCCATTTTATTATGAAAAAGTGAAATTTAATAATAGTAATCACATTTCCTTTGCTCACTTGGTAGAGACTGAGGATTCTCTGCATGGGAGCAGTGTACCTGGTGAGCGCAGCGTGGGGGCGGGCCGTTGGGGATCTCAGACTTAACCCAGCTGTTCTTCTTGATGTTGTACAAAAACAGATCGTTGTACAGGTACGTCTGCAAAAGAACAAAAGAAACTGGCTTTTAGATTAAAAATGTATTTAGTGTAACTTCTGCAGTATTGACAATAACAGAAGAAAACACATACAACATGTCTCGGGCTCGACTTCATAAACTCTTCATACAGAACTTACGCAAAGGCCTCTAACTTAGAGGAGAAGCTCCACTGCGATTGTGAAAACCTATTCTAAATCTCTAAATAAAAGTCTTTTGTTAAAAAACTAAATCATCACAACCATCCATTTACATCTAATTACTTCCAAAAAAGAGGTTAGGTTTTTGCCAACCTTTGTCTGTTAGAAAGATACTAGTTTAGGCCAGATTTTAGTTAAATTATCTCTGAATTTTTTGCTGTTTAGCAATGCAGTATATGGACCTTCAACCAGGTGCCATCGTTTGGGGCCTCCTGATGGCAACATCTTGCACCTGCATAGGGTAGGACTGCGATGTTGGGAGTCACAATATCTCAATATCTTGCTTTTCTAGTTTAGATTTTAACCTTCAAAAGATGCACTTCGTAAGTGTGCATGCAAAGTGTGATAAATCACTCAGGTACGGAGTAGTGAGCGCTACCTTATTTCCATTAAAGAATTCTCCTCCAAACAGGATGAGTTCATCTTTCTCAGGATGTGCAGACAGAGACGCACTTAACCTGAAAAGCATGAAGAGGCAATAGACAATAAATCATGTGATTTCTCCTTCACCTTAAGATGTCACCAACAACCTAAACTAAAAAAAAGTGTTTTGTCCCTGTAGGGACAAACTTTTTCTGCCTGTGTATAATAAAGGTAAAGCTGAAGATGGCGATGCATTGCTTCACCTGGGTGAGGGAGGTGGACATGTTGTCTCTACAACCTGGGTTTTCTTTGCATCCAGAGTCTGAAATTCAGCGATAAGAGCTTCCAAATCCTCCTGGAAACAAAAGAAGAGAAGGAGGGGGGGTACCATAACAGAAGAAGGTGAATGTCATTTAAAACCAAGCTGATCTCCTGGTGCCTGCAGTTGGATGTTCGATCATCACTAGGAGATTAAAATGATGCATGCACTAGGAGATTGTTTCCACATTCAACTGGAAAGTTTCTCTTCGCTCACTGAAAAGTGATTTTGGATGGTCTTGTAAATAACATGTATGAAATGAGGAAAAAAATAACCATAAGAATCAGGAACCAATAGAAAAAAAATACAAAACATGGTCTTGATTCTCTGACCTGTGATTTAATTGAGCTGCTTATTCAGATTTTAATCCATGAACTGATTATTTAATACGTTTATGAATCTACATGTTTTATCATACTTTTATTATTATTACAATATAGTCATCTTTATTTCTTGTTATGCTCTGTAATTGAGGTTTGGTTTTGCTGTATAGTTTCTTACGAAATATCACTAATTTAAAAAAAAAAACAGAAAAATTTTATATTTTACATTGAATGAACGTTAATGTTTTATGATGTATCATCATGTTGGACAGGTGTCACCTCTTCTCTTTTGGACCTCTTTGAAACCTTCTTCTCCATCTTAGCGGCTGTTTTCTCTGCTCCTTTCACCTTCTTCTCATTCTTCCCTTTCTTCCCCATGGCCGCGGACGAACAGTGTCCAACTAACAACTAACTTTTTTTATTATTATGATTATTATTTATTTTTTTATCCGATCTGTTGTTTCTCAGCAGTCAGAGACACACGTGAAATCCAAGTCAACACACACACGCCGTAAGCCTTTCCTCCGATCAGTAGGATTCACTTCCGGCAACAAGCAGCGAGAGGGCGTAACAGCGGCCTCTGGCGGCTCAGAGGACTCAGACTGTCACAGAAACTTCTCTGACTTCCTCACCACAGCCTCATCACGGCGGACAGTCTGCTGCAGTAACACTATCTGCTGTCTGCGGCCTGTAGCGGTGAAGACACGCCCACTGCAAGGTAAAAGACACGCCCACTAGAAAGTTAAAGGCACGCCCACTGCTAGGTTAAAGACACGCCCCCTTCTGAAGACAGCGTTAGGTTGTTGGGCATCTTCTCTTTTGAAACCTTTAGATCCCAATGATTCTTGATATCAGAAAGTGGGGGCAAGGAGGGCTCAATGAGGGATTAGCTAACGCCAGAGCTATTAATAAACCCATTAAGCATTAAAGGAACCAGAAAAGGAGAAAGTGTTGACTCAGAGAATGATTCATGGTAGTTAAGCTAAGGTTAGGTCTAAGGTCAAGGTTAGGGGTTAAGGCTAGAGTTATGGTTACAATTGGGAGGTGAGGATGGGAGGTTAGGATTTGTTATAGGGTTGGGTTAGAGTTTGATTGAAGTTTGGAGTTGTTTTTATATCCTGTTGGTGGTGGGACACCCAGGTGGATGGCTCATCCAGAAAACAGGGGCTTGAACCCCTGGGGAAGCGGTACATCCAAATACATCAAAAATAATAATATAAAATACTACTACTACTACTACTACTACTAATATTTTAATAATAATAATAAAAATAATATTGTCATTAGTCCAAATCATAAATGAAAATGCATTTCAAGTAAGGATTTTTAAAATATACTTATGTATTTGTATTTAGTTAACTGCCAAATTGTGTTGATAATTTAATTTTCCAAATGAAATTTCTTAATATGTGTACAGAGCCTATGTTGTATCATTTATTTTAAAACCTAAAGTCTTTCTGAAAAAAATGAAAAACACCTTGTTTTTCAATGCATTTCACTAAATGAAGCCCCTAACACAACAAGGCTATACCCTGTGATGTATTGACACGTGCTTAGCATGTGTCCATATATCTTCGGTGTATGTGGAATGTCACAGGTACTAATGAGCAGGAGCGTCTCTTTACACTCTGATATGGCATTTGTTTATCACTAAACCTGCTGAAGGCCCCACATACACAACAGCACTGCTCCACCCTTTTTGCTGAGCATGTACTTTAAAAAAAAAAAAAAAAAAGAAACAATCTGAGTTCGGTGAGGAGACACTGTGAGATAAATGGTAAATGAAATATAATGGACATCCAGCAAATATGGAAATTTTTTATGTTTAAACTTGACTGTTTAAAAGGCATTTTAGGACACGTCTGATCCATTAAGTTTTTGTTTTAACCAGAAGAGGGCAGCTTCGTGCTTCCGTGGACTGATTTATGTAAATTGCCCTTTGGTAATTAAAGGTTGTGGAACATTTTAGTAGTTGGCAATTGAAGACGGTGGCTGATATGTTTGGAGATAAAAATGAGAATATTTGCTAATGATGTCTGCTTTGTCCTGTAAAGGTGGAGGGAAGCTATTGCAGTAAATGTGCCTGTTCAGATGATTGTGTGGGACTGTTGATTTATGGTGCTCACGCGATAACAGCGAGGATGGATAGATCGTCCATCGCCGCTTAAATTGAGGTCTTATCCTTCCCCTTCATCATTTCTGATAATTTCATATCTGCTCCCAATGATTCAGAATGGAAGCGCACAGTGTTTTGAAGTGGAAAATGAATTTGTCAAGGCCAGCTGTGGGTGTCAGCTTTTTCCAGCCATCTGTCAGTGTATTGTGATATTCATTTTCCTTCCCAGCATCTGCAAACACTCACAAAAACCTACACACCTACATGTTCACACACACACACACACACACACACACAAAATAGATATTACTGACAGGACCACATGTTCATCTTCTTCACTTTTCATGGGATTTTCATGGCAGTCATACGTTTTGTCACAAGTTCTCCACTTTTATTGGTATAGCTTCTGTCATTCAATTCAATTCAGTTCATCATTAAACTTTTTTTTTCTGGAAGACATACTGGCTCTGGAGTCATGTGAGGACCCATGAGACATGAGCCCAGAAACCTCACTGATTACCAGACCTTTGTTCTTAAGGCCCAATAGGGAGAGCAGGGTGCACCCTCAGGACACATGTTGGGAAACGTGTGATCAGACACATGATGAACATCACTCCAATAATGCTTGAGGTGCTTGAAAATGCCACAGAAACAAGGAGTGCCTGTCAAATGTGGATGCAGATGGATGCAACAGAGGCAGGTGTTGATCTTTGATTTGTATTTGTGGCGGGGAAAGCAAATCTGGAAGAGAGATCCACAGAGGACTGAGAAGAAAGGAGCGACAGGACGTTGTTTGAGCCACACTGGTCTCAATAAACAATGTGAATGATGTCTGATTAAATTCTTGTTAAAAATCAACTTGTTTTTCCTGTCATTGCTTCTTCCTAAAATGCATCAGTTTCATTTTTTCATGACTTGATCGACTCGGCTTGAGGTGATTTATTTTGACTCTGGCATGTGGTAGATTTAATTTGAAATAGCTTGATCGGCCCGGTTCAACGTTTTGTCTTTTTTTCAAATTTGACCTGCAGGTAATTCAGGGTAATTTAACTGAACCTGACAACACAGCTACTTTTCGATCCCCGGTCAATGAGCTAAGAGGGAATAGGAACAACACTGTGTACCCTGATGCAGACATGTGAACAGATGGCCGGTTTGCACCTGTGTCCCTTGCACGAACACACACAAACACACACACATACACACGCACACTTACGTACAAATGCTTTTGTGAGTCAGCGTTAATACGTCAATCCTGGCCTCAGCACAGAGCCGTCTGCTTGTTAACCTGAGTGCCTGGTCGTGACGGCTGCTGCAGGGACAGGATAAAACACACAGATGAGCACCAGAAAAGAAGCGGATATTACCCAGGCTGTGATCATAAAGGATTTTTTAAGCACACACAAAGGAGCATGGTAATGATACACACATATTACACACCAACATGGAGAATCTTTCTTTTGTTGCTCAAAAACAAAGCAATCACCTCTGATGCTCTTATCTAACTAATTATATTTATGTCAATGTTCATATGAAAAATTTGGAATTCGTAGTATAATATTCAACTACTGATTATACAAATTATTATTATGTGAGCAGCTCCTCCTTCAACTTTTTTAGGAAATTATTTGTTCTCTTTTAAATGAAAAGACTCATGGGTGGGTGGCCCTGCGTCCCTGAGTTATGCCCTGTCTGTCCTAAAAAACACAGAGAAAACCTATATGCATGTCAAAACCTCACCATCCATACTTAAATGAACTGTTTCAGGTTATTTAAGTATGGACGGTGTAATGTTCCTTGCTGTGCCCTTACAGTACACATGTTGATAATAATAATAAAAAACACACACAAAATCCCTTCCCCCTTGCAGCTACCATGATGAGGTGGGGAGGCTGGTGGTTAGTCATAGTGCCTTACATTAGACATAGTACCTTATATTAGACATAGTGCTTTATGTTAGACATAGTGCCTTATATTAGACATAGTGCAATATGATAGACATAGTGCCTTATATTAGACATAGTGCCTTATAGTAGACATAGTGCCTTGTATTAGACATAGATCTTATGTTAGACATAGTATCTTATGTTAGACATAGTGCCTTATGTTAGACATAGTGTCTTATGTTAGACATAGTGTCTTATGGTAGACATAGTGCCTTATAGTAGACATAGTGCCTTATAGTAGACATGGTGCCTTATAGTAGACACAGTATCCTATGTTAGACATAGTGCCTTATGTTAGACATGGTGTCTTATGTTAGACATAGTGCCTTATGTTAGACATAGTGTCTTATAGTAGACATAGTGCCTTGTAGTAGACATAGTGCTTTATGTTAGACATAGTGCCTTATGTTAAACATAGTGCCCTATGTTAGACATAGTGCCTTATGTTAGACATAGTGTCTTATGTTAGACATAGTGTCTTATGGTAGACATAGTGCCTTATAGTAGACATACTGCCTTATAGTAGACACAGTATCCTATGTTAGACATAGTGTCTTATGTTAGACATAGTGTCTTATGTTAGACATAGTGCCTTATGTTAGACATAGTGCCTTATGTTAGACATAGTGTCTTATAGTAGACATAGTGCCTTGTAGTAGACATAGTGCTTTATGTTAGACATAGTGCCTTATGTTAAACATAGTGTCTTATGTTAGACAGATTAGACAGATGTCTAATCTATAGCTTAATCTATAGCTAAAACAAATTTATTTTTAAATAAACTTGTAACACAAACAATGTTACTATCTCTATAAGGGCTGATTACTTGGCTTCAAGAAGACTTCCCACAGAACTGCTCATGTGATTGATTTAACACTCAACACCCCGCTCCCTTAGGTCCTTCAGCAACACAGTGATTGTTGATCAGATGAATAGTTCTTGAGATGTTCTTTATATTTAGTAAATGCTGTCTGCTAGAACACCACCTATTGGCCAAATGGGGCCAAATTAGTCCCTCGGGCATCATATCTACACATGTCCACCAAATGAGGCTGCAATAACACATATTAATGGTAAATGGACTACATTTCTATAGCACCTTTCTAGTCCTCTGACCACTGAGGTAGCAGTGGCTGCTGTAAAACCAAGTGCTCCTCAGGATTTTATCTAATCATTCACACACAGACACACACTGACAGAAATTGGGGTTATGTATCTTGCAACAGGAGATATGACTTTTTTTTTGTAATAGCCCTGCCCACATTTGGGCAAAGTTTGAAGGCCAATGATAGCAAATCTGTATGGAATATCAAAAGTCCACATATGTACTATGTGTCCAGCTTGGCCTAGATATGTTCTGTACCAAATTTGGTGTCAACATTTGTAAGAGGAATGTTTAATAAAACTAATTTAGAAAAAATGAAAAAGAAATGGTTCTATAACTTACAGTTCATTAGTTACAGGACAAATTGAATGTTTGTTGCACCAGATTGGACAATAGAACAGAATCAGATTCAGAATTGTGTTTATTAGAATAAATTTGCTTTGCTGTACTTTACACTTGACAAACAACAACAATATGAAAAAAGAAACTAAACAAATAAACAAATGAATCAAATAAAAAGAGTCTACCAGCAAAGTGTGGAGGGGATCTGGTCAACAGTTCTCATGATATATGACAAAGACACATTGCATTATACAGAGATTCACCCTGCTTCTAGCATTAAACATAATCAACGTACCAAGCAAAAAACATATTCTTGTATTGAACCTTTTCTCTGGAGCAAAATTTTATCATATAAAATTCTCAGTCTAATGATAACATGCTCTAATCTTTATTATTTCCTGATTAAAAAGTCTATGGGCAAGCTTGTGAGTTTATCAAATCAAATATTCTGATATGCAAACTTTGTGTTTCACAGCCGGCCACACCTAACCAGCACACACTAACATAATATCTCCTTTATGTCATTTCTGGGTTCTATAAAAAAAAAAATCCAAATTTTCTGACCCAGATATATTTATAGAAAAGAGAACAATATTGAAATTCCTGGAATGTGTACGAACCATCGTTTCGTGTGTGTGTGTGTGTGTGTGTGTGCATGTTTCACATCTTCTCCTCCTTCCTCTGCGCTCCTTTAAACCTCACAGACAATAGAGAAAGACAAACACCAGTGAGCAGCGGGTGTTTGATGCAGCGCTGTCTGTGTGTGTGTGTGTGTGTGTGTGTCTGTGTGTGTGTGTGTGTGTCAGCGCTGCTACGTGTGGCTAGGTGTGTGTCGCTGTGTTTATGGAGGGAAGTGAGAAATCACAGAGCACACCTGTCAGTGTTCCCTACAAACGTGGATACAGACTGTTTGTTGTCCCACCGTCAACATCCAATCTGGTTTCCTCTCAGCCTTTATCAGCAGCCGCAGAGTGTGGGAAAAAAGACGAAATAGTCGGTGAAATGGAATGAAAGGGAGGCGGCTCCATGGTTTGTCTGTTTGGGAGAAGATGTGTGTGTGTGTGTGTGTGTGTGTGTGTGTGTGTGTGTGTGTGTTATTTGAACTAATCTGTGTGTTTGTTGGACCAGCAGGTATTATTGTTAGTTTAGTAGTATGTTAATTGTTTTGGGAACCAAATGTTTGCCTTGACTTGATATGGATGCTTTATGACATATTAAGGATCATGGATGTGAAGATTTTTGTATTAAACCATTTTCAAACAACATGTTGTATATGTTGATATTCAAGTGAACAGAAAATACAAAATGTCTTTAATAGAAATGGAGAATGTTCATATGTTTTTGTGTGTGTCGAAACCAGAAGCTGACAACACTGAGGTGATTGTAGCTCACACTGGAAACATCAGTGTCTTTAAATGTGACTTTAATCAGCTCTGTTTTGTACATTTTATGGTCAACCCGTGTCTTTCTGAAAAACTGAAGTTGTAGAGGACTGCAACTGTGTTACCGAAGCATTTGAATAAACGTTAATGTTTTTTGAGACATAGAAGTCCGCTCTGTGTGAGCGTCCCCGGCTGGAGACGGAGGAATGACTCAGTGTTTCCTCGTAGACACAAAGGTGCTTCACATTTACACAGCACGGTTCATTACAGCTGGTTAAAACACTGACGCTGGTTTAAGGGAAAACTACTAAATGAGTTTAATTATGGTTTTATTCTCATACGGACCAGGCTGGTGACTATGAAAAACAATCCACCTATAATCTATTAGTGTTCCCATACTCTACAAAGAGATTGAAAGAGCATTATAACTACACTGTTTTGGTTTTGTGCTTTAAATTGCAAATATATCATGTTCATGTCAAGACTTAAAATAACACCCATAAAAGAACATGATGTGAGACCTTGTTATCTGGTTTGTGCATGAGGTCTCTATCTGTGTCCTAAGAGAAACCGATCAGTCTCATCATCTGGTATCACGGAACAGATTATTTGTTGTATTTGATAATGCAACATGTGAGGGACAGCGTCTATGAATTTATTTTACACGTCTCCATTTGGTTTTATTGTCTTGGAGTGAACAGAGCAATTGGTCTTGTGACCACATGACCAGCACAGACGAACCACCAGCTTGCAGTCGTGGTTTTGTGAGCATATGATGTTCACATGCAACAGTTTTTTTGTCCCCACAAAGATCATTAACCACCAACGGCCATTATAACTCCCAACATGCATTTACATTCAATCACTAGTGACTGTCAAAATGTTTAGATTTGTTCTTGTATGACCTATCTTTTACTTTGCCAAACAGGTATTAATCAAGTTTATAGGGAAATAAGAATAATAATATACATCACTGTTCAAAAGTTTTGGGTCACTTAGAACTGATTTTTGAAAGAAAGGCAATTTTTTCAATGGATATAACCTTCACCTAATCAGAAATACACTCCATACATTGTTATGTGTGAAGGACTATTCTAGCTGTAAATGTCTGGTTTTAAGGTGTATAGAGGCCCATTTTCAGCAAGCATCACTCCAGTGTTCTAATGTTAAATTGTGTTTGATAATTACAATAGAAGCTAATGGATGATTAGAAAACCCTTGTGCAATTATGTTAACACAACTGCAAACAGTTTATATGGTTAGATAAGGCAAAGTGTGAAGGAGAAAAATGTGATTTAAAAAAAATTAAGATTGTTTCTAACCTTGACTACATTTGCTGTTCATTTTGCAACTCATTTGATAAATAAAAACATGACCTTTCATGGAAAACACAAAACTGTCTGGGTGACCCCGAACTTTGAACGATTAAAAAAAACTGTTGAATCAACATTCTATTTAAGAATAATCCCGTTCCTCTAATCAAATCGTTCTATGTTATTTTTCTGTTCACAGGCTTCAATCCTGCTTTTTTTTTGGGCAGGTTCCGTGGACAGATCATCTGTTTAATCATTGACGATCATTAGCTGCACTAAGCATGGGGCCACCGGGCCTGTCGGGCTGTGTAAGCCCCCGTCCCAGTGACGGCCCTCACCGCCTTGTAGGCCAAAGGGCTCGGGGCTGTCCCACTGTCAAATCCTCAAGTGCATGAGGAATCTCTTGCAGACTTTTTGAGCACTTTACGCACACTTTCTCTTAAGTCTCTCTTTGTGCAGAGTTTCCCTAAGGGCATTGCCCACAGCTCACATCCTCGTGAACTTGCATCCGGGGTCACCGGGGGGGGGGGAAGCCGCTGACGCGTTAAGCCAAAAGTTAAACACCGTTGCTACGTTTCATTAGTTTTTACGTTTCCCCTTCTCTACTTCCCCGCAGCCCTGGGTGCTACATAACAACGTACGGTACGCGGGGGCCGCTCAGGGGGCATGGAAGCGGGCGAAGGAGGAGGGAGGAGGAGTGGAGGACGTTACTGGGACACATTGCCCTTGAACGCTTTCAGCCCAAACTAAAGTGGGTTGGCAGCCAGTTTTTACAAATCATACCTGACACATATGAATAAGGTACTTTTTTTTTTATAATTTCTCGTACCGAAAGCAAGACACAGCAAGGCACATCTGAAGTAATCACTTGTCAATTTCACCAAGTTTCCTTTAGTATTTGAAATGTTGTTTGTGACTCTGTTTCTTTCATATTTGTGCTAATAAAATCACCCTTTGCCTATATTCCTTGTTTACTAGTGCCAAAAAAGCTAAGTATTAGGGCGAGACCCTGCAACAAGACAAAGTGCAACATTTTGTAGTGGAAAAGACTTTGAAAAGTGCGATTTAAATAGGAGGAAAAGAGCTTTGATGCATCATGTTCATGCATCAACGTCTGAGGTTTATTAAGACAGAATGTGATTGGAGAGAGCACAAGAAAATTATGGTACAGCTCAAGCAGAATTGAAACTTCCCATCCCACTAAACTACTGGTCAGATCGCTGCGATCCTAGGACGACGTGGAACAGACACTCAGAGCTGGACAGGCCTGCAACACAGCTCCTCCACTTGTTGCTGTGATTTAGTATTTCCAATAACCAAGGCGTTGGACACACACACACACATTCCTGCTTCCACCAGAGGAGGCAGATTTAAAGACACTTTTTTTTACTCATCACAGACAGTAAAACGCATAAATAAATCCAATGGTGGACGAGAAATAGAAAGACACTTAAGAGTTCAGCTGAGGAGGAATGTCACGACTCCTGTTCCCTCATAATGTGTCAAAGAATGAGTGTTGGACTGTTGCCAACCTAATTAAAGGTGACACACACACACAACACACACACACACACACGTCTCGTGATGAGCTCTCACACCAGCGCATCCCTCAGTGTTTCTGGAGGTAACCCGTCCTGCCCTGTCCTGAGAAGTGACAGGCGGGGACACCCCGAGGCAGCTGAGGCCTCTCTGTGAAATGTTGCAGAGGCCTTTTAAAATGCTGCGATTCCAGAAAATCCACACCAACGCTGCATAGGTGGTGCAGGGTTTAAGGGTCGACGGAGAGTAACTCT
Source organism: Eupleurogrammus muticus (assembly GCA_036785175.1). Lineage (NCBI taxonomy): Eukaryota > Metazoa > Chordata > Actinopteri > Scombriformes > Trichiuridae > Eupleurogrammus > Eupleurogrammus muticus. Next base: position 16,546,733 of record JAYKQN010000010.1, on the reverse strand, counting down.
GCAACATCAGTGGATGAGGTATCACAGCAGAATGATCATCATGCAGAACTTTCCATACACCAGGCTCCTGCAGGAGGGTTTTTAATCGCCGCCTCTTCTCTGAGATTCCTGTGTTTCTGAGATGTGACTTTTTGATTTCAATTTAATTTCCAGTCTGCTTGAAATGACCCGAACCCAAATGCTGCCAGAAAAGTGAAATCAATCTTAATACATGTGGTGTACTTACTGTATATGGCCCTAACAAATAAACTTTAAGTGAAAATAAATTAAATTACTTATTACTGTTAGCACTTCATTTCCCCAGACACACAGGGGGAGTGGGATTGTGCAAACTGTCTGTTTGTGTGTGTGAGTGTGATAGAGCTCCATGGAGATGGAGAAATGCACACACACACACACACACACATGCACACACACGCACACACACACACACCTTCAACTCCCGGTTGGTATAAACACAGACTGTCTCCTGGGAGAACAAATGCAGGAGAATAAACAGCTTAAACACACGTCGCATAGTTAGTGCTTCAAATTATGAACGGACGACGTGCACAAAAGTGACATCACATCATCATCAAAACCTGCTGAATGGATGATTTACACACTTGTGCTATTAAAAAATTAATGGAACAAAAACTGAGACAATCATCTCAGAATTACCTGTGAGCCATAATTTTCGCCTTTTTTTTGGTCATACTGGTTTCATTATAAGCATGATGAATAAACTATTAGTTATTAATGGATTACTTTGCCACTGAAGAAAATCATGAGTCTCATGCAAGGTTAGGAGTTAGAAGGAGTTCAGTCTATCTGTAGTTTAAGACATGGATCACAAAGATATGTTGTTATGTACCTTGTAAAAAAATACAAGTAAAACTTTTAGGTTTATTAGTTGTTAGTGTGTGTTGAAGCTACTGTCAAAAGTTCAACTGCACTTTACCTCTAGCATGAGGCCGTAAAAACGATCCCAGGTCAGCCGTCTGCCCACCGCCGCCTGCAGCTATTACTCAGAATACTTTAGAGGATTAGCTTGTGTGCTTCTATGAACATTCATCAGCCGGGTGTCACGTTAACCCCGGCAACCGACCTTAAAGAGTCCCGCGTTAATCCCCCACGACAGGACACTGACGGCGCATAGTCCCATGGCTGATTACTCCCATAATCAACAGTAAAACTATCACGTAGCGTGACGTGAAATGCCTGATAATTCCGTTAAAAAGGCATTCCAACAGTATGCTGTGTTTGTAATTTAAACTGATATTGTGTTTGGTTTTTGGTCATATATATCTATATATATCCAAATTAATCACACTTTTCAGCATCAATCAAAGAAAGTCAACTTTATTTATTTAGTTTTTTTGCTTGAACTGCATCAAATAAAAAAAAATACAGAAATACCTGCACAAAGGTATAAGTGTGACACGCTTCCTGTTGTAGAGGCTGCACAACTGGATCAGAGGCAGTTTGACAGACGCATGAAGACGACAAAGATCATGTGACAGCGAAGGCACTGCAGCTGGCCAGGATGGACACATTCTCATTGACACATTATAATCAGATGGAATCATTTTTGGTTCCCTTCTTGCTTGTTTGTCTATTTCTGGAGTTTCAAGAAAAAGAGTCTCAGAATTACTGGAATGCAGCCTTTAAAATCAGGAAAAGACCCGTTGCAATATTATGTCATCCAAAACTTCAGACAATGGTAAGGCAAGGCAGCTTTATTCGTGTTCAACACAGGCCGATTTAACGCACTTCACACAAAACTTGAAAATCACACTGATACAAACACAAGTAGGATAGTTGGGAGTGAGTGAACCATAAAATTAATCATATAAATTATTTTAAAGTGCCTTAAGAGTGCATTAAGAAATGCACTAGAGCTAGTTTACACTGTAAAACATTTAAGTATCCAGAAAGTTACTATAATTATATTTTTTTTTACAGTAGAAGTACTTTACTTCTGTTCAGAATATTATGTCTTTACTGTAAAATAAGAAAATCATTTAACACTGCGATTTTATTTGCTCTTACATTATTAGATGACTAACTGTAAAATAAAAAACACTGATTTTAGTTGTATTTAAAGGACTGTGTGAATAACCATTATACAGTTACTTCACAGCAAATTTCAGATTTTGCAGATCTGCAGATTTCCCAGCAAAGGTTTACAATGTAAATTTAGCTTTTTTTTTTTACTCTCAAAAAAACTGAAAGTTGCAGCAAACCTGCAGATTCCTGACCCACATGTGTGCAAGAAGCATGAAAACGGATCGCTGCGTCTTCCTGTTTTCTTTTAATTCAACATGTCAAAATGATACTTTGGCAGTAATTTGATGCTTTTAAACCAATAAAGTATTTTTCAAATAAATTCTCTGGCAGATAGGAAGCCAGTGTAAATTTTAAAGTGTTCAAACCAATATATATCATTATGACTGATGAGGTGGATTCAGGCTTTTTTCCCTTAATAATTTTCATGCACAAAAGAGATCGAGATGCACATTTTTAAACTGAGACATGAGTTTTAGATCTCCCTCCTCACCTCTTCCTCCTGTTGCTCACTTACTGTTTTTAACTATATTTGGCAATATTCATAAAAAAATGTAAATCAAAATAGCATCTAATTCAATCACATTTTCTCCAGGTGAAAGAATAGCATTTGACATCTTGCACAGAACAATATTAGTTGTTTCAGGTGGACTTGTTTGGTTCTGAGATGTGACTTTTTGATTTCAATTTAATTTCCAGTCTGCTTGAAATGACCCGAACCCAAATGCTGCCAGAAAAGTGAAATCAATCTTAATACATGTGGTGTACTTACTGTATATGGCCCTAACAAATAAACTTTAAGTGAAAATAAATTAAATTACTTATTACACTGACGGCGCATAGTCCCATGGCTGATTACTCCCATAATCAACAGTAAAACTATCACGTAGCGTGACGTGAAATGCCTGATAATTCCGTTAAAAAGGCATTCCAACAGTATGCTGTGTTTGTAATTTAAACTGATATTGTGTTTGGTTTTTGGTCATATATATCTATATATATCCAAATTAATCACACTTTTCAGCATCAATCAAAGAAAGTCAACTTTATTTATTTAGTTTTTTTGCTTGAACTGCATCAAATAAAAAAAAATACAGAAATACCTGCACAAAGGTATAAGTGTGACACGCTTCCTGTTGTAGAGGCTGCACAACTGGATCAGAGGCGGTTTGACAGACGCATGAAGACGACAAAGATCATGTGACAGCGAAGGCACTGCAGCTGGCCAGGATGGACACATTCTCATTGACACATTATAATCAGATGGAATCATTTTTGGTTCCCTTCTTGCTTGTTTGTCTATTTCTGGAGTTTCAAGAAAAAGAGTCTCAGAATTACTGGAATGCAGCCTTTAAAATCAGGAAAAGACCCGTTGCAATATTATGTCATCCAAAACTTCAGACAATGGTAAGGCAAGGCAGCTTTATTCGTGTTCAACACAGGCCGATTTAACGCACTTCACACAAAACTTGAAAATCACACTGATACAAACACAAGTAGGATAGTTGGGAGTGAGTGAACCATAAAATCAATCATATAAATTATTTTAAAGTGCTTTAAAAGTGCATTAAGAAATGCACTAGAGCTAGTTTACACTGTAAAACATTTAAGTATCAAGAAAGTTACTGTCATTATGTTTTTTCACAGTAGAAGTACTTTACTTCTGTTCAGAATATTATGTCTTTACTGTAAAATAAGAAAATAATTAAACACTGCGATTTTATTTGCTCTTACATTATTAGATGACTAACTGTAAAATAAAAAAATAAACACTGATTTTAGTTGTATTTAAAGGATTGTGTGAATAACTAGTATACAGTTACTTCACAGCAAATTTCAGATTTTGCAGATCTGCAGATTTCACAGCAAAGGTTTACAATGTAAATTAGCTAGTTTTGTTTTACTCTCAAAAAAACTGAAAGTTGCAGCAAACCTGCAGATTCCTGACCCACATGTGCGCAAGAAGCATGAAAACGGATCGCTGCGTCTTCCTGTTTTCTTCAACAGTCAAACAGGTCAAAATGATACTTTGGCAGTAATTTGGTGCTTTTAAACCAATAAAGTATTTTTCAAATAAATTCTCTGGCAGATAGGAAGCCAGTGTAAATTTTAAAGTGTTCAAACCAATAAATATCATTATGACTGATGAGGTGGATTCAGGCTTTTTTCCCTTAATAATTTTCATGCACAAAAGAGATCGAGATGCACATTTTTAAACTGAGACATGAGTTTTAGATCTCCCTCCTCATCTCTTCCTCCTGTTGCTCACTTACTGTTTTTAACTATATTTGGCAATATTCATAAAAAAATGTAAATCAAAATAGCATCTAATTCAATCACATTTTCTCCAGGTGAAAGAATAGCATTGGACATCTTGCACAGAACAATATTAGTTGTTTCAGGTGGACTTGTTTGGTTCTGTTTGGCGCCCTGTTTGGTTCTTAACCAACTCCTGAGGGAAACGTCTGGCTATTTAACTGGTGTAAGCTTCACTCCACCATCAAGGAGAGAGGTGGGAATTAAGCAAAACATCTTGAAGGTGAATTAACCAATATAATGAAGTCTGTGAATGTTCTCATTCATCCAGTTCACAGATTTTTCTCTCCAATTGAATTTTAACCGATTGGACCTGTGTTTGCAGAGGAAGACGCTTCACGTCTTATCTGAGGGACTTTAGTTCCACATGTTCTGTCCAGTTCATTCAAATTGACACAAACTAATAAGGAAATGACTACATGTTCATATACTGACCAACAACATTCACATTAGAGTTATTGATACATTCCTCATTTAAAAATAATGGTTAGAATATCTTTAATTAAAATCTAAACTAAAGTCAAAACCATCACTTTCTGAGAAAACTAGAAATGAAGGTGAACAGATGGGAGGAAACAGACTGAGAACAAAACACAACAGAACATAAGAGTGGAAAAAAAACTAAAGATTTATTTATAAAGCACTTTCCACAAAATGCCCTGTAAACAAATTAGAGAGACTAATAACCATAAACAACAATGTTTCCTAAAAAATAAATAAATAAACTTTCTATAGTCCTATTCAGGTTAGTTTGTCATCGGCGCTGTGCGATGGCTGGAGTGTTAGAAAGATTATAGCTCTAAAACATACATATCATACCCCCCTCCCGCGTCCACTGCCGTGGTCGCTACGGCAACAGCTCTGCCGCCTCTACAGCAATCACACCGTCTCTATAGAAACATGTTGTCGTTACGTTTGGTTGCCAGGGAGGCGGGTTGATGCTGCACTAACTTTTATTTGAAATTGTCCCGGTGGTAGGAAGAGAAAAAAAATGGTACGGTGTTCTGAAAATGTGCTCCCCTCCAATAAAAAGTAAAAGACACAAAAGAAAACTCCTCTTTAGCATTCCTCCACAGAATGAAACGTGGTTTTGATTTTGACCTGCCGTCCCACGTTTAAACACATGGAAATTAAAGTTTGAAAGTCAATGAAATGAAATGAAGTTTTTGAACAGTGAACAGTTTACATGTAACGAACAAGTGGCTGTCCAGAAGAAGACATCTGAAAGCTTTATCCGTCTGTGTCCAAGATCACACGAGTAACCGGCCCCCACATAGAAACCCGTTTCCTCTCACACACACACACACACACACACACGCACACGCACACGCACACGCACACAGTCAGATTAGACATATCCAGACATCGTCTCTAAAACACTGGCTGATGATGAGTTAACTGTGTTTTTGGAGCTGGGCTCAGTATGCGAGGATTTTGATCCCCAGAGTGAGAATGAGATCACTGACTCCAATAAAAATAACTAAAAATGGCAGAAAAACATCCAGAGAAAGAGGGCGACTGTCCTGATCGACTGTCGAACCCACGTATCAGTTGGTGACAATCAAAGCGTTCCATAGCTGCTCTGCAATGCCTCAGAGAAGAAAAATGACTTCATGGAAAACTTGTTCATTTTTCCCCTCTTTCTCCATGTAACACATTTCTGGTGGATTTATGTTTGGACATTTTCACTACAGTACATCTAGATAAGTGAGTGAACTTTATGAGAGTTTAAAAAAGGGCACCAGAGATCTGCCTCTTGAAATTTACCGACAAGCCCACCACACTGGACGCCCACGAAACAGAGAAATAGCTGAGACACATTTAACCTGTCGCAGGCTCACCCGCTACCTACAGCAGAGTGGAGGAAGATGACAGAGAGCAGGACCACAACTGAACGGATACAAGGCGTTTCCAGGGACAGAGCGACACACTGTCAGCGAGCGTCACTTCGGACTCAAACACTGTGAAGCAACAACGCAGGCAAACTCCCGACTAAAAGCAGTAAAGAGCCTCAGACACTGCAGACAAAGCTAACGGGTCCCACTTGGTTTGCCACGTAAGGCACAGCTTACTAAATGCAACAGTTTTTTGTGACCAGGGCGGAGATTTTTTACATGAACATACAGAAAAATAACAGTAACATTAAAAACAACTCATTGAAATGCATTATTAAAAACAATACCAATGCATAACAAACTACTGAAAGAAAGTTAGTGACTGAAAATAGTCAAGAATTGTGTGACAGACCAAAAACGCCTGCATGTGTCTGTTTGCATCAGGTCCTTATCAGCACCCTGTGTGTGTGTGTGTGTGTGTGTGTGTGTGTGTGTGTGTGTATATGAATGAGTGAGTGAGTGAGTGAGTGAGTGAGTGAGTGAGAGAGCGCGAGTAGGCTGAAGGGGTCAACAGAGGTCATGCTTCATCAGCTGTGTTGTCATGGAGCGCAGAGGTCGCTGTTGGTGCAATCTGATTGGCCGCTGGCTGTGGGAAGAGCGAGGACTCCTAAGGCACCACCTCCATCACTTTCTGACAGAAGGCCGTGATCGAGACTGAAACACACACACACACATACACACATGGGAGAGTTTCAGAAAAGTGTTTTTTTCCAAGAAGAGTCACAAACAAGAGGAGACAGATGTACTCACAGATTCCGTTCTGCAACCATTTGGGTTTGTTCTTCCACCACACGCCGATGGCATAGACGGGCAGGCCGGTGGCGATGATGCCGAAGCCGATGGCGCACTCCTTCGGAGTCTTCCAGAAGGAGACTATGATAAGGAAGAGGCAGGCGAGCACGAAGCTGATCGGCAGCAGAATGTTCACCTGCAGGAAGGAGGAGGCAGGATCGACAGGATTCAGTCAGAGGCTCCGCAGTGCAGTAAAGATCACGTCTGAATACACGGCGAGCAGGAAAACACTGCTGCAAATAGGACTGTGTCTGACTATGTACAAATGCACACATTAGGGGATTGATCGCTGGGGTCAGTCATGTGAGGATACACCCGAACCCTGGTGTGAAAACGGGCCAGACGGACTAATCACTGTTTGCAGATATGGAACAATATTGATGAGTTAAATGACGTGGTGTGTAGTTAGAGTTCCTTTTGCATAGACGATGTTCCCACAAGGGAATAAAACCTTCCCAGCAAAAACCATAGGCCTCTAGAGCTCTTAATGCTCTGGTTCGTTAAAGGAACAGGACTTTTGATGGAGAAAATGTGACTGACATTTCGGAAAGAAAAAAAGGAGATTCCCTGCAGCCACCTTGACAGGAAAATTGTAAGTGAACACAGGTGATAGTCATGATACTAATAAAGATTAGATCAGCTCAAACAAAGTCAGGGTGCATAAAACCTGGATCCGCATCAATGGTAACACCTGTATTCACTTACTATTTCATATCAATACGGCTGCTGTGAAAAAGGTCTATTCACCCTGAAAGGGACATGAATGTCTGTAGCCAAATTCATGGTAATCCATCCAATAGTTGTGGCCAGTTTGTAGCCAGTTTGTCTCAACCTGTTTACAGGTGCCTTTAGAGAGGAGTGGAGGCTGTAGATATAAAGAGCATGTTCTAGACCTGTTCTTTTGAAAAGTGTCGCCAGATAACTTTCATTATTATTAGCTGCTTTGTAAATAAAAACTGGCCTGATTGGACACCTGTGGAATAATACCCAGGATTTTGTAATAAAAGGTTTGGTCACGTTTTGGACTGAGCACTAACTGGAGTTGCTGGAGGTGCCTTGGTAGCTGTTCTACCAAGGCACTGATGTAAAATATCTTAATAGTAAATGCCACTGTGTGCTGCTCCAAATCTGCTGAACAGCAGGAATGCGACGGACAAAGAACGGAGAAAGAGAGTGGGAAAACTAAAGAAGGAGATGGAGGTCAGATAAGAGACAGTGCCACCACTGTCCACCCCCCCAACACACAAACACACACGTGCGCGCGCAGTCTGAACTAGGCCAATAAATCTATCTGCTTCTTTCACTTCACTGCCTCTGACCGACACACAGCACCATGCCAGCAGGCGGATGAGTAGAGTCAGGGCGCCATTAGGCCCCTAATAAGGGACACACACAAACACACACACACACACACACACACACACTCACACACACAGCATCACATGTGAAAGCTTACAGTACACACTTGCATGCAAACAAAGTGCAACAATGGCACAATAGTCCTCTGTGTGTTGGGAAGTCCTGCAGCAACTCGTCTAGTCAGGAGGCACAGCGCTCTTCCTTTTGTACACGCACGCACGCACGCGCGCAGCCCTTGACACCAGCTGACAAGCATCCAGCATCTCTTCTGTCTTTTAATCTCCAATCAGTCTTCATTCATCTCTGCCCTGCTGAATAGATCATTGTTGGGTGTGTGAGACAAAGAAGAAACATTTCCTGCTGCCAAAGCTAACATGAGTAGGAGTCGATGTCCACTCTTTAATGTCAGCTGTCTGTGTGTGTCTGTACGTGACGCTCAATGATCATCCTCAGTGAGTTCCCCTCCTCTACTTGCTAATGTTCACTTTCGATTAGTTCCTTATAAATAGATGACACTCATCCTTGTTCCAGTGCTGTTTTTTTTCTTTTTTTTCTGGCTCACCTTGATCGGCCGTTCCAGCTCAGGCTTTTTATAACGTAGCCACATCATCCCAATGATTGCCATGGCAATGCAGAGCCAGTTGAAGAAGCTGAAGAAGTTTATGACAGAAAAGATGTCATTGGAGAAGGCGTAGAGCAGCGTCATCACACACTGGAGAGGGAGAGGGAGAGAGAGAGAGAAGTGACTGATAGCTTTGTGTCCATTGGGGATTTTCAGCAACAAAAACAGGTTTGGACTCTGTTGCAACCAGGTTAAAACAAACTGGCTTGTTTTAGTGTACAGTGCATTTGAGAATAAAGAGTACATACAGTGAATATGAGTGAGGGGAGTGGGGTCAGCAGTGTGGGGTGGATCATTGAAAGTAGACTGGGCAGGTGACCTTCCCGGGAACCCACAAAGAACAACCTGACAGCGACAGAAACACACACACACAGTGAGTCGGAATCCATAACATGATTCAACCGAATGCATTTGTACACACAGCAGAAGGAGTGTTCGTGTGGCCGATTTAAGCTTTGTGTAAATAAATGAAGGGATGTGTACATACGGGATGCTTATGTCCTCACATGACGTGTGGGTGTGTTACCTGGATGACGTGAACAGCGAGCCGTTTACTGATCCAAAGCAGGACAGACCTACAAACACTGGAATGATCCACGCCATTGGACCCAGGTAATAGTTCCCAAAATCCTGCAGGACACAAACACACATGTGCTTAATAAAACATGTCATTTTCAACTAGAACAAATTATGACTCCCATACAAACCAAATTTACACACTCATTTACAGCAATAGACGTTGCATTTACATTCAGGGAGAACTTTTCTCTGTATGATTCCATGATTAGTGAAGCTTCTTATCCTGTGCTGCATCCAGCTTCTGATTTTTGTGCTGCTGCTAGTTCACATTAAAAGTGGAGGAACGTAGTAGAGTGGCAGTAGAGTGCACTGTTGACATTTTAAATACTGCAGGGGGTAATGAGTGAGCCATCAAAAGGAAAGTTAATGACAATAACCTTTACTAAAGAACACAACGCCCTCCACACAGAGAAAAGAGCTCAAGGCACTCACCACAGCCACGGCCTCGGAGTTGATCATGGCGTCAGGGCTGAGGGTGGTGAAGTACGCCAGGTTGGTGAGGACGTACACTATCGTCACGATGGGCAGAGAGATGATGATGGCACGGGGGAGGTTTCTGAAGCAAAAAAAAGCAAATGCTTGAATCTTACCCTGGAACCGTGCCTTCTCAACCTTTTTCATGTCAAGGACCCTTAAACTCACAAAAACTAGAGCAGAGTGCCCATCTGATAAGATTTCAGCTTTAGATTCATTTTGTGGGAAACACTTTGAAAAAATTATGGAGGAACAAAATTGCCTTGACAAAATAAAGAAATGAATTATAAATGAATACATGATTAAATGCACATTTTCTTTTGATTTTGCAATTAATTACTTAAATGAAATTATTTGTGTATGTTTTTGGAAAATGTTTTTAAATTTTATTTTTTTAATGTATTGATTTATTTATTTATTCATCCCACAGTTTATTTCTCTCTGCATTTCCACCTCAGCATATAAAATGGAAAATTTGAAATTAAATGAATTCATGTACACAGTGAAAATAAATGTTAATAGAATTTCAATAAAGTTTTTTGTAATATGGCAGTCCTTACATTCTGTCATTGTTTTACTTGAGATTGAATTATAGTGAAAAAAAATGATTCTACTTTTTTCTGGGGACCCTTGGACCCCCCTCAAGATCCCTCGGGGTTCCCTAGACCCCACTTTGAGAACCACTGGTCTATCAATCGCTCTTCTTAACAGCATTCAAATCAGTTTATTGATACTCACTTATAAGGCTCGATCATTTCCTCAGTAACAAAGTTCAAGTAGTTCCTGAAAGCAGGAGAGGAAACAATTTTATACTAAAATGGACAAGTAAAAATACATCAAATAAAATGAAAATGTAATAAAAATGTTTTAAAATGATAGCATGAGTTGATTCAAAATAAAAAATCTTCAACTTTAAACAAACAAAAATGGTTTTTGGTCACTACCAGACAGTAGACCTAAACGATTCATCTATCGTTTTAAATTGAAAAAACACTTTCCGTGGCTCAAGAACTTGATGTAGCACATGTATGCATGGTTTTTGTTAATATTTGGATAATTTAGAGATTTATCGTTTTAATCGTATGATGCAAGTGTCTGTGATGCTTGTAAAATGTGAAATGCACTGAAACTTTCATCATGAATGAAATCAAAATCTGCCAAAAATATCACAAATCATTTTTTTCCTTGAAAATTGTTCACCCCTACCAAACAACACTGACATCTTAATAAATCCAATACTAAATGAGGAACATGGTATTCATCAGGCAGTAGAGTAGCTTAATCAATTAAGTGCTAATTTACCAGCCGCCATAAGCAAACAGGCCGCTGTAGAGTGCCAGGCCGATGCTGCCAAACTCATATTTGGAGCCCTTGAAGGAATTCTCCGGGAGAAGCCCGTCCGTCTCACCTGTTGACGGCAGAGAAAAGACGAAGGAGAGCATAACAGAGAGGAGTGGGTTAGTCTGGATCATTGGGAATTACAGAGCCAGACTGGAGAACCTGAGATGTGGAACAGTAAATGAAACAATCATCCGTAGTTGAACCAAAACTTTCAGCTCAAATCCGTCTCAGTATGTGGATCAATGTAGGACTATAGAATTTAATGGAGTGCAGACAGACTAAGACACTTAATAAGAGGCCCAGACCGTGGTGTGACTCCATCAGTCGACCTCAGGCGACGACAGATCACAATCAGAGTCTGAGGCCCAGGCTTGGTGCCTTGCTCAAGGGCGAGTGGGCCGTTGTTGAGGGAAGGAGGAGCGATCACTGGGAGGATTTATGCACTTCTTTTCTCCGACCTTCCAGGTTTCTGCCGGTTTGAGGGGATCCGTGCCCACATTCCTGCCGCGGCGGCTCCCCACAGCATGCACGCACATTCTCAGACGCGGCGACGGTTACTAAACCAACAGTCTCAGGCCGTGTTGGTACTGGGAGAGTTAGCCCTAAGCCACTGGGCAGCATGGGAATTGCCTGAGGAGCCCGTCCATCAGAGAGCTGGTCACAGAGACCCCCGGCCGTCCAGGAGGGGGAGCTGTGCTGGGGGTCTCACATTCACTATAGCTGAGGTGCATGAACTACTTGTTATTTTTTTAGTCAGGGGGAGTAAGATTAAGCTCCTTCAAAGGGCAAACTGGAGAGTGTTGTATTCTTAAAGCCCCAAAAATAAATATTGGCAATACTTTTTCATGAAGTTGCTTGGGTTTGACACTTTAACGTTTAATGTTTAACTGGAAGCCTGAAGATTTGGGGATTGAAAGTGTTGCATAATAAAAAATGTGGGATCCAATGTTTCTGGCACATTCTAGGGACTCGACTTGAGATGAAGCGTCAAATACTTGGCACGCAGATGTATATTTTCCCTGAAGTAGCAGCAAGTTGAACAAGTCTTGAAGGAAGTGTTGGACACATATCCGGCTTATCAAAAGGTTTCAATCTCTCACGTACTGAGGGTTAAACCGATAGTCATTGATTTGAGGATTCCACTTGGATTTCGGTTTATTCTGTTATTCTGTATTTCTTTCCATTCAAACATAATCTCTTCCAATATACATACATTAATTAAAAGGTGTTTGTTTCAGCACACACTAAGAACTCATGTGATGGCCACACCAGGCCCTGGTCGCCCATTCCTTCACACACTGTTGCACACAACCACTACTCAGGATCCTCAGTGAGGCTTGAACTTGGTGAAACAACCGATTTGTTCAAACCTTTACAGCTTTTTATGGTCCTAAAGTTGGAATGATTCCTGACCTGTTCTGCTCAGTCTGTTTTTTTGCCAGAAATGATTAAAAAAAGAAAAGAAAGCAGGTTTTGGACAAACACAATCACCTCACGTGTTTGTCACAATGTGGGTTTTTTTTGTCCTCCTTCAATCCTATTTTCTCCCTCTGTGTCATTTGTGTAATTGCAGCTTCATTCTTTCCTCCGTTACTCCGCCTTCACCTTACACTACACTGGCCAGGAAACACTCGGTGCTACCAGATCAACCAGTCACATGATGAACCAGGCAGTGAACCTGATAACACACACACACACACACACACACACACACACACACACACACACACACACACACACACACACACACACACACACACACACACACACACACACACACACACACACACACACACACACACACACACACACACACACACACACACACACACACACACACACACACACACACACACACACACACACACACACACACACACACACACACACACACGCCCAATGAATGAAAAATGTATGCGCTATGCAGAACACACGCCAACAAAGACTGAATGGAGGAACACTAGAATTTCTTTTCTCTAGTGACCCAGTTTATTAGGCCAAGTTCAGGGAGTCAAAGAAATGGCTTCTAAATGGAGTTACTTGCGAAAAACATAAGTGAGAAAACTTTTCAAAATGTGTAAACCTAAAAAGCATGGTTTGGCATTGGCACTGTCAATGCTTTTTTATTTTTGTCCTTTTTCATTGACAGAGATGGAATTTAAATTACTTAAATGTGGAGAGATCCCAATCTAAAAACAAATAAACATGTGCAGGCTGTCGGGGTTTAGAAACACGAAATGTTGTTTGTACCTTTTTCACAGGCGGTGGTGGTGCTGAGCTTACAGTTCAGAGGATTACCTCCAGCCCTGATTCGCTATTTGCTGTAAATAAGAGCAGGTGAGGGGCTCGGACCGCTACCCTCCATTCTTCTCCTCATCAATACAGGGCGTACCTGGTGAGAATTCTGATAAGAAACTAGCAGTTTGTGGATTACGGTCAGTCTGGCAGCAATTTAAAGCTATTATGGTGCAGGGAGAGTTTACATTTAGTTTAAAGATACAGCGGATCAGGCGTAGGCATTACATGGATTAAACCTGCCTCTAAAGACTGAGATCAATGGAGTTGTACAAGTAGTAGAAAAAAAATACAATTTTTAAACCGTCTATTTGCAAAGAGTGATTAAGAGTTTGAACACACACACAAGCGCGCGCACACACACACACACACACACACACACACACACGCACGCACACACACACACACACACACACACACGGAACGAGTTTACACAGTAAATTACAAGCCTGTGTGTTGCTGATTAAATAGTTAGAGAAGTTGGGTATTCTATAAATCTATGTTTTATAAGATCTCACAACTTCAAATTTATGGACATTGTATATTTAAAAACATTAGAAATGTTGTGGTAAACAAGACAATTCTGGTTTGCATTCTAAAAATATTTCAGCTAAAGAAGGGGAATTATAAATTCAGCAAGTTGCTAACTTACTAAGTACAAATGTGTGTCTTGGAATGAAATGGACAAAAACAAAATAAAGCCATGTAATTCAATGTTAGTTTTTAGGAAGACTTGAAATACCTTTTTTGGTTACTGTCTCATAACCTACATTCATATAAACTAATGCAAGACTGTGCTCATAATTCATAATTGAGAGAGAACGAAAGGCTGAGCATGATGGCGCTTAACAAGATGAATCTGGAATAAAACGAGAAGTGAGTCTGCAGGAGATGAGTGTCTGCAAGTGTTTCTCTTCAAAACAGCGTGGGCGGGTGTCAGATTAAGAGAGCAGGGGTTTAACGCAGCTAATCAGATTACACTGGCCTCTAATCTGAGACAGCAGCAGGCCCTGACACTCACAGAACACACACAAGGCAGTAAATACAGTAACCAGCAGACAATCAGGTGAGTTTGTTGAGGGTGTCACAGGTACGCACCACATCTTAGTCTCACCTGACTTAGCACCTGGATAATCACAGTAGAACATGAACACTGAATATGAGAAGAACTGCGATGAAAGCTTTTAAAACATTTAAGTGGCACTCGGCAAAGGTCTGGTAGTCACAAATGAGTAGAATTACTTTTCAGCCTCAAATCTAAACAGACATTAAACAGGCCGTGTTTGCATGCAATTAATGTGGATTAACGGGGACTTGCAGAATGAAAGGGGAATGCAGCTCCTGTTCCTGCTTTTTACAGAGAACTGGAAGAGGGCCAGATACAGCTAAAGCTTGTTATTTGGTGGAGATCAACAGGATTCAACTTCATCCGCTGGTCTTGTGTGAGGACAGACAGAAGAACAATAAGGTTACTGGCAATTTGTGAAGGGGGGAAAATACCTGTAGCTTTGGGATACTTGTGCAGATTTGAGACTGAGTTCATGAACCTGCTTTGAAAGGAGCATTATGTGACAGTGGCTAAAACTGTCTCTTTTCCCTTCAGCCCCCTGCCCCCTTATCTGTGTAAAAGCAGCATTTACCAGGGGAAGCAGACTTCTTTCCTAACACTGACCTGGGCTCCACACAAGCCGCTACAGCTAACTCACTCATCTGAGGCTCTGAGGAGAGAGGGCCTGCTGTTTTACACAAAAACGCACTCGGGTCTTGCTCAGTCTTTCTGCTCCGCTTGTGAACAATTCACGTCGGGTTTTGAAGTACTGTGTGCCAGCTGAACTGTGACCTGTGACCTCAGGAACTCTGACGTTACACCCACTATGTGTGTGTAGGTGTTGTGTTTGATGAAGAAGAGAAAAGATTAACGGGGAGTCTATTGCCAGTGGGTGCTGCAGGTAACCTCCGAGCTCTCTCCTGACGTGACTCCTTTTTGTTCAAAGCCAGTGAAAGGAGGCGCCATTACATTTAATAGAACAGCAACATCAAAGAACATTTTTGAGGGAGGCGAACCTAAGACTCAGACAGCTTTTAATGTGTGGAAGTGACCTACTTAAGAATAAACGTGAACTACCCAATTAAAAATTCTGAAACTAGAAGCAGACCGCAGGAACCTGAACCATTCAGTATGGCTCTAATGGACACAGTCTGCATGTGTGTGTGTGTTTTTGTGTTTGTGTGTGTGTGTCTGTGGTGAAGACTATACTGTAGGTTTGGTGTTACAACTTTAGATAAACTGCAACTGTGTAAGGAAAACCTTTAAAGTTGAACCTTGCGGGGTCCGTGCCAGGTGTGAGGTCAAAGGTTAAGAGGTGCGTGTGAGGTTGGGGCAGCAGACAGCCATCTGTAATAATCTAAAAACATTATTATTTGTTTGTGACCATCTGTAAGTCTGAGTCACACTGGCTCATTCACATTCAGCACACTTGCTTGGCTCTGAGTGAGTTGACTTCCCTTTTAATGTGCGTTTCCCCTCAAATTTTTCCCCCCCGAATCACCAGAGCACAGATTCCCTCTCATCCGCTGCATACACTTTCATCAACAAACTGCCCACAGTCCTGTCATTTAGAGCCACTGGGACTCAAGTCCCCGCTTGTTCAAACTGACTGCTCGGGTCTTTTGTTTGACTCAGATTTCTTACGGTTAATGAGAAGATTTCAAAATGAAAAGAAGCTGTGTTCTGCTTGAGGGCCATTGTCTGGTTTCTCTGGGCTGTCCTCCTGTTGCTGGCTGCACTTCACAACATCCTCTGACCTTAATGAGAGTTCGGCCCGACTCCAGGAGGCTAAACACCAGCTACTCCACATCCACGCATTAACCACTCAGATGGAACAAAGACTAATAAGACTTGGCTGATGTTAACTTTGGACGGACTGGGACTCTAATGCTTGGTCAGATACAGTCCCCGGAGCGGGTTCATGAGTGCCAGCGGTCATATCCTCCCGGATTAACACAAAGTCTCAGGTAAAACCTGATTTGTCCTTCAGGGTTGTTTTAATTAAAAACATCTTCTTATCATTTGTGTGGACTTTAGAGTAATTGTGTTTTGCACGTAAGATTTTTCACACAAAGCAACCTAAACATCCGCTTAACCCACTTGAACGTGAATAACTTGGTTTTCTGCTTATGTCAGAGGAACACAGCAGTGAGCCACATCGCTCTCATAAAATGAGCCACTTCCTGTTTCATTCCATGTGCCACAGACGTTAGAGATTGCATCATTCCCCTGCATACATTACCAAACAGATGCGATGTGGTGAAGTGCATGTGTGTATGCTTTTATTCCTGAATTTGTGAGCATGTTTTAAGCCAAATGCTACTTTTACTGGTATCTGGGTAAGCGGACAACAATTTGCAAGGAGCATTCACTCTGAAAGGTGTGTGGCAGGATTTTAGTTTATAAACCACAGAAGTCCATCTTTTTTCATGTTTAACTTTTAGGCAAGAATGGCCCAGAGACAAGATTAATTCTTGAATTCTATGCATATATGACTGACTTGTCACATTTTACAACCGATACACATATTTTTTTAGCAACTGTGTGATCTGAAACTTCTCACGATTAAAATATTCAACATCTAGATGTTGCTTTTCAAATTAATTGTATGTCAGGTGCACCCTATTAGTATTATTTGCTGCTTTCACATGTGTAAGCATTGTATTGTGCATTTAATAAAATATGACATGTGACTTCTGTATCTGTCTGTGTGTACAACAAGTGTTTGTGCTGGGTACCTAGTCCAATCTTGACAAAGCCGATGATGATGATCAGTGCCAGAGCCAGGAGCTTGGCCGCAGCAAAGAAGTCCTGCACTCTGGTGGCTGCCTTCACGCTGTAGCAGTTCACAAAGGTCAAAAAGACTGCAGAGAGAAAGATAGACAAAGCCACAGTGAGAACAAGGTGGGGCATCCTTATGAAACAACCTGTTGGCAACACAGGTTTCTACCATCAACTACATAAAAAGAGGTTTGAGTGCATGCAGGTGCAGCTTTTGCAGCTCGCTCACATCACGCTGGGAGGGGGCCGGAGAAGAATTCACAGAAATGGTAAACAGATTCTTGAGGGAATCAAATCCTTTTACCCGCACATGTACAGTGCTACTCCCCACATACCCTCCTCCTCCTCCTCCTCACACACACACACTCACTCACTCACCCCCTGGACCCCATTAAAAGTGATTAACTAAAGCGGCAGGTCCTTTCAAAGCTTCGAAATCAGATCGAGGCCACAACAGAAAGGCGAGACATAGCACAATGGGGCTCTGTGTTTAAAGAGAGCACGATAAAGACAGGGAGCCAAAGTACAGTGGGGGGCTACACACACACATAAATACACACACTGGTAACCAAACTCACACTGGCATTTACACACACACACACACGCACGCACACACACGCACACCTGACAAATACTTGTGTGTGTGTGTGTGTGTGTGTGTGTATGTAAGTATAGACATATACAGGGGACACAAACCTATTCATATGTGAAAGCTCATGCAGAAACAGAAACTCTATTACAGATATTCCCACAGAAATAGGTCAAATGGAACAATAGCTTGAACCAAACTGGACCTATGACCTGGGTGTCAGCGACCATTTTTTTTTTTTAGCAATGTTCATTAGATACAATTGTCTGTATATCTGAGGGATGTTGTCTAAGTGTAAAAAGACAGAGTTAGAGCGGCAAATATTAACACATAAGACCATTTAATGAGAGACAATTAAAATCACTTTTAAAAACACAGAATAAACTGTGAAAATCTGGTTTACTCTGATAAATTATAATCATTATAGCAAGATTCATCTTGTAAGTACCATTACCTACTGGAGATTCAAATATTTGTCAAAATATCATCTTATAAAACAAAGGGAAAACTTAATATTTTGTTAAAGGGGGGGGCGGATTCTTTGTTGGATGGTCAGATTTGCCCCACATCTCTATTTTCCCACCACTGACCTACAATAAGGCGTAGCTGTTGATAGATGGGTTGGGCAGGACAGGAGAAAGCTTTGCGAGTGGGTTAGGTGTGTGGTTAGGGCCAGGGTACAAATCCAAGCAGAGATTCTTAAAGCATCCCCCTGGTCACCCTGCCCCCCCGCGAGTCACGCCGCAAGCCTTCACCTGGTTTACTGCCTCTCTGATCCACTTCGTGGAACGCACACAGCGGAGGGCTGAGCCCCAACTGTCTGAACCACAGAGAGCAGCGAAGACGAGGGAAACTGGGGCGACCATAAATGGCAGCACAAGGCAGCGGAGACAGTGTTTATTTTAGTTATTCAGCTAATTTATATGCACTTGATTCATTTCAGGACAGTGTGAGATACTGTAATGCGTTGTCGTTTACAGTCGCTCCAGTTTCCCTCCACCCCTGCTGTTTCAGGGAGGGCTGAGCCCAGAGGAGAACCAGGTGAAGCCCCCACCCCCAATATCATCATCACTCTGGACATCGTCATATGCCAATTCGGTAGACACAGATGTATGTGCGTGTGACAGTCATACACTGTAAAAAAATGAGATGACAGCAGGCATTTGGCTCTCAGCCTCCACAGTGACCCTGACCACCCCACTACCAACCGCAGGCATGCACATGCACGCACGCACACACACACTCAAGCCTCGTGGAACACACACACACACACAATCTTTATTAAACAGACAGACACACAGACAGATAAGCGATCCTCCTGGTCCGCTGCTTTGCCATGTGGTCTCTGTCGGGATTTAGCCTTCAGTCAATATGAATATTAGGATCTAGGGTGCTAGCTATCGTAGTCCTGTCATCCAGAAAACAAACCAATGGAGACAGACACTAACAGGCTAAAGCAGCTAATAATCCAGAGTTTAATCCTGTTAAGACTCAATACAACACAAGGAACAAAACAATGTGTTTGTGAAACAACTTAAAAGACCCCCCTCCAGACATAAAATAGTCTATGTATGGAAACTAATAACATGACTAATAGAGATTTCCACAAAGAAAGTTTAATTATATTGTTAAAATTAGCAAAAAATTATACATAATCTTTATTCTTATATTCATTCATTTTAAAAGTTTAGATCATCACACTTGTGAACTATAACTGTCTGATATAATTGAGCTGTACCTGTCTGCTGCTCATTTATAAATAAACAGTCTAATTTTCATTGAAAAACGTGTTAAAATGATCTGATTTGTACCAAAGAACTTTTCTTGAGACTTAAGATTATATTAATAAAAATGATTTTATTAAAACACCAAACTTCTCCTCTCATTAGACGTACCAAATATTATTAATTTTCAGAATTGTTAGTCAAAAAAGTTTTTTTTGAGATGGGTCAGATTATGAGACTGATTAGCGATTTGATTTATGTTTGACTTTTTTTTAAAGTGCAGTATGATCGAAGACTGCTATAAATATTATTTAGTAGTATTTTCCACTTTTTTTGGCGGGGGTTACATATTTTTACCAAATTTTACCATTGTAATTAGTAAAATGTTCATTTGTAGAATTTTGAACACAGTAGTTCCTAACTTATTCAAGACAATTGACCGATTGACTTGCGCATCTTTACTCATCAAAGCTGATACAATCAATAATCACACGTGGCCGAAAAGCTACTCTAATGTGTAATGTTCACACGCGAGTGGGACATGAGCGTGTGTTCTCGTGACCCCACAGGTGTGTCATTCCTGGACACTCACATTCACACACACTCTCATACACACACAACAACGCCTTAAAGTTGCATCATCTAGATTCTAGAGGCAGCATGGCTCGACCCGGCTCCGCTCGGCACCGCTCGGGTGGACTCGGCTGCGCTCGGGTACTCACGGATGCAGAGGCAGGCCACCAGCTTCGCCCCGTCCTCCGGCACCGAACAGGTGGGAAACAGGGGCTTGAGGAGGTATGTGGCGAACACGTAAGCCACGATGTACTGCGAGGACGGCCGGATGATGAGCAGCTCGATCCAGAGCTTGAGGAACGCCGGCAGGGAGCCGTACACCTCCAGGATGTAGGCATAGTCCCCCCCGGACTTGCTGATGGTGGTCCCCAGCTCCGCGTAGCAGAGGGCTCCCACCGTGGAGAAGACCCCGCACACCGCCCACACTATCAGCGACAGACCCACCGAGCCGGCCTCCTTCACGACGCCGGTCGGCGTGACGAAGATGCCCGAGCCGATGATGGTGCCCACGATGATGGCCACGCCGTTCACCAGGGTGATGGTCCTCTTCAGGGCGACCTCCTCTCCCCCCTCTCCTCCGCTGCCGGGGCTCTTGCCCGCCGCTCCATCCTGGCCGCTGGCCCCCTTCTCCTCGCCGTTTCCCGCGGACAGCATCCTCTCCGTGACCTGCTTGTCTTCCTCCCGGTCAGCAGAGGAGTTGGAGCTCCTCTTTTTTAACCCCGACATATGGCGGAGTTTCCTCTGTCTTCTTCTTCCTAACGGCTTCTTTCTCCTTCTTCTTCTTCCTCTCTCTTTCTGTCTCGGTCGGTGTCGCCGAGCTCAGCCACGAGGAGTCTGACTGTCTTTGTGTGTGTGTGTGTGTGTATCTCTGTGTATGTGTGTGCGTGCGTGCGTGTGTGTGTGTCTACAGCGTGATTCTACTCTGTCATCTTACAAAGAAACTACGACCAACGGCATTTAGACCCACCTCCGTGAAGCCCAGCCCCAGTGTCCCCCGCTCATACTCGCACCACATCTGTTCTTTTCCGCCCTCTAGCGGCGATAGGCGGAACTACGTCACCACAGCGTCATCCTGCACCTGGACCTGCTGCACATCTGGAAATAAATCTGAATTTTAAAAGCCATTAAATTGTCTTTATATATATATATATATATATATATATATATATATATATATATATATATATATATATATATATATATATACGTATGTGTGAGGTGAATGGTGCCTACCATACAAACTCTGAAATAAAACCACCTATTCATTCAGTTGTTGTCTAGCCTTACTCGAAATCAGATAAACACAAGCCGTGTAGAAGAGGCCTCCTGTTGTGATGTCACAACTGGAGAGGAAGTTAACAGTCCTCCTCCTTTCCTCCTGTGGTTGTTCTTGATGTCCGTTTCTCCCTTGCCGCCAACAGTTTCCCTGAGGGGGGTGGGACATTTCCAGCAGGCCGGTCACAAAAGAGCTGTGTGAGAAAGCTGCATTGGTGCTACGGGTATAACCAGGTATTTTCCAACCATTATATATATATATATATATATATATATATATATATATATATATATATATATATATATATATATATATATATAAAATTTAAGATCTGAACCTGGGAAATGGCAAAGTAGGGCCTCTTTATCTTTCAGTGATTATTTATTTCAATATTCACAAATTCCAAATGAAAATAATTTTACGGACATATATTGAAGTTGCTGCAATGCGATGCTAAATTCAGATCCTAGAATTCACGTTAATAATGTTAGAGCAGGTGGTTGCAGATTTGGGCAGTGGGTTGGTTGGTCACCCCTTATAAAGGGCCCCCTCCCTCCCCTCCATCTCTACTGCGCAAACAAAGGCAAAAATCCTAAAAAAAAAAAAAAAAAAGTTGGATTAGGTTACTGCCCTCCTGTAATTTCAAGCATCATTGAGTATTTTTAGACGTGTCTGAGCACTTCTTCTACCACTGGACATGATGTCCTTAACATGAGATTCCCCCAGCCTGGTCTGCATGGGGTCATCACTATTTAGGACAACAAAGAAGTGACACTAACCAACACACCATGGGAGCCAGGAACAGTCAGCGAGCATCAATCAAACTCTCCCCGGCCAAATCTACTGTGTTTTCATGATGTTGTCCACTCTGACTGAGAGTAGCCAGAGGGGAGTTGGATCGGTTGTCAAATAAACATGGATTAAATTTATCTAGAGATGCAAACTACGAAAGCAACAAACTTTACTACTATCATGGTAATTAACACCGTGCCCATCATGTTTGACTGCTGCCATAGGCTCATCTTGATCGGATAAATGTGGTTTGCACTCGTCTGCCAGTTCAATAAATGGTGGAGGCACTGGGCAAATAAGACATTTAAGCCTACATGTAAAGTTGGCAGCATTTGTTTATGGCCAAAACAAATCCCCCACAGATGTTTGTTCAGACAAGTAGCACACATAGTGTAACGTGAGATTGTGTCCTAAAGTAGCCCTGAAGACAAAACACACATACAAAGGTAAAACCTTTTGTATGTGTAAGAAAATCTCATTTATCCACATGTTTTCTACAGCTTTGATTCCACTAAGGGTAACGGGGTGCATGTGCTGCCACTGCAGAGTGACTTTTATTCACGTATGTAGTTTGATAAAGAGTTGGCTCCGGTTGTTGTGAATTTCCCCTCATGCCATTTAACTCTGGTATGTGGTTTGTCCTCAGGGCCCTGAAACCACACCTCTGTTGCATAACCCACCTTTTATCGTAGGCAGGAGTCACAGTTGTGCAACAATCAGCCTTTCAATTTTTATTTTCTTTTAAAAGTATACATTTCTCAAATATCTTACAATTGTGTCTGGCACCAGTTAACCGAAGACTGCAAGACATCCTCAGTAGTTTGGCACAGTTGATGCACTTTAAAGGGTTTTAAGGGTAAATAAAGAAGCTACAGGGGTTGTCAATCATCTTTCTCTAGCCCAGATTTTCTGGTTGAACAACAAAGAAGGAGGCTGCAGCAGGGCAGGAGGAACGGCGGCGTTCAAGATGAAGAGTTTTCGTGCGGTCGGGGCACGTCGGGATGCCAGGGTTTTGAATATCGAGACAAGGAGCTGATGCACCGGACTTGGACGCGATACAGGGCGATCGCACGCATCAGGAGGCTGAAGTTGATGTTCTGGACGACTATAAAAGAGTCAGCGGGAACACATATCTGCAACATGACTCTGAGTGCGTGCTGCAGCTGACGCCATGGCTGTGCCAATCACACGAGCTCAGCAACATATAGTTCACAAACACCCTGAGCAGGAAGCCACCATGGGCCACATTTTGGTTAAAGTACTGTCACAACACACACACACACACACACACACACACACACACACACACACACGCAGACCGTGGGGGGAATTTATATGAACAAGAATAGTCTAACTGCTCTGTGGGGCTGGACTTTGAAGCCCCCCTGTGAGTGAGTACAGACAGACAAATCTGCCATGTGTGTTTGGTGTCGCCACATTTTCATTCCTTTTATACACACACACACACACACACACACACATAGCGGCAGACACAGACTATTTCCTGTGTTCATCAACATTTTTCAGCCTAAAGGTGCACTCTCTGATATTGTCTGTCCGTCTGGCCAAAGCCAGAAGAATGCAGGACATTGGTCTCAGGTGAAGCCGCAGATCCAGCAGACATAAATGCGGTTTAATCCGTGTCTGTCGTCCCCGGCTCATCTGACTGTCTGTCTTTCTAAACTGGTACTACAGCCCCCCACAGGCCCTCGGGGGACACAGCGTTATTTTGTTTATTTTGGATGCTGTGAGACTTCAGAATATAATTTCATATGCAACGTTGGCATTTAAATGAAAGTTTATGGAACTCCCGCAGCTCAAATAACTAAACTTTTTGCTTCTTAGGTCTTTTAAGCGTTTGGGTTAAAGGATCAAGTTCACAATTTCCCAAGTCTGAGAGGTCCCCTCTCGTCCAAAGTGAGATTTTAATAGCTTTTTGATTATAAGGAAAGTCTACGTTCTATAAATACATTTCCATGTTTCGAAACTCTTAATCCACAGAGAAATGCACGCGGCCTGTATTTAGAAACTGTGCTTTACCATCAGGGCTCAGCCAATCAGAGGGGAGACTCGCTATTGTTAATGACAGAAACGGAACAACGTGTTCTCCGTGGAGCTCCCGAGAGAAGCTCGAGAGAGGGGATGTGAAACTACGCTGAGTTTATTTCTGGTTTCCTAAAACACAAAAAAAAAAAACTTGTTATACATGTCACAACTTAAAATAAATAAAATGGGATAAGTACGTTCTGATGTAAAACCAACGTCATGCTTATGTTCTCGGAGGGTGATTGTAAACTAAAACATTTGCACAACATTCTTAGAAGGTTGTGGGGGGGGGGTTACCTAAAAGGCTACCTGCAGGGAACATCACCCCCTAAAAAAACACGTTACTTCATGTGGTTATCATAATGTTTGGGAAATTTATGTTGAACAAAAACATTTGCCCAACATTCTTTGAATTGTGTGGGAGGATTACCAAACAGAAACCTGAAAGGAATGTTTCAGGAATGTTATGGGAACATTATGTGTTCGTCGGGGAGTATTGAAAAGGCAGTTCTCCATCGCTCATAAACAAATGGAACAATGATTTATTCATGAGGAGCCCACCAGTTACGCTTTTTGTCACATTGGTTTCATTCAGTGCTCACAGCGTGCCGGATTAATCGCAAAAAAAACAAAAAACTCATATGATTCCTTCTGACCTGACCACCCACTGAAGTGAAGGCATTTTCTTCATCCAATGCACGATGCATGTGCAGAGACTTGACATCGTGGTGTGGGAGAGGTCCTGTCCGAACAGCTGTAGTAACATCCACTCTGTTTCCAGCTTGTCCCCCTGGAATGTGCATGTAGGCCGACCTCTGAAATGTCAAGTACACAAACATATAAACATTCAATGTCTGGATTTTTTTTTTTTGGATTGCCGCTGATGGTGCGTTATGTGAAAGTGGTCCCTTTATCTACTGGTTTTGGTTACCAATTATCCCATGCAACATGTCACTCTGAACCAATATGCTCTATTCTGAGAAGAAACTAAACCACTTAAAATGTTGATTTCTAATTACTATTCCTGAGTATCTATTTATTATATTAAGAAATCTGTAGGGTTTTTATTTATAGGATACAGGAACATTTTATTCAAAAGAAAGTTTAAAAGTGTTAGGATAGTTGTTTTAATTTTCTTTCCTGAACTGTCTAATAATCCAAACATTATCTCTTCAATGATTTGTACATCTAAAAATGGAAAGTGTTGAAAATAGTAGATTAAACAAACGGAAATGTGTGCTATTGTTTCTGAAGTCACTATTGGAGATGAGTCCTGCAGCCATTTATGTTGTGAAATCAGAACGCTCCTGGACAAACCAGTTTAGTCTGCGTCAAAGTTAAAACAGGACACGGATTTCTCAAGTCCTTTGTCTGAAATAATGGAAACGGCAAACAGACACATCAGAGAGGCTGATGAGTGGAGCTTGAGGAAGATGAGGAGGAGGAGGAGGAGCAGCTGGCCTGCAGTTCAGAGGGAGCAGGGCCTCTCATTGTATGTTCCTGTTTATGTATCTCCGCCTGTAGGGAGAACTGGAGGGTTTGTGGGTTGTTGATCTCAAACTATTCCTCTCAAACAGAGAACACAAGGACGACAGGAAGAGTGCGCTCCAATTAAAACCTGCCCGCTTCATCTGCTTTTCATCTCTCTGCTGATGCATGCTGGTATATAATAAACCGTTAGAAATAATAATTTTCACATAAAAAAACAAAACAATTTGTCTTAATCCTGACCCAAGTTACTGTTACCTGCTTAAAGTGTTACTTCACTGGAATAAAAAAACACATTGTAGCCACTTTCTACCTGTAAAATGCACCTATAGCAATACCGGGGAAGCAGCCATTTGCCTATGTGCTTCGTCTTCATTCGTATTCAAAATCATGTTGACTCAGTTTTACATGCTGCAGGGTAAGAGTAGTTTTATCTGTGTTGCATATCACATATCAGCATAACTGTAGCTTCCATGTGAAAGTTCTGTCTCCTCTCTAACACCCATTAATCTCCAAGAGCAAAACCTAAACTTTTGACAAGTTACTTTTGATACAATGTTTTTTTTTTAAACAGATCGGACTGAAAATTCAAGAAAGAATTGATTCTACTAATAAATAATATTTGATTTATTATTTCTTTGTTATTCCAATTTTATACTACTTAATACTACTTTGTTGTTTAAAATCTATTTAAAAACATCACTAAGCCAAACCTTTACACTGGCTGACATGTTCTTTCATTAGCATGAACACACACACACACACACACACAGTTTATTTTGAAACAATCTCACACATGATCCTGATCTGTTTTTGGGGGGTAAAATAAGCCTTTTTGAAGCACACCTTTCCACCAATTATGTAGGGGAAATTTCTTTATGCTACAAACCTACATTCAAGAAGAAGTTTAGATGATGTGAATGATTAATTGTTTAGTCTTTGAAGAGAAAATCCCCACTTTTTCAAAAAGGCATTCAGCAAAATTCAGTCCTCAAAATTCCAATTTTTCCTCCTTCTTGAGTAATGTGGGCTAAAAGCTACCCAGATATTTTAGGAATATTTATAACTCTGAAAAATTATAGATGGAAGAAAAGTGATGAAATGAAATATAGACTTTCACCAGCCTTGTTTTATTTCAATAACTTTTAATGTGTTTGTACAAAGACCAGTTTTCATAGCACCAATTGGCTTATCTGGATAAGAGGATGGGGAAGCTGAAAACTTCCCTGTTAGCAGTTATTATTACAGGAGCCCATCAAACAGGACACAGACACACATGACATCATGTCAGTTCTGATTTTCTTTGTCTTGCATAAATGTAAGACAAATGCTTCATGGTCACTTCCCTTCCACACATTCCTCACACCAGAATAAAATCCACACTGTGCTGCATGTTTAATGTAATAAAGTGATTCTAGTGATTCTAAGTGATTTTCACAATGATCTGCTACAAAGACACACACACACACACACACACACACACACACACACACACACACACACACACACACACACACACACACAGCATACAGTTCAAAGCTTGGGGGTCTCCAGTCAGTCTGTCCATATTCATACAATCAGGGGAAACCCAGTAGAGACTGACCGGTGTGTCCCAGTAGACCCAGGCCCTGTCCCATGCAGCCAAGCACAATAAACACCCCCAGGGGGCCGTTTCAACTGCATCTCTTTGGTTTGACTAAGGTGGAGGACCATGTCACACCAGTCCACAGCAACACTATAACAGGACTGTAAACATCCCACCCACAGGACCCCAGGCATCTGGGTGGGGGCCATTAAAACATCCCCTCTCTGTGTCGGGGGGCTTCAAAGGTACCAGTGGGGGTGGGGGTGGGGGGCTGATGCAGAGCGGCAGTGACTGAGGGGTCGTTCCTCCTGCCCTGGTTCAGGGGAGTCAGGTGGGTCTGTGAGAACAATGGATGTGTGCAATGTGTTCGAAAGGGACATGTTCATGTTTATAAGTGGCAGCATTGGGAGATATGGTACGTACGTATGGCTTTTTCTGACATCAATCAACCTTACAATAACCTTTAATATGAAATCCAAAAACACACATCTGCTCTCTCTCACACACACACACACTCACAATTATGTGTCTGCGGCAGCAGTTATAGCCTTGGGTCTACAAACTTTGCACACCTGGGCACTGAAATTTTTCCTCATTTTCCACTGTGAAACTAAAATGCTCAAGCTGTGCCAGGTTGAGCTAGAACATGCTGATAGGTGTGTGGTGTGAGATCTGGCCTCAGGCTCCCGTTTCAGAAAGAGATGCACAGTCTGCTGCATTTGTTTCCTCTTCTATTTTAAATCATACAGGACTTGCTGCAGAGAGGCACTATTCATCACATACTTCACAGTGGTAAATTGCATTGGTAAATTTAACCTGATGGCAAAAAGGCTCCGTTTTGGCTTCATCAGACCATAGAAGCTTCCATCAGCTGACTTAAGAGTGACCAAGGCGCCCTCTAGCAAACTGTAGCCTGGATGTCATGTGAGGTTCTTTAAGAGTGTGTTGTTTAAAGGATTTCTTCAATCAGCCACTGTTCACTTTTATTTTTATTCATCCGTCTCACTAGTCTGGGAGACTAGGACAGCTTGCTCCAAGCAGATTTACATCTGTGCCGTATTAAAGGATCCACTAAACTGGACTCCAGACATAGTGTATATATATATATATACACACATTAGGCCTTACAGTAATTTCCATCCACTTGCTTATGGGACTTATAAAGCCATTTGGACTACTGATTAATGGGTATACTATGTGTGTGAACATGTTAATATTTTTTTGAAAATGAAGAAAAAATGTAGAACATTTTCCAGAGGGAAAATATACATCACAAATATACATTGATAAAACAAACATACTGATAAACACCATTTTAGGTCACATAACTTTATTGATCTTCACAATTTATTAATGTCAGTTCTTTTTTTCAAAATCATTCTTATATGATCAACATACACAGTTTTTTACCTACATACCCCCAAAGAGCAAATGTCTCTAGGAGCAAAATGCTTCCTGGTTGCACATCTGGATGGGGGCCCATAAGGACACATCCAGGTGGAGCAAGGCATGCTGGGAGGGGGGGGGGGGTGGACCTAGCAGAGCCCCTGCAAGACCGGAATGTTGGCTGCCTACTGAACAAATAAACAGCTAAAGTATGTACTGTATACACAGCTACACATTCAACGAGCCCAGGGCCAACAAGCACCTGCTAAAACATCACATGGATGTACAAAAGGCAAGGGAACAGGTACAGATGATGAAAAACATTAAGATGCAGCATGGTGGTGACAACATTTTTGAAATATTGTATCATTAGAAAGGCAGATTTGGTGATTCAAGTCGGACGTCCCAGCAAAGATGCAAGACAGGGAGATTAGGAATTCCTGAAAGTGCACCGAGCAACGTCACCTCCACTTTTAAGAATACATCTACAAACAAAAATCACCTCAAATGCTTTCTGATGCCATATCACTGACGTCAGCTTTAACAGAGAACATTTAACATTTTGATAACCATTTCCCACAGACTGAACATTTGTATTACAATATACAATTACATTAGTTGCATTCATGAAAATAAAAAAATGCATAAAAAAGAAATTGAACATGAATAAAATGCCATTAACATGAAGGCAGGTGATGGTGCATGATTCAAATACATCAAATACAGCTGTTCAGGATGAAGGCAGTACTGGGTCCCTTGTCTCCATGTTATACATCAAACAAATTATGTATTGCATTATCTGCTCAAAAAATAAAAGCAAGCGTGCAACATTCCCACAGGTCCACACTAATTATCCAAACTGCTTTTCAAATCTCACCCCTGCTACCTGCGGCCCCTTCACTGTTTATGTAGCGAGACTGCAGCAGTCACAACAGATTAATGTCATGCCGTGCACATCACTTAAATGTCACAGCTTTTCAATACACATCCCTTTAGGTCCATTCAGTGTCTGGCTTCATGCTAGGCCTCAACTGGAGGACCTACTGGGGTGTGTATGCCTGATGTGGCTCTGTGTCAGTGGAGAGGACAGGCTGTTTTATAAGGGGCCAGTTTGATCAGTTGCTTTGTTACTGAGGGATTATAAAGACAACTGTGACCTCTCATCCCTGCGTCAACACGACTGTACATCAGTGAAGGAGATCATGCACAGGAAAACATAGCTGCACACACGCACTTTGATGTGGTTTTTATAGATTTAACTGCATTTCTAGTATCTCGTCATGAAGCGAGAAATGTTTAATCAGATAAGATAAACACTGCGTGTCATGTGCTTTCCCCCCCCTGCGACTTTTCCATTTAAGAAGCTCGATGATGCAATATTGCAACATCCCCTTCTGCACAGGGACAACTTCTGCAGTGTTATCTTATAAATCTTGAATGAAATTAAATAGAGGAGTGTTTGGTTTACCTTCAGGTCACAGCTTTTAAAGCCATAGATAAGGTATCTCCAATACCCTTCAATGTTAGTAATTTAAAAAGAGGAAGCAGGCAGAGTGATAAACAGGACTACTGTGCAGCTGGTCTATATTAATTTCTGTTTTTGCATCTTCTACCACAGCTAATAGGAGCCCCAAAAGTGTAATCCTGTTAGTCTGATTTTCTTTTTTTTCCGAAAAATAAACAAACCAGGTAGACGAATGAAAAACCGCAGATCCTTTTCAGTAGCAGCCAGACTCAACTAGCCCACCTGAAACTTAATGCAGGTCCAGGTTTACCAGATTCCTCTACAAAGTTCCTGAGCTCATTTGCTGAAGCACAGTAGTCTGAAGGAGCTCTGCCGCTTTCACTGATATACTTCTTTCAAAAGATGATAGATGAGGTGAAAGTCCTAGTCAGCTGAGTCTCGAATTTTACTGTGAACAGCCGTGACACACTGTGCTTGAACTGCAGCCTGAGAGAACAGGTGTGGAACAGAGATACCTTTCATGATCAGATTGTGTTGGGGAAAATCTGCCAAAACAGTCAATCACGCCAATATGTAAGGCACTGTGGTTATGATACATGACTGAAGTAAGAAGAACTTATGGAAGATAATCTTGTTTCAATCAGAATTCCTAAACACTACAGTTATTTTGGCATGTTTGTGCACATAAGCCACATTTTGATTGAAGGAACTTTCCTTCAGGGATATGAACCTTTTAAAAAACTCGCTGCCTCAACCTGTGCATCCACAGCAGAGATCAGGGTATAAGTTAAGTTCCATGGATTGGTTTTACCTCCCAAAAGTCTCAGAATCAATTTAGGACCAGTTTAATAACGTTAAAAGTAAAGTTAGACTTTTCTGTCAGCTTACTGACAGCAAATAATTTCCTAAGCATGAATAACTATGAAATACTGCAGTTGATTAACGCTCTTAATTTCTGCTTCATTCATTAACTCACACAACAGAAAATACAAAGTAAAATGGGACAAATCTGCAATGTTTGTTATGTGTGAATGCGCTATTCCAAGCACAGCTGTAACTTTTTAAAATTCCTCATGGGTTTAATTTGCTTGAACTACCCGGTTCCTCAGATGCGGTGGAAACATAAACAGGATGCACAACAGGGACTTAAAAGTTCCAAGTTTAGTTCCTGAGATAAGATCCTCTGGGTCTGAAGTACCTGGAACTTTTAGTCAAAGCAGTGCTATATAGTTTCTGAGCAGGCTCAATAGTGTACCATTATTGTAGAAAACTAAAGCAATAAAATGGTTAAGAATCATATGTTCTATACAGATTCTCTGTAACAGATTGAGGAAACATACATTCTGTTTGTCTTAATAACTATAGATGACTAAATCAGCCATTAAAAAGTGACACCGTGGTATTAAAAACCTTGATATATGTATTCTTAGAGAGATGCACTCTTCTAATGAGAGGTGTAGTCTGTTAAATCTCTTGGGTGTTGTGCTATAAACTAACAACAACGTCAGATCAGTGGCCTGCCTGCAGTACGAGTGAGTTTGCACCTGCAGCTCTGCTAGATTTTTTTATCCAAAGCTGCAGGTAAAAACTCATGTACATTATTTAAATAAACAATAGATTTAAAATATCTTCCATATTAATAAAAATCTTTAAAACAATATATTTTTCCCACAGCAACCATTCCTTATTGATTATTGGTCAATCAAAGAAAAATCCCCAAAATAAAAGTTATCTTGTCCAAGCAGAAACAGACATCTACATCCTCTCTGTAAAACTGTTGACTGTAGTTAAAAAATGTACTCAACAGGAACAGCAATAAGAGACTCCTTGAAAGAAATCTTGTTATAATGTAAATTTTGGTTTGAGGTCAAATGCTTAAATCACTAGCTTTAGAAGAAATATTCATGGTGTTCTTGGTAATTTGGTACGGCTTACTGTGTGTAACAGCGGTCGTGATGTGCGTTTCTGTGTGAAAGGATGTGTGTACTGGCTCCGCCAGTGTCAGTGGGTGTGCTTGTTGCCGCCGTCAGACGGCGCCTCCTGCAGGAACGGAGAGAAGGAGGAGCGCACGGTTCGGCCCCGGAGAGGCTGCTGCACGCGGAAGTTGTTCACCATGCTTTTCTGGACCTCTTCCTCAGCAGAGGTGAACAGGAGGCTCCGGAAGACGGCCAGCTACACGGGGTGATAATAACAGGCTCATTATAACTTCACAATACTAATAAGTCTCACGTCATTAGCTACACATGCCATTAGGTTCAGTTTAGGGAGTATCCTTGCTGAAATGTAGACGAGCTACTGACGGAATTTCTTTTATTATCTGGAACCAGTTCTTAATATCAGTTTGAAAGGAAGCCGTCGAGCAGCAGGCCTAGATTTCCGCTCAGCCTTAAAGAACAGAAGTTTTCAAGTCTGATTTATGGCTTGAGTTTTTTTTCCCCTGTAATTATTTCCCCTGTTCATACCAACTGTTAAGGCTCTTCCTCGAACATGCTTTTAACCTAAGTGATGGAGGCCAAAATCCAGTCATTTTGTGAAAAACACACTTAAAGTTTATCCAAAGCTTAACAGAATAAATTGTATTAAGTGGAATATTTTATATTTATCTTTATTATTAAATTTCTCTGTTTCATTGTTAGGAAGTATAGTGACAAAAAGAGGGACATTGATGCTGATGAGATATGGTATCCTACTGTAAGTTTTGTCTTCAACTATTTTATACATGTATGCCGCCTCTCTGACCTTGCACTACTTTGAGTTAAAGACTTTTTTCTCTACTTTAAGTTAAGACATAGATGGCTCTTTAGTTTTGCAGGTGTAATTAACGCTGTTGCTCAAGCACTCAATTAAGCCTACGTATAGCATGTTTCTAGTTAATAAATATAACTTCATTTGAAACGATTATTATTGACTTTACTTCTCGTTCGTGCATTTGGGGTTATGCCACCTGTTTTAATGGCATACCAAGTGTTTGTGATGCTTGTAAATGTTGTGCACAGAAACCTAAGTTGAAAACACATGCAACTTCATTCCTAAACACTCCTGTCTTCTTCATACATAACATTTCAATGACTGCATTGTGGTGTGTAGCCAAGCATTTGAAAAACTGCTGTAATTAGTCACGTCAAGCATGACCTATGAACTTTCAGATGGAAAATGTCACTTAGATGCATCACTGCAAGTGGCTTTCTCTGTGATGTTCCTGCTCCCTTTAAAATGTTAACCCTCCCTGCAAATTCCAAGTAACGTTACAAGGTCTTGAGCTGGGAAATGGCCAGAGCAGACTTCCCAGATAAATGACTCTGGCTTACATTCAAAAGTTCCAGCCGTTCCAGGAAAAAAAGCTGGAGCATTCATTGGTAACATTGTGTGAAGGGGCTTTACCTTGTAAGTGCATTTCGAAGGGATCTTCCAATAGTTGTTACAAAGACACTAACATGACCATATGACCAAAAGTGGACTCGGGATTACCTGGTCATGGCTGACTTCTATGTGCTGCTTCATAATGATCCAGGTAACAGATTCGGTGAGAGGAGGAGTTGTCAGAGAGCCGTGGTACGTCCAGTAGTCATCCGTGATGGCAGGTAACAGACAGGCAGGGTCAAACCTAGTAAACTCTACTACACTATCCTGCAAATAGACAGAGACAAGCATGACAAGATTTATTGTGCGCCTGTAAATTCTCTCATTCATCCAGGTCAAATTTAAATCAAGCCAACTGGACTCGTTGTCAGACCAATGCCTATGGCCTAATGAAGCCTCCTATATAAGAGGCAAAACGCCTTCCTACAAAATAATGAGTCTGTTTGCGTTGATTCAAATTTGAGATTGTGTATACAGCAACATTAAAATCTATTCTTAGTGATAAAGGGTTTGATAAAGGTAAAATCATGACCCAAGTCCAGTCTCCTTCAAATGATGTAGTAAGTAGTAAAAGTTGAAATAGATGAAAATTCTAAGAATGTTTTATATAACTAAAAATAATATAATGAAACATCTATGATTTAACATGTACTGTTGCACCTTTAGATGTGTAAATAATATATTACAGTATATTCCTGAGTAATAGAGCTGTAGTTTTAACTACATGAACTTCGAAGTCTGCTTATATATAGTTATCTCATTGCCTGCAAAGATATCGGAAACAACGCTGTGCTTTAATCCATGACTAACCTAATCTGTTCTATCATCACGTGCACAGCAGTGGATACAAGAACAGGGATGATTTTTGTTCCAGATATAGTTCCCAAGTTTAGATCCTGGGACTTTTGTGTGAAAGAGGCCTGTTGTTACTTTTAGATATTGTGATGCCTGTGAAAGCTGATCTGATGATTCCTGTAGTGTCTCTGCTGAACCACTAGAGAGAGACAGTACCCACAAGTAAAGTGCTGTTAACATACAATACCAGATTGTAAATGTACTTTTAACATCACATTTAAGAAGGTCAATACACATCCTTTGGTCATTGAACAAGAGGACAGTTCATAGATAAGCACACCCTAAATAATCAACATTATAGGGTGTGTGTGATTATAGACTAACCTTGTGTCTGATTGCAGGCAGAGCGTCTACCAGTTTCTGCAGCCCCTCGTGTCTCTTCCCAACCTACACAAGGATTACACATTAATCTGGATTGTAGCCACCATGCAGTGTTGATGTGTGTATTGTATATGTATGTTGTTTGTAATGTGCTGTATTATAAAATATATATTATAACTATAATAGTTTTCTAACCTTTCGCATGTGCAGGCCAAATAAACAAAACACAGAATGTGCATGTATCACTCAGTGTTTCCCCTTTATTTGATTCAAGGTTGAATCACGATTTTCATCATGATACAATATTATAGAGATATGATAATCAATTAATTTATATCATATATAGTCAGCTAAAATATCCTATTTAATTGGAAAGGTTTTTAATAATTAACTTGCCACATGTTTTTATAAATGAAACATGAAATGACAGATAATACTCATCACTCTTTTAAAGTTGTAATTCAGTTTTTGCAGTTAAAAGATGGTGAGCATCTGACACACTACTGCTTGGGAGTTAATGCATTGTTTCATTTTCAGGAGTTTCCTGAGTGAATTGTTTACTTATGCTATGACTTATCTTGTCAGAAAATGCAAATAATTCCACAGTTGATTTATACTGTTTTTTGTCTTGGTTGCTTGCCTGACACAGATTAAATGATAGGAATGAGGTGAACTTGAATGAAAATGGTATGGATAAATGTTTTCACTTGCATCAATGGCTTTGGGTAGTTGACCATGAAACCCGATAGGCTCTTATTAATTTCCACTAATTTCCACTCAGCTACTACTGAGGTACTGTCATGGTCACACCTGTAATGTGTGTTAAAGATAAATTGGTCTTTTTGGAGTGAGCAAGAGAATTTGTTGTTAACCATTTGGAAGGCTAAGACTAAAGTGTTGCATCACAGGACCTTAGATGATAACAAAAAAATAAGAATCTTTATTTTAAGAATCGGACCTGGCAAGCAGGAAGAGTTTCAATGTTTAAAATGTGAAAACAGTTTTATGTGCTGTGCTGTGCGCCATGCTCCAAGGCCAGATCAGATCGGACATTTGGGGAGGGGCTCATTTCCAAATGAGAAACAACTGTATACATGTGATACACCATTTCTGGTGTGTCACATGCATGTGAGGGAGTGTGTTTGTGTGTTTTGAGTTTTTATTTATTTAGTTATTTTATTATTGTGGTTTACCTTGAGAAAGACTCCAATAACCGCTAGCCCATTGTCCTCCATCACTGCCTCCTCGAACATACTATACTTGTCAGAGTTCCAGTGGACCAAGTGGAGCTGCGAACACACACATACGGGATGTAACACATCATGAACTCATGTATCAGTAATCTTTTTAACCCTTCTGCCCTCCATGGTCCAAATGACACGCTTATGGCTTCTCTGCTTACTTTGCCTTTTTTAAAATTATATAATATGAAGCGATGTATATAATAATAGTCTAAGAAAAGAAATGCACTGGATCAAAAGAGGGGGTTGATTAATTATAATTAAGATAGCTACACTGACTGTAGGAAACCAGGCAGTCACACACTGACCAACTTTTTCACTAAGCATTCTGAAATGATGGTTCTTACAAATTTCAGTGTTTTAAATACTGTTCTACTTCCACTACTAAATCTGTCCAGGTCAGAATATTTTGATGATTTTTCATATTGATAGAGAACAAAGAAAATGAACAACAAGGTGGCTTAGGCAACGTTCAGTTACAGTTTCTCTGAAACATACATGCGACAGTGTGTGTGCTGGCTCGGTAAGGACTTATTAAACCAAGTACAGAGGACAGATGAAAGTATTATCTTGTATGAATTATATATAATACATTGAGTATATCACAATATTTGATTTGACACACACACACACACACACACACACACAGAACAATGTCCTGACTGTAACTACATCCAGTGGACACACATTAAAAGATTGACGAGTGATGAGTTATAATGACGTGGACACATTCCTAGCACCACCAGTTACAGCTTGGCAGGACATATACGTGACACACAGTCACTGAGTCAGTGGAACTTCCTGTTACATAAGTTTGTTGAAGTTTATGGAACAAAATAGATGTTCTCTAGTCAAGCATAAGAGTCAAACCTGCGCTTCTTTTATGTTTAATTTCATCTTTATTGACAATAAAGATAGAGATGTAGCTTATTCAAAGCTTTAGTTGCAGATTTATGTCTGATACCAATGACAGACAAAAGAGCAGTAAATCTAATAGAGACACAGCTTGATTAAGCTA
This sequence comes from Eupleurogrammus muticus, assembly GCA_036785175.1. Classification (NCBI taxonomy): domain Eukaryota; kingdom Metazoa; phylum Chordata; class Actinopteri; order Scombriformes; family Trichiuridae; genus Eupleurogrammus; species Eupleurogrammus muticus. The sequence continues at coordinate 16,509,466 of JAYKQN010000010.1, read as the reverse complement.
GTTCAGCATTAATGCTCTCAGTATTTTTCCATGAATTTCTTCTATTCATTTGTGCCCTTTGAAATGCAATTGAGGCCTAAGTCAACATTGACTGTTTGAACGTTGCAGTGTTGGATTTTGTTTCTTTCACTGGAAAAAAAACAACTTAAAAAAACATTTGCTCTTGTGGGGAGTGATTGCACAGGTTTAAGTGTGAATTTAGTTTTTCTCACTCCCTGCGTTACCTGCTTCCTATAGTGCCTACACTGCATATCTGATTTTTTCCCCCCATTCAGCAGCTTGGTCACATGATATCTCGCATGCTCACACTTCACATGCTACATTTACCCAGGCACAGCCCAATGATAGATTTTTTTTAAGACAGCAACTACTTTCTGTGTCAATGATATGAGGTGAGAAGCTGAAATTAAAAAGTCCAGTTCTGGGCCATAAAACCAAAAACAATGAGCTGAAAGGTATTGAAACTGAGGGAAATCATGGAGTGAGTGATAATTCTTTGTCAAGGAGTCACCACGAGCAACCTTTTCCACTTTACACAGTCACTTGACCCGTGGTTACCATAAAATATTCATTATAGCAGCTTTAACATGTTCGTGTGAGGCTCTGTAGATGTGGAGCATCCGCCTGGATTCTCGTCTAGTCTTGTTTTGTTTTTTGTCAGTTTTTAAGGCAGAGGTTTTAAGGAGACTATTACAGAATTTCCCCATGGTCTGAAACCATATACAGTATATATTCATACTTTATTTCATAATTTTCTCCTTCCTATGGTGGAGTGTTTGTATTGTAGTGTATTGCTGCTGTAATCAAATATCACTGCAGGAATAACATACTACTCCTCACAAGATGTGAAGATACACAAAAATATTCTTCTCTGTATATTATGAATTCAATTACCATAATAGGATTTGAATTATTGTTTTTTAAAACCTTAAAATGACATATACATCCTCTCCTATGCCTTATACTATATATATATAGGAAGAGCAGAGATTTTTTTCTCCTAAAAGTGAAAACAATCCGGTTTCAAACATCATTCTGCTCAGGGGAGCTCAAACATCCAACTGAAGTGCAACAGCAGCACATTTTTGTGCAGAGCGGCACTTTAAGCCTCAGGTGAACTGTGTTAGTGTATGAATGGAACAGTGCAGACACACTACCTCCGCAGGAAACAGTCTCTTGTCCACGGTGTGCTCTGACCCCCAGGCGTTGCTCTCACCCCAGTGGAAGTGGAACTGACACAACCTGAATTTGTCTTGCAGGGGCCCCCCTTTCAGCGCTGCACCGAAGAATGAGAGGACATGAATAACAATGCATCGTGCTTTGACTCTTAACAGATTTCACAATCCTTCCAAAAACCAGACAATAGGACAGTCACATTAGGTCACAAGTCTAACTGATGCGCATTATTCTGATGCAACCCCAAGGAGGAAATCACACAATCACACAGGACATCAGCTGAGAAACAAGTTTTTCAGGAACTGACCCAGAAACATCCAGGAAAATTATCTTTGAAGGCTATAATTAACTGATAAACAAAGACTAATCTATTGAGCCATGTCTGCAATATTACTAGATGACAGTGGAAGATACTGCAGCGAAACATGTTGCAGTCAGAAAACAATCTTAAGTTTTACTACCTGCTGTTTTATCAGGATTCGTCCATTGTTCCTTTGTTGATATTACTGGTAATAAAACACTGCTCTCCACATTTCTCTATTGTAAACGTGTTTTTGTGCTCTCAGCACCAGACTGAGCTCATAATACAAAGACTAGGACCATGTGACTACAGCAAGCTATAAAGCTTAATGTTGCACCTAAAAACTGTGGTACTTCTTACCAAATAGGTTAAATCAGTTTTTATTTAGAAGTAATGATTTTCAAAGCAGGTTTTGGTGCAATCCAGTAATTACACCAGTAGTCTACAAAAACAACCGATATTACATGAGTCACATGTCAGTCACCAGATCCACGTGGCAGTTGTGGTTTTTATCGGTAGTGTTCAGTGTAGCATTGATTACCAGCTTTCTCACAGACCAAGGACTCTCAAAGTGGGGTTGAAGAGGGAGATAATCCCCATCAAACCATGCATTCCCCCTGTTCAGAGTACCTTTCAGTCTGGTCAAAATTAAAAAGGAAACCACTGATTTGCCCTCAATCTTGGATGCAACACTAAATGTGGAACTAAAATGAAATCCTACACGTGACTCATAGGAATATATTCTCAGATCAGAAACTTACTGGATTTGTCTTCGGTGTCCTCATACTCCACCAAGAAGGAATAACCATTGTTCCAGATTTGCTGGCAGGTTTGCGGGTCGTAGTCCGTGACCAGAGGCTTCAGCTGCGAATCAAAGACACTTTTTCGCACGACGATGTCGATGGGAGACTGCCTGTCGCCTCCGGGTACCGCGAGGGGTCCCTGCCACATGGGATGCACTGAAAGAGAGGAGAGGCAGGAGGCGAAGAAGAGGATGGAATTTAAAAAAGCTGTCTGGAAAGTCAGAAATATAAAACCAGAGAAAGAACTTACAGCGTCAGCTGCACGAGTAAAGGTCAAACAAGGTAAAAAGTAAAACACAAAAATGCTGACACCTACTTTTCATATTGTACTCTGCTGCTGCTTCATGCATTTTAAAACAGTCCATTTTGGGAAGAAAGGAAGGTAAATCTAAGTTGCCTAAAAAAATGAAGCTTCAGTGATAGTGGTAGGTCCACGTCCGTCTCCCTGAAAAGACTGAATGAAAAGCAAAGCAGCAATTGAGCAATAGTACTTCCTCCTCCTCGTCGACTTTTTTTCCTTAAAGGAAATTACAAAATAAAAGAACTGGGCTGGCTGTACAGAAAGTGACACACGGAATGTCCTGGCACGCCCCCAGCCCCCCTCCACAGCAGGAGAAATGGGACCAGGACCTCTGGCCGGTCAAACCAGCAGCTCAGGCCAACGTCTGTCAGCAAAGGCCCGACTTCTAATTACCCGAAACTCAACTTTCCTTCTCTGCTCCCCCTTTTCTTCTTCTTCCTGTGCACTTGAAATCAACCCAAACACCAACAAATATTTAGTCCACTTGAATCCTTCTCAAAAAAAATTGTAAAAATAAAAAAGGTTCAGAATAAAACCGCTCCAATAACTTTCTTCACTATAAGCCACTGGAAAAAAAGTTCCCTTTCAAAGTATAGTTGGAGAGGCAGAAAAAGCAGCGCAGTTCATTCATCCAGCACCGGGCATAAGGTTTCTGCTGAGAGCAAAAAACCGAACAGGTCTGACTGAGAGATGACCTTCATCTTCATCGGATTTCAGCGACTCCTCCTGGGGGAGTTGGCCGCCTGACTGTTCCTGCACAGACGCACAATAACTGCTTGCAGTTCATTCATGCTCATTCACAGGCTTAACGGGCAGCTGGGAGGCTGAATGCTCTGCACTGATTTAAAGCAGAAAATGACAAGTGTGCATGAAGAGATGGGATACGCTGTGTTTTTTTTTTTTGCATCAAAAGCCAGTAGTGTGCATGTACTGACCTCCTCAAACAGGTTCAAGTCCAGCAGTGTCCATACAAACACACATATAATTGGTGCTTGCTGTAATCGGGCTCGCTCATGCTGGCTGTTTAAGAAACTTATTGTGAGTGAAGTGAGAGAAACAAAAGGTCCTTTTTTTGTGAAAAGAGGGAGGTCCCACATCATAAAAATTAAGATTGACCAGTCAATATATCAAGTAACACAATACCCCTATTGCGCCCCAATGGTGGCTGGGGCTTTTATTTACCTTAACAGCAGTGTATCAGGGCTTTAGTGGAAGCAGGCTTATATACTTTTAATGCTATCCTACAAAAGAAATGTCCTCCTTATATCCTAAACTAGACACCTGTGACTCTGATTGGTAATCCGGTCTGGTGGGGGTGGTCACTTTAGGCCTGATGAATAAACCCTGCACAACCACTAATCAGACAATCAGAGGAGAGGCTCTTTAATATTAAAGACAAAGAAACTGAACATCTGTTCTGTCTAGAGCTCCTGAAAGAAAATCGAGAAAGCAGTGAAACTATATAGACAGGATTGTTGATACTTAATAACTTACTTAACCACAGTTATATCTCAAGTAAATCACAACTTTAAATTAAACCCAAAATAAGTGATCAATATGGTGTCTATTGTTGAGGCTTTACCAGTCTGACTTAGACAATCAAAATTACAATCATTTTTTGTTAGAAGCTTTGTCTTTGTGTTAGTGAGCTTCGGCTGCGGCTCAACAAGGGAATGCTGTCTAAGGAATCACAAAGAGGGAATTCTGTTACAGATCTGCAAGCCCATTGGCTCCCAACGAGTGTGAACATGCTGGGTCGATTTGGGCCAGGCCTCTTTATTTTGTGCTGCCTTCATGCTACTTTTCTGCCTAGCATGTTGTGAAGTGGAAGTGATGTCAAAATGATGGAATATATTGCTGTAAAGAGTGTGCTATAACACAAACTCATGGTACAGTTATATGATAAAAAAAAGTCTACAGTTTGATATTTATCACAAAGTTAACACATCAGCTCGATCCTGCAAACAGAACATGTCAGTGACAATCCTGCAGTGTTTTTACTGCCCTCTATGGAAAAAAAAAAGCTGGTTGCAGTCCTTTTATAAAATGAAATAAGATGAAAGTGTCCCCACCTTCTTTTGTTACGTTTTTATGTCAGGACAGTTTGGAAGGCCAATGGATGCTGTTCAATTTTTGACACCCTAGTAAGATGAGCCGTTATTAGCCAACAGTGGGTGGCAAGGGAAGTTTGATGCAAGGGAGCTGAGCAACATGTCACAGAGTCTCTAGTCTCTACTTTTATATCGGTTTAGTTCTAGGCACCATCTTAAAGAAGAACAGGCTAAAGTAGATCACCAGCAACCCAGTGGATGTTAATAGTTTGGAAAATAACCATGTTATATGGTGGAAGATATCAATGTCCCACTGTGGTATTAAGACATTTTTATTGTGATATCACAATATTCAATATATTGTTTCATCTCTAAAATTAAAATATGAAACAATAGACAGCCTCATGAGCAATGAAATGAACAGATAATTCAGCTAAATTACTATTTTTAGGGGTGAAAAGCCAAAGTGAGCACAGTTGGAATGTAAGAATTCCTCATTTGACAGGAAACCATGGGTGGGTCAGCAAACCGTAATGGAAATTAAAAGGGATCAAATACACAGTCTGAGTCTAATCTGGGAGTCGGTTTACAATCTGCGTGCTTATCTGAACGCTCATCTTTCCTGCCCAAATGGATTAGTTTTAGCAATGTTGCTGCATTTGGAGATCTCAGTCATTAGCTTTATCTTGCAGAGTTGTACAGAAAAGTGTATTTAAACATTTTTTAAGCCATTACCTTACTATAACCATTGAGGGATGGAATGATTTATGAAAACTGTCTTTGTTGGGTTTGCATGTGTTATATTCATATGCATGAGTTGCTCCTTTTTCTTATTCTGTTTTTTCTCATGGTTGAAGCATTTCCCCTCCAACCACATGTAGTCAGCAAAAAGAAGAATTAGAAGGAAAGCAGTGTAGTCTGGTGTAGCAAATAGTAGATGGACAGCCAGCAAATAGTCAGTTGTGGAGACTTGTGTGGGTTTTTGAGCGGGAAAGAGCCAGAGTTAGAAGATGACCAGCAGAAGTTTATAGGTCTGAAGTGAGGCTGCAGTTGGTGACCTACGATGATGGAGGGAAGTTGGTGACCAAAAGTGCAACAGTGTGCAGCTCTATGATTAAAACACTGCAGCCTCGATATTGAATCTCCTCCTGCAAACACTTAATCAAAAAGGTAATTCTTGCACTGTATACAGGGACATATTTTTAGACATAGGGACCTAAGTTTACTGCTGATGGAGCCTGTGCTTCCTTGTTAAAGATAATTTTGTTTGCCAAATTAATGAAACATCTTGGAACTATCAATGTCTCCTCTCTTGCAGACAGAATCTCATCTACTTTTAACCTCTGACTGTAACAAAATTCAGTTTTAAGATTTTTGAATTGTCCAACCAACCAACCAACCCTAGGATGAGGAGGAATTTGTAAAAAAGCAAAACTGATCATGAGTTGGCTGTGGCTGATAATGTGATGTGGATCAGACGTTTTCACCTGAGAAATAAGCCTTAGCAGAAAGTGCATCGGGATAAATCAAAAGCCATGCCAGTGGACCAACAAGAAACTTGATTTCTTGAGGGCCACTTCAAAGCCAAACTGAAGGAACTTTACAACAAAGCTTTGATTACCCAGTGTCATACAAGCTTGTTAAAGTTAAAAATGAACCCTTTATTGTCAGAGTTGAACATAAAAGCCCTGAAGTACTTTTCCACTTTCAAATTGTGTATGTGAATTTTGGCACAAGATGATGAACAAGTTTAACAAGATCAGCTTTTGGGTGTGGCAAGAACACGGTTTTGACTAGTATATCATTTATAATATATCTTCGTCCTCTTTTTTCGCTCATTTCTCTTTCACCGCCACGTTTGTCTTGCTGTCTCCACCTTTAACTGAAGGTTAACGAGCTGAGTTTAAGGTTGGAATGATCTTTTCCTCTGGTGAATTAATTTAAAAAGCCAACTACCTTCTTCTCAGCCTCCACTTTGTAAAACACTGTATTCACTTGCATTAAGAACTCTTCCAATGTAACAACAGGTTTGACAGCTTCAAAACCTTTTAACTGCTGTTTCTTTTTTTTTTTTTTTTTTTTTTTTACAAGAACTGTCTGTTGCAGAAGAGCTTCTGTGAGAGCAAGTTACACAAACATTTTTTTTCGGTTGTTGTAGTTATTGTATTTTTTCCCCAGATTATTTCGATTTTTTACCAGACTACTAATGTACAGTTTTACAATGTCTCACTTACTTCTTCTACAGATGAGATATAAAGGTGGAATGGAGGCATAAGTGGTACAACTACACAGTTAACCATATGGAATGCTGCAAGTATTGGATGATTAGCTAACTGAAATTCAATCACAATCCATTTTGAAAATCTAGTAATCGTTGAGACATTTTTTGGAGATTCTAAAATTATCTTGCTCCACATTTTTAAATGTTAATACTTTAGTGCTATTTAACATCAAAGTGTGAACGGTGAGAGGGCACAAAACACAAGAATGTCTTTAGGGTGCATCTTGTGGTTTTTGGAAAGTGATCAGTGACATTTTTTTCCCCACCATCCTATAGACTTAACCTATCAAGACATTGAGAAAATAAGTTATTAGTTTCATTCTAAATTATTTCCAACCTTAACACAGATTATAACATTTAATATTAATCAAATGATCTACTTGGTTGCAGACCCTGCATAGGGCTGTCCCCCTCATAGATGATTAATCAATCAATTTGGTTTTGGTCACATAAGGAATTGTTAGTCTATCTTTATGTGTCTATACTCAATATTGTGTATATACACTGAAGAAATATGCACACATTTCTGGTATGCATTATAATTAAAAACAGCCTTCTGTATTATTGCATGTGATAAGCCAAAAAATTAGAGATTTTGTCAATAATAAGCATTTTTACCCTATCACCATGCATGTGTCAACAAATGTTGCATCATCCCTGACATTGTGCAAATGTAGTGCCTGCACATACAGGCTTTTTTTGTAGGTCAAAGAGCTTAAAGGGCCCCTATATGGTGGCAGTGATCAGGGATATCAATATTTTCTTGGAAAACCTGGAGCCATGATCCAGTATGGCACAACCTACAGAGAACAGTGATTGGAGTGGAACTCCAGTTCCAGTGGTGAGGGGGAATCCAGTCCGAGCTTCACGGTGCTCCACGTGCAGCTTTCATATGCTCCACATGCACGTTTTTTTTTCTTTGGATGACAACAAAAGTGACCATTTACTGTTGCTGTGGACGCACAATAAAATAGGCCTCAGGGGCCACGATGAGACCTCGACACACTGCTGATACACACACTGAGGGCTTCTGACAGCTGGTAGGAAAATGAGCAGCTATGTCACAAGCTGAAGGAAACACGGCGAGCGGGGCAGCGGACACATGTCTGGGTGATGAGAAAACAAAGTTACTTACTCTGAGACAGCACATATTTGCTGGAACAGGCCGTGAGGTTGCACCTCCGGACGGGCGAGATGCGGTGACTCTTGGCGTTCCTGGCGAGCTGCCGCTGTAGCTGGGAAGCCAGGGGTCTCATTACCGAGGACAGAGTCACCATGTTGATGAAGCTAACGCCCCCAGCGTCGAGATAAAAAAAAACAAACAAACAAACAAACAACCGTCGTCGTTGGCGGAGCTGGTTCTACCTCCGCGGTAAGTCAACTTTAGCTCCGGGCTCACAGGTTATCGCTCAACTATCGCTGCTCTGCTGCCTTCCTGCCGCCTGCCAGGAGGCGGGGAAAAACGGCCACGAGGGCGGGCTCTCGCGACATACACATACACAACGTGTCCGTAAACGACTACAACCGTTTCTACTACGGCTAAAAAAAAAAAGCGTCGTGTCCCCGCTGGTTCCGGGCCTCAGAACCTCGACAGAACCGCCGTTAGGAAGTGTTTGTTCGGCGGGACGGGGGGGGGAGGGGGGCTGCTCTGCGGACCAATCAGCGGCCTCCTCCAAGGGGCGGTAGCGACGACTGGAAACATCAGTAAACGCATCACGCATCGCCGCTTGTTTGCAGTGGCGGCCTTAGGGCATCTGGGGGCCCCGTTTCAATAACATGGGGTGGCCATCATTGGCCTTGGTTGATTTTTTTTCAGATGTCGAGGAGGCGGAGTCTGGCCTCATTGGTTCCTGGGATCACCTCTTCCCAGTAACATTCCCAGTGCTATAAAGGCCAGACCAGCAGCTCAACCAAAGTTACTGATTGGTTTTCACATTTTATCAAACTGTTGTTTTCTTTCAGGTTATACTAAATAAATGACCTGTTCTGCTTTAACTTTAAGTTTAACCTCCAATTATTTGGTCTCAGACGTGAGCCTGTCGTGACAAATTTGGGGACTTGTCCTGGATTACGGGTTATTCCCCAAATTTGTCTAATTGGCTGAAATCAGTAATATTTATGTGAATGCATGGGTGTAAGAATGGTGGCAGCAGTGGAGTCAAAATGCATGATAGATAGATAGATCTATAGTCAGTCATTTCCTATACCTACTTATTCCTCATAAGGGTCACAGATGCAGGATCAGCTGCAGCCAATCCCAGTGATTTAAAGGCAAGAGGCCGGGATACACTTCAGCTTTGACACAAGCCTACTGTAGGGTAAAAACACCATTCACTCACACACTCACATCTATGAGTAATTTGGATTCTTCAATTTACCTGAGCATGACTTTGGACTGTAGGAGGAAGCCAGGGAACATGGGGAGAAACCCAGCACAAGGATTGTTACTGATGCTTTAGGCCTGTACAAGCAGCATTTTAGTGTTGCAGCCAGTAGGGAGAGAGACAAATTTAGCCACTTTAAATATGGTTGGGCAGCTTGGTATCATATGTTGGTATCATGTATTTATAAACTGAACACATTACCTGTACGTAAAAAATTGATCAAAACTTTTCAAATAAGTGTAGTGAGATAAAAATTTATTTAAAATGTAGTAAATATACTAAAGCAAATAAGCATGCTCAGTTATATTTCACCACTAATAACCATTGAGGAAAAAAGCCAGGTGTAAATAATTAAACTAAAACTACTACAGAATTTCCTATAGCTACTTCAGTTTCAAAGGCTGTAAAAATAATCTGCACCAAACAACATAGGAGCCCTTTTATATGTATATCTTGATTCATGGTCTATTTTTGGAGCATGTTTGACCTTCCTGTGTGTGTTTATTGCAAAATAATGTATGGTCCATAGGTTTGCAGTCACTCCTGACAACAATGTCACTGTACTGAGGCAAACACATGATAGTCAGACTTTAATCCCTGCACCAAACACTCATAATATTTACCACCACAACACCAAGAAGACAGATGCTCCTGCTGATTGCAGCATGCTCTGGCTGAAAATAAGAAAATGGGTTTTTATACTCAGTAGGTTTTTTTTTTTCCTCCACCTTCAGAAATGGTTTGCCCTTGTGTCTGAGCTCTGACAAGAGTAAGAACATGTTCCCCTATACTGCCTTGATAATAATGGATAATATGTACAAATATGCAAAAAAAAACAAATATGCTAATATGCAAAAAAAGGAAAAGGGTTTAGTCCCAACATGAAAGACACACAAATAAACAAGACGAAAAAAGAAGCCTCTGCGTTTACGTTTATTCTCTTCACCAAATTGGTCCAAAGGGCTCTCAAGGCCTTTCAACAAGTCAGATCACAATGTAAAATGAAATTAATGGACACTGACACAGGCGTTAGGCTGGAGACAACAGGAGCTGAAACTGCTAAACTCTGATGATCCAGTTCAACCTCTGCAGTATGAACAAGAATGATTGGTTCTGGTCAAACCACTACTCCGTTTCTGGTTCTGCGTGAGTGCAATCTTTAACATTTTTTAAACAACCAAACCTCTGTGCTCAAACAGAACCATGCCAGACTAAAAAGAAGTGACTGCAACAGCCTGGATCTAAGCCAGTGCCTTTGAGAGGACATGATGCAGTTTAACAGGAAGCCGCGTTAGCTCTGCTGTGCTGCTTCATGGCGGCTTCCGAGTCACTTTACTTTGACTCTCTACGAGCCAGATGCCTCACTGGGGTGGTTTGATGGAGGGCATTGTTACATATTTTAAGCCAAAACTTAAGTTCTAGAAAAGAGGTAGCACACTAACTCCTCCATGGCACAATGTGGCCACAAACACTCCACCAGTGCCTCTGTGCTTTACCGACCCGGTCACAGACGTGAAGAGTCCGCAGCCTGCGGCGAGGAAAACCCCCTGCAGAAAGGGGCTGTTACTCGCTCAATATTACAACCTAAGAAAATGTTTTGGTTTTTCTTTTTTTTTTTTCTTTTTTAACCTGACAATTAAGCACACAAACACCCTGACTTGTGTAGCATGAGAATACAGTACGTTTATAAAAAATACAAAATAAGCACTTGTTTTACCATCAAGAAGTATTTTTATAGGGACCAGAAATTAATAAAAATAAAAAAAAGGTTGTACGTATTTTCCAAAATTTTTAAAATGTATAATCTATTTACAGCATCATGTGAGGAGAGCAGAGGGAGTATGAAAGCACAAACACAGAGTTGGAGGGGGGTGGGGAGTGACGAAAGATGAACCGGGCAGTAAATTGTTCTTCATAAAAGAGGTGTTTTATTTAAGCCTACTGTCTGTCTCGAGTCAAAATGACAAGTGTTCAAAGTTCTGGGTTCAGGTGACCTCAGGGAAAGGGGGGTTAGTCCAGAGCAATGATGTCGTCATCGTCATCATTGTCGGCAGGGGCAGCTGCTGCGCTTGATTGGTCAGTCCGTGGGCGTTTGGTGGAGGTCTCGCCGGTTTCCACGTCCGAGTGCTTCCTTTTGACGCCGCTGTTTGGTGCCGCTGCCGCGGAGCTGGACGACGCCCCTTCCTCCTCGTCAGAGTCCACGACCATGATGTCATCGTCCTCTACTTGAGCTGAAACATGGTGGACAACGGTGTTCATACATGAAGACAAATGACAGGCTGATTTTGTCTTTTTTTTTTTTTAAAAGCACAAAGTCAAAAAGCACAAAAAGTACAAATTAAAGTTATGAGTTGTGATTTGTATAAATTTATTGTCCCAATCAGTCTTATGTGATATCAGGAAACACAAAACAATATTTTGATGTGTCATAGCAGGAAGAGAACTGGTGGAATAGATATTAAACATTAACAATGGCTCAGTTCCATTTAATTGTCTAAGGAACCTATGTTCACACATACAATTACACCTGTGTTTTTCCTGCTGTAACAAGTTAAATCTTGTGTAAAAGGTCCAGGTTCCAGACCTGTGGATCTGTGCCTGCAGTTCAGTCCCACCTGCACCACCTGCTGGCAAAGACACTTAGAGCTGCAACCAAAACCAATGTGGAGAGAAGATAGATGTCTTCCATCTACAGGGGAGTATATTTGGACCCTCTACAGCTGCAGGTAATACATGTTACACGTCATGTCAGTGATTTGATACAGCGGCAAAAACGTACAACCAGTCTCAACCTCTGCTGCAACACCGCATCATTCAGCAGGGTGCTGCAAGCATGTGTTTCAGCTGTCACTTAGTAACATAAAAATCATATCTCTACCATTAACTTAGCAAGTATTGTGATGAAAGATCAAACCGCTGTTACCTTGTTAACGTTGTAAAACAACCTGACAAGACCCCCTCAACCTGTAGTGTGGTGGACCCATTACATTATCACATCATTTAACAATCAACTGGGGCACAGTACAACTCCAGTATTCTCGCATTCTCCAACCACATTATTTGGATGCGTTATTCAGAGTTGGAGAACTCCAACATTAATCATAGCGGTTTACATGTATTTCAGTTGTCTAAACTAAGCTTAAGACAATTATCCTTTTTTCATGTGTCATGTATACATATTGATATTGTAGCTCCAACTCAATTTACAGGAATATATTTCATTATTCCTGGATTAAATACATTAAACAACAGGCCCCCAACCCTACTTGCATTGTTTTACTGCAGATTTGGTTTCTGTCTGTTTTGGGGCGGTGACAATTCATTGTTGGTAAGAGGAGAGTAAAAACTTTTTAAAATAGTTTTAAAACCCATTCATCAGGTCTTGCAAAATTAATACTTTGTGTTCAGGCTGGTTTGATGTGATTTTTTTTTTAACAAAACTCAGATGAGAGGTGTGATTCTTTCGGCATAAATTGTCAAATAGTGTAACTAAAAAAGAATGACAAATTGTAAATCTTCAATCCACCTAGAATGAAATACTAGTTGATAGCATATTTTATTTTTTTTTTAAAAAAAAGCTTTTATAAGAGAGTTCAACTATCTGGTACCAAGTTTTTAGGGTTATACCACATGACAGTTTTATCAGTTTTATCCCCATTATCAAATAAAACTTAAGAATTCTGATATGATTTTTGAAGGACTGTAAACACTCTGGAGCAATAATAGCTGCTAACAAATTGGCAGGGCCACAGTAAATAGGCATTTTGATCATTATCATTTAAACATTAACAAAAAGGGTTTCTATTCTACTGACCTTTAGAGGAGGTGGACGGCTGGGCGGTGTCCTTGTTGCCATTGGTGATGCTGTTGACCTCTTCCTGGTTACTCTGAGGGGGCGGGGCTTTGTCAGGGGCCTCACCAACTACCTCGAACTCCACATCTCTCTCTAGTTCCTCACTGTGGATAAAGACACACACACAATCTGAGCATTGCTCGCTGGAGGGACCATGAAATGAATAAATAATTATACATCATCGTATCCGGCCAATACTTTGTATTTTTGCATTTCCTGAAGTCAGAGGCATTTAAATCCAATCACGGGAGAGTTTTTAGTTTCTCGATGTTCTACGCCACAGCAGAGATGAGTAGCTTTGTTTTCAAACAAAATACTAAACTGAGCCATTTCTTCTTTTTTGTCAAGTAAAGCGTCAGACTGAAACGTCAACCAGTTCACCCTCCTTCATTCAGTGGTGTGATTTACATACATTTATTATTCATAAGATGAGACGCAAAGACGCAAAGAGACATACACGTGCAGCACATTGACAAGGAGTGTGTAGTCTTGCAGGAAGTCATCAACTTGCAGTCGGCTGCCATTACGGATCCCAAAGTCTGAGAGAAATTTGCTGTTGTTGCCTGTGAAGAAGCAAATGGGATATAAATTACAAACTCCACTCATAGTAAACACAAGTTTGTATTTTTATACATGCGACAAGAATTAATTCCCACATCTTATCCCTCCCATATTTTTTTATGCATTAAGGCTACATTTGTTTGATGGACTTACAATATTCTCTATGCTGTGCAGCTCTCGATTTTGGAAGCGTATCAAAGTATTCCACCAAAAACTGATTATAGGCTACTACAACTACTATCCTACTAATCTCCAGACCGTATGATTCAGCTGAGGGACTTAATGACAGATGATGCTACTAGAGGGCCCTCTTCTATCCAGCTTCATTACATCAATGATACCATTTGATTACCCAAGTGATTGAACCCATTTGAATAGTGGGTCAACTGATTCAGAAACAGATTTAATCACTGGGTATCTTTGTTTTGGAGAGAGAAATCCGAGAATACTGCAGAGCAATGAAGACACTATCTTGTGTTGTTATTTTGGTGAGAGACCCCTTGCAGCAGTAAAGAATACACATTTTTGTTTAAATCCAAGAGTGTTCAATTTCAAGAGTGTCAAAATCATTGTGTTATTATTGATGGACCTCTATGACCAACCCCCCCCAACAAAAATATAACCGATGTTTGCTCTTTACATTCTGTCTCCCCTTCCTCCGAGGAGATGAGGATGGTCCCTTTTCCATCTTCTATCTGAACATCAGGAGCCACCATGCCGAACCTCTCCTTGAGGATCTGAAAAATGAACAAATATTAAACCATGATGCAGCAGTATAGAGTAGAAGAAACAGGTGGCCAAGTTGGAACTGAAGCTTTAGTGCTACATTTAGACAGCTTTTATATTTATAATTCCCAGAAGATGTCAAAAGTGTTTTGGTTCATAAATGTAGCCAGATATTATTTTATTGCAGCAGAGCAGCGTTCTGTGCTGGGGCCTCAGATATGGTCGTATTACCCGGTCCTGCAGAGTGAGGACCATGGTTTTGTGGACGTTGAGTTTGATGGTGACTTCAGGTTTGCTGGCGCAGACGTAGCAGTTGGCACTGGGTGGATCCAAGATGCACGGCACCAGCAGCTTCTTTCTGAGGTTGGGACACTTGTTCAGGAAGATCTGTTGATAGGACAAACAAAAAAGCAACATGAAATGTGAAAGAGCAACAATATAATAATTACTGGGGCAACAAGGTTTAAGCATTTCGCTTTTTGGTTGATTTCACGGTTTTTGTTTGTGCTGTCTTCAGGACGTCAGAAACCTGGCTTGCTGGAAACTCCTTCTACATAAAATAACTTTGCTGTACGGATGTCAGTGTTTAGGAAAATAAGTACTCTTCACTTACAGACTATTTTCATAAACTGTAAACCTCTTAATTCACGGCACCTGGTCAGTTGTTTACATAAACTCGGCTAAACAAACCAACCGTGCGACAGGATTCCAGTTCCCCAGACAGGATCTTGAGTCCTTCCAGCACAATGAGTCCAGCGATGACAGCGTTAGTTGTTGCAATAGCTGGGATAATGTTACCCGCCATGGCTGAAAATACCAAATTAACACATGAAAACCAATTTAAACTCCTGATTAAAGTTTCTTATCTAAGCGGACAAGTGAATCCTACATTGTTCTCAATTTCCTGTTGGAAAATTGTTAAAGATAGAAACTTACACTTCACATCAAAGCGACTCTTCATGTTCATGCTAAAAATGTGCATACGCAGGTTGGCTGCTGCAGTAACAAAGTCCAGGGCAGGAGGATCGTCCTGACAGGAGGAGGAAGAGGAAAAGATAGTTATACACACACAGAAGCATTTGAAAAAATGTCCTCATCTTTTTTGCATCATTTGTTTCAATGTGGCTCAAGAAAGCTGAACTGGAAAACACCATCATCTTATAGCAAAGTAGAAGCTTCTTTATTTTAGAAAACACAAATATTATTTGGAGGTCAGGTTAATTGATCAGTATACATGTATATTTCTTTATGCAGTTTTTAATGTTACCTTGTCCCAGACAAGCTCAGCTCCTTCTCCCTTCGCCTGCAGCTGTGACCGGAGTGTCTCCACGCTGTGCTGGAACAGCTGGCAGTGGCCCCAAACACCCAGGACCTGCTGGTCCTTCAAACCTGAAACTGGAGACTCTTCTTGGGGACTCACTAGCAAAGAAACAAACATACACAGTGTTGGCAGTTTCAGAGATACTGGTAAAAGTATCATTTCCCCTTTGACATTTTCCATGTGTTATATCCATCTATCTATATATAGATATAGATATATATATTAAAAAAAAAAACATACCACTCTTCTCTAGCTGCTGCCAGTCAAGAGGTAGAGGAGCTTTCCTCTTCTTCCACAGCTTGTCCATAGTCAGCAGGTACATGATATCATCCTTGAAAAGCTGTGGAGGAGAGGCAATCAGAATTAAACTCCTATCTGTGGTGGTGATACTCAAACGGATCAGCTTCAAATCACTCGAACTAGAGTGTCGAACTAGCAGTAATTGCTCCCATAAATAAGAAATCCTAAGATTGTCTAAGAGAATATGAATACACTAAAGTTTCCTGTTCACCTCAAGGCTGGGTACACATTTTAACATGACTTGTATTAAATATATGAGCATAACAAGTCCACAATTGCATTCTACATCAACAAAAACCCTCCCTGCCTGACATCAATTGCAATTAATGCATGCAATTAATTGAATTTTGATTGTGATTTTTGTGCCAAACAATTGCCAAACTCGTAATACAGTTGAAACGATTTGATATTTTTCTTTACACAATTTCTAAAAAATCTGGAATGTGCAATACATTCGCAGTGAGCTCTTGCTAACAGTTATAGAGTGAGCACAAGTGAAAGAGAGTGAGAGCACGAGTGAAATGGCAGAGTTATTTGGTTGAGAAAAAGGGTCGCAAAAGTTCTCTTATACGAGAACGCTTTGGGTCCCGAGAATCCAACAGCGAGCAGAAGCACATCACATGCAAATTTGCCTTAAAGTAATATCACCTACTCCAGCAGCCCGTTAACTAGGTACCTTGTTAAAGAGTTTAATGGCGTCATATCCGGTGGAGCGAGCCCATTCCTTGGTGGAGACACGCTTGATGTCCCCATCCTTTTCTGAGGCTGTGGCTCGAGCTGCTGTGTCTTCAGGGTTCCCTGTGAACAAAGCACACATTTTCACACAGTGCAGACTGCTGGTGTATGATTGCCATTCTGACGTGTGAGGAAACACGTCGGCAGTCAAGAAAGAAGAAAAAAGGAAAACCCCTCACTCACATGCAGCCTCTGGGTCCGCTGTGTCGGGGGACACCTCTTGATCTGCATCTTCTTCTCCGAATAGCTGGCTAGAGTTACAGACAATAAACTGTAAGTTGCCTTATAGTTTTGAAATTCCAATTTTTTCAAGTACGCATATACACTGCAGGTGAATTCATTAACAGAAATTAGGTTAAATCGCCAGTTGATACACATGTACAGCATTGAATAAATTAATATATCTAACACCTTCCTGAACTGAATTTTTTGTAAATGTGAATTTAAGACAAGAATGAGCCCTACTTGAAGAGATACTTTGCCCAGACAATGCAGTGAATGGGCTCAGACGGTGTGTTTCTTATGGTGCATCCTGGGAAGGTCTTCTGTGTGGGCTTAGGCTGGCACTCATAGCACTCTGTCATTCCCTGAGGAAAGAGCAGAGAGGGAACAGGAGGGAGCAGAGGAGGACAGATAAGGAGGGCAACTAAGTGAAAAGTTGGAAGTTTAATTTGCCACCTTGCAACAATCCTTTTTACTTAATAGAACATTGATACAAACTGATTATAGCCAATCCCTGATTTGATTGCACTACCTTCTTAATGACAGTGACTTGTCCCAGGTATCCAGCAGTGCCGCTCTCTATCAGAGGGATGTCTGCTGCCAAGCACATCCTGTTCACATGGTTACGAGCCGCTAAGAAGAAATAAAAGTCTTTTTAACATCTTTATCATTGATTGTGTTTATGGTTGATAGTAGCAAAAAAATGCCAGTGAGGTCAGGTAAGGATACCTCTGTTATCCAGAGCATTCATCACCAGCACAAACTTTCTGAAGAACTCCACGTTGTAGTCAGGGCTGTCGGGAAAACAGAAAGATTATCAGTGTCACAATCAATCATTTCAACATGAAAAACAAAAAAAGGATCAGCTGAGCACAAATGTGTAAATATTTAACAGATTTAATTTACAATTGTATTGCTGAACACAAAAACTTTGTATTTGTGATAAAAAATGTATTGGTGAAGCGAGTGAAAGGGAGGTGATAAGAAAGAAACTAACTTCATGATGCTGTCGTGGTAGGCAGTGATATTTGCAGTGGGGCAGAATTGCAGGGCGCTTTCCTTGGCCACCTGGGAAACAAGACACAAATTTGAACAGAATGTACAAACAGTGCACAGAACATAATTTAGTTCACAGCGTAGTGAAACAGAAAGTACATGTTTTTCGGGGTGTTTAACCTAACAATGTCAACTATACAAGACAAACAACTCTTCAACTACCAGGGTCAGAGGCTCCTTTCCTGATGTTTACATACCTGTGCTTTAGACTTGCCAACATGCTTCTTCTGAAAGAGGAACTGCCGGTTAAGGTTGCTGACATCAATTGTGTCCAAGTCAATCTGCCAAAATAAATTAGGTTGTAATGTCAGGTGTGGAAACAATATTATATACATGGCACTTAACTTATTTTAACCTTTCATAATGTATAAATATATTTAATTTATGAGATTATCTTCCGAACAACATGTCTCCTACTTCACTGTAAAATTTGTTCTCAGTGTTTGCGACCTGCAGGCCTCAAGTTTTCACATCACTTTAAGTTGAATACTGGACAAGGATCAGCTCCACAGCTCCCACAACACACTGAGCTTTGGATTAAGATCTGACTGCTCAGGCTACATTTGGAGGTGCTCTGTGGCCACATTCTTTCATCAGTGAGAAGACAAATGCGTCTTGGACCATGTTGACAGATGACCTCCTCAACTGAAGTCCAGCAGACAAGGCAAGAAGTTCAATGCTTCCCCCCAGTCTGTGAAACTCCATCTAAAGCTGTCAACTTGTGAACAGGATAAAAAACGCAGAGAAATCAATGACAGTAATCTACTTTGTCTGTTTCTCCTCTGCTCTGCATGCGTCTATAAAACGACAGAAAAGTGCTGTTGAGACTCCCATTGAGCTGAAATGCACTAATATTTACACATAATTGATATGCATTACCCGGCTGTTTTGTTAATCCTACTTTTCATTACCCTAGCCACCCAAAATGTGTCTCAACTGTCTAATATTCTTCTTTATGGTTTTGGTGTTCATTTTAAGTCTCTTGTAAAGCACTTGAAGTTGCAATTCTATATGAAATTACTGTACAAATACGTTCATTTTACCATTAGTTTCATAACTGTTGTGGCTTCTCATTAACGTCACGTGTTTTAGAATGCTAGTTGTATATCTTTTGGAAAAAAGATTAATGAATAATTATGTTCATCCACGCATTCCTGTCCATTGTCAATACAAAGGGGACAATACATTTAAATATGATAGCGATCACTGAATCAATGCATCTTCAGGACCACTGAACCCTGCTAGAGAAACTAGTGTCGCAAATACACAACTCTAAACATGTGACGGCGGAGCCCTGATACACATAACGTTACAAACACATGCTGTGATAATTAACATTAATGTGTGCATCGTGATATAATGTGACACCACTAGACTGGGTGAGTGTCTGTGTGTAGGTCTGGCCGTCACATTACAAAGAAGTTGTCCGGCTAACTGTTAATGGCGCCAAAATGCTACAGCTACATTACTACGGCAGCGTTCGATTTATTTCTCTTCACACGCGAACCTTCCCACCTCACATTCCAATAAAAGGCAGATACCCGGTCGAGTAAACCGCCACGAACCCGCGTTTCTTTCACTTCTTTTGAGGCGCCACGTCCCATAAATTAGCCCGAGCCCTAACCCACCTCATCTCCCCCGGCACAAAGGCATTAGCATGACAGCTAGCCAGCTAGCACACAAACAAACAGAAATGTGACGGACCACTTCGATGTTTTTGAAGCCGGTGAGGACGAGGTTCTTCAGCAGCTCACAGCCGATCCCTCCCGCTCCCACCACCAGCACCTTGCAGGTGGAGAGCGAGTCGGTCAGCTCTTTTCGGAGGGGACCCACTAGTTGGACCATGTTGATCGGCTAGAAACAGAACCAGAGCCTTCAGCACCGGGAGGCTAGCGGCTAACTTCTTCTTCTTGGGATTAGCTGACCAGACCTGACGCTACAATGGCGCATTCTTCTTCTTCTCCTTTTTTAGTGCGAATTGGTGCATACAGCCATCTAGTGGTAGGGAGGGTGAAGCAGGCGTCTTATAGGCTATAAGTATTATTAATATTCAAATAAATAAATACAAATTAAATATAGTAATAAAAATAAATTAGAATAAAAACAGACCTAAATAATCAAATTCACTGCTATAAGAACCTGAACATTTTGTGATTATTTATATAAGCAGAACTGAGGTTTGATGTTATTGAGACTATTTCTCTCTGTTTCAGTAATCCTACCAAACACTTGCCTGAAGCATATTTGATATAAATCTACAACTATTTTTGCAAGTAGTTCAATCTGAATGGTAATTTTATGTATTAATTGTGATCTTTGATGGTCTATAGCTTCCTAATTTTCTCTCAAATCGACCAGGATGGCTGCATTTCAATTTGCAATTTTCTAACCCTAAACCCATTGGTATAACATGCCCTAAACTTCTCGTTTTGCCTTGTATTTCTAATGGTGGTTCTGAATTCCCTTGCCTATTATGAAGAATGTGATGTGTGGTCTAGTGTTTCCATATCTGAATCTTGATATTATTTCTTCCCTCCAGCACTTTTCTTTCACTTTTTTGCACTCTGTAGAACCTTTAATTTCCTTCACTGTTAAATGTAGCCCCTGTACTTTTTTACTCATGGTTACTGTATAATATGACATTGCTTCCCTCTGTTCTTTTGAGTTTTAATGGTCCTTGGCTCATTGCCTACAGTAGCTGCAATACCAGAGATATGTGTATCTATGTATATTACTGCCACTTATTGGATCGGAGAGTGGAACAGTAGATTGGTAGCAGCAAAAAAATAATTAAAAGGATTTTATCTCATTATTTCATTTAATTCAAATTAAATGAGTGAATTGAATATGGAGAGAGGTCAAACAACTCCTATTTTACTTCTGTCTATAATTTAATAATGCAATTTAATTTAGTTGGGCAATTTAATCTGTCACTCAAGTCATTTAAAAACTATTGTAGGTCTGATTCTGGGAGCAGGGCAGTATATCTTCAGTGAACACACAAACAGAAACAGTGTTCCTCATGAGAAATTGATCGTAATACCTCAAACTTGAATTTTGTTAACTTACTAGGTACCACATCAAAATGATCAATTTGGTAAAATAAAGGTGATATTTATTAAACCAGGACATTTCTTGGTGGTTTCTTGTAAGGATCTGAACCACATTGTCTGTTTTAAACGTCTAATAAAAAGGAACACAGGAACACAAAAGGAAGAATACATCAACTGTTTATTTAGATTTTGTTCAGTACACATATTACATTACACACAGAAGTGTAAACAAACTGAAAGTGTCACATATCTTATTATAATAACTCAGATTTAGTGTCAGTCACAAAAAAAAAAAAAAAACACTTCTCTTGCTACTGGCTAAACTGTATGTTGCTACAGAGTACAGCGTTGGACAAATTGCTTCACACATCTACAACACACTCAGAGCAGATTCACCAAAGTACTGGTTGAATATCTCCGGGTGAGCTTGGTTAAACTGCCTGAGAAGGCGTTTTTTCTGCTTGGGCGGGATCTTGGCATCCAGGTGGATGCTGTTCAGCAGAGCCCACAGCTCCTGCTTGGTGGTCGTCTTAGTGGAGTCATCGCAAGTCCTGCTGGAGACCTGCTGACACACCATAGAGTCTGAGGAGGCAAGCACAAATATACAATGTTAAGATGTAGTAACATCACCTAGTTTATTATGGCAATGTTGGAGTATCCAACAGAGTTTTCATCTGTCGTTGCTCTGCCATTCTTAAAAACATCTACCCGTCACGACTGCCAACTTGTCGCTCACTCCTTTGTGCAGAGCCCCTGGAATCTGGAGCAAAAAGGAACACATTGGTTGGTAATTTAATTTGACAAAAAAGTAGATTGTTGATTGTGTTACACATTGATAACAGTGTTTAAAACATGAAGACTAATAAAGAATAAAAATTGTACAATTTTTAATTACTTTACAGAAAATTATTATTAGGCTGATCAAAAACTAGTGTGCTAATTAGTGTGCATTTTTCTTTACAATCTCAATTATTTCCTGTATCAGCCGACAGGATTTCGGCTTCCTGTGAATCACTAAAATAAATTTGTTTTATCAAGTTGTATAGCCATTGTTTCTTAGAATTGCTTCATATCGGTGTTGCATTGAGCCGACCAACTTCTGGCACCTATGAACAGGTATTTTAGCCCAGGATGATTTGACAACATTCCACAGTTCGTCTGCATTTCTTGGCTATTGCCTCAGAAACAGCATTTTTGAGGTTACTCCACAAGTTTTCACTGGGTTAAAGTTCCGGGGATTGGGCTAGCCACTGCAAAACTTTAATTTTGTTGGTCTGGAACCAAGATGCTGCTGATTTACAGGTGTGTTTGCTGTCGTCTTGTTGAAATGCACATTTCAAGGGCATTTCCTCTAAGCAACATGACCTCTGAGTATTTTGATATAGACAAACTGATCCATGATCGTCTGTGTGCGATAAATAGGCCCATTCAATGTTTTATTTGAAGCATACTGTTCCTTTGAACAATGTCTGGCACAACCCATTTTTATCAATTTTTCCAGAGAGAAATGGATGCAAACATCTGCTGGCTTCATCCTTCGATAAGAGCCACCTGATTCACACCTTTTATTGATTTATTTTTCCTACCTATGAAATCAACACTGCTATTATTTGGAAAATATCTTTGCTATTTTTTTCAATTACACAGTCTGAGGAGCATGTGTGTTATGAATGTTTGTTTTTTAATAAATTAATTGGAAATTGTCAGCCCTTTCAGCACAAGCTCCCAATTCTCATTTTAACCATCCCAAAGAAAGTGTCATTTCCAATATTTTACAACTTTGCCAATTTGATCAATTAGTTCATGCCACAGGGAATTATTGCACCAAGCAAACTTTAAAGTCTGCTTCAATAAAGAACACATTGTGTTGACCTTTGTGGAGAACCCTTTTTAAGGAACCGATGATTTAAATCAAGGTAAAGATCCAAGGAGAGCAGAGGAACAAAATAAAATGAAATATGTATTTACCTTAAAGATTTCCTTTATGTTGCTGAGCATGAAGACCATCATCAGGTCCTCATTCTCCTTGGAGAGAGATTTACAGTGGAGGACTGCCCTGGAGAAGGAGCGTTTCACTGCTAGTCTGTTCTCCACCTGCAGGTTCAATAGCATGTCGGCAACGTCAAATGTCACAGTTGATAAAACAAGATCAGAGACATTACAAAAAAACAAATAAAAGCATGCACAATTCAACATATGGTTCGTTCACCAGTTCTCACCTCCTTGTCCAGTTTCATCCCTTCTGGGTCAGCTGCCAGAACCATGAACGTGAGCAGCCTGCGCAGCTCCTCTCTGCAGGCGGGTGGCAGCAGCTTCAGAAACAGCTGCAGAGCCTCAAGAGCTGTGACCAGCTTTGCATTCACTGGGCAAGAGGAAGAAATAAGAGAAAGCAGATGGAAGGATGTCCCAGTGATGTCCTCTGAGCACCAATACTGAGGTTAAGCTGTGGATGAAGAAATACAACCACCGCTTCAAAGATGCTTGGACAATGAGATTCTAAACAAGTGGTAAACTGCTAGAGTCCCAGTTCTTACACAGCAGGTCAGTGATGGCTGTGTAGATGTCAGTCATGTACTGGGGCAGCAGGGGAGGCCTGTCTGCGTGGCTGTAGTGTTTGACCAGTGTCTCGTACAGCAGCAGCTTACACTGGGCTACACCACTTTGGGAGAGCTGACGCTGCTCTTCACAGTCATTACCTGGAGCCGAAATGAGAGTTAATGTTGCACATTACTTGATACTTGAGCTGATTGTTAATTAGGGTTTGATCGCTTTGGAGTTTTTTTTATGTGGTTTACCATGCTGAATTAGTTATCAAAGTCAGCTGGATTGTCAATTATTTCACATGTTCTGGGTATACAAAATTAGTTTTCTTACATTTTCACCTGCAGACACAACAAACTAAATGGTAACATCATGTATCTAGAGGTGTTGTAAGGCTCAAGTGCAATCAAATAAGAGCAACAATAAAGTAAGGCTCGATCCTGAACACTTATGAGCACTTGTCTGGTAAGGACAAAGATTTACACAGACCCTTTTGAGTTTTTTTAATGTGGAAAGCTAAACTTTTCTTTTCAGATTTCCAATGTCAATGGAATCAATTAGTTCAAGTAGTTTATCAATTAATAAATAGTCAAATGTTGCCAACATCCTAATCACAGCTGCATGCATCAACTCAAAAGACTTCCACACTGCATAAAATCAAAAGTCCACCACTAATACTCATCCAAGCACTAGCCTCCATCTGGCTCACTGCTGCTGTCAGCTGCTGCTCGCTGACAGCTCTCTTGATCTGGAGGGAAACACTGAGGCAGTTCTCTGCTCAGCTCCACCACCAGCTGGTCAGGGAGAAATTCCAGGCAGTCCAGACCTGCACGGAGCCACTCATCCTCCCTGCGGGGTTGAATATTTCTTTTAATGAGATTAACTTTATTGCGGACACACCGAAATGAAGCGATAAATTAGTGGGACGATTTTAAAAGAATAGAGTGAGACAAAACGTACTGGGAGTCCCTCAAGGCCCTGAGGATCTGTCTGTCCAGGTGGTTGCTGCTGTAAATCAGCTCTGGGTTCCTGTGAGCCGGCGGGTGTGATGGAGGGGAAGAGGGTAGGGTGTGGATGTACTGGAGCACTCCTTCCAGCAGGGGAAGCTCTACCAGGTTCAACAGCCTGAGCAGAGTCTGCTCCTGCCACACCTCATCTACCACTGGGGAATAGAGTGAAGCAATTGCAATGGCAATTAAGTAAAAGTTAAAACCTAAGACCAGTTCAATGAGCTTTAAGAGACAATATCTACAAAATTAGATTTAAGGCCTGTTAAGGACCTGCAGAGAACCTGTTTAAAATGTAAAAACTACATAAAAACACTCTAGTAAATGACTCCTCAGTATTTTTTCCCCTTTGCAATTTCAGTTGATTAGCCCTTGATTTTACCCCTAATTTTTGCTGTCGAACATTTATATGCATTCATATAAAATCCAATTAACAGGGCTCAAGAAATGTATCATTCTGATGCATAGGTGATCTCTTAAGAGTTTTTCTTTTCCGTGTACCAAAGGTGTGCTGGTATGTAGTGAGTGAGGATGAGAGTTGGCTCACGTGACTGAGGTAAAACAGAATCTGTCCGTCCTCTGCTGGGTGTCAGTCTCAAACCGTCCACCATGGGCTCCAGAGACAGGCCGCCACTGGCAGGAGGACACAGTTGGTCGGACTCAACGCACGTCCGGGTGAATCTGACAGGAGAGGACACCGGACCACGTGAAGACCCAGTGGGAAACGTCTGCTCTTCCTGCCTGGAAAGTAAAACACAGACACCTTGAGAGATTTCAAAATGAACGTTGGGAGCTCTCGCTCTGGGATGTCATGTTTAATAGTTAAATGTCAGAACTTGTATGCACCCAACTTGACCAGAAAGTTGGGTAACGCTTAAAGCTCTTATCTCTTTAACGCTTATTTGAAAACGGGGCAAAGCACAGGCGGCGATTTATGAGGTATACAAAGACAATCCATGAACTTACATACAGTAATCCCTTTAATAAGTCCCATCTTTGTGAATCTTCACATGATGTAGACTTCATACCTGTCTGAAGGACCACTGCAGAACAATTTTTGGATCCCTTTCACGAGTGCTCCTCTCTCCAGCTGCTCAACTGAAGGAGTGTGCACATTTACAAATCTGTGTGCGACAAAAGACGCAATTTTGGAGGAGATTTTACACTTACCCAAGACAATATCCATATGCAACAGATTCAGGTCAGTGCAAAATAATATACTACAATCTGTCTATACATCTCCATATAAATGTAGTATTTAGATTTATTGAGTAATTAGATTTAAATAGAAGATTTGGTGGTAACAGTCAAAAGGAACTTTTTACAGCTAAGTATAATATCGCATTATCCATATATGCGTTATGCTGGACTGTAATTTTAAAAAGTGAAATAAAAAAAAACAAATACACATATTCACACAGCATGTGTGAAAAAGGGATATAGGGGAAAATATTTACACTGATGTGATGAAAGCATATGAATCGCACCACAGAGTAGATTGTAGATGTGCATGTGTATCTACCTGTAAATTGCACCTTTGCTGTCCTGAAACTCATCCAGATGATAGTCTCTGCAAAACCCTTTAGTTCCCACTGCTTCGAACACACCGCAGTCCAGCAGGGCCTGGCACACCAGCACCACTTTGTCCCGTGATGCGGTAGCACCTTTCATTTGAAGAAAGCAAAGCAGAAATCACATATTGTTGGATATCTTGGGGTTTAGGAATTTGGGTGGGGTCAGGGACTACAGGCAAATGGGATAATAAAAAGATTTGTTACAATTTTTGAAGTCAAATTTAGGAAAATAACACACAATGCCATCATAGATCCAACCCTCACTGCCCAGCACACACACACACACACACACACACACACACACACACACACACACACACACACACACACACACACAGACACAGACACAGACACGGACACACAGACCCTCAAAGCCCTTCTCGTGGTTAATGTGCTCGGCCACAGCATCCACGGCCTCTGAGCCCAGGAAACAGTCACTGTGGGACTTGAGGTGGACTCGTCTTCGCTTCACTGTCACAGAGGACCTGAGGTGGGAGATGAGGCCACTCCACAGGTAGGAAGACTGGACTGGTTTGCTGCTCACACCATGGGCTGAGAGACATGATCCAAGAGGAGAAAAACAAGCTAAATTGCCTTCTTCATATTTCTTTTACATCATGATCTCTGCGAGGTTGGGTTAGGCTACAGATCTGAGTGAAGACAAGTGACGGGAGGGAAAGAGAAAAGGTGAGAAAACATGAAACGATGCACCTGCTCAGGGCCTCCATGGGCTGCAGGGATCAACTCCTCGGTATAAACGCGTGTGAGCTGATTTACCTTGAGGACGCACGCACAGCTTCTCTGCGAGGTTCAGCGCCGCCGCTCTTTCCTTTATCGAAGCCATGTTACCCAGCTGATGCAGCAACAGGTGGGGAAACTCCGCTGTGGCTGACCGTGGACGGGTACATAGACGAGCATTGGGAAGCAACAAACTCGCTCCAAGCAAAGCGCTTCTGGTGTTCATGGGTAGTATTTATGGTATTGAATTCAATCGCTAGATGGCGCCAACCCCTAAACCACACTAAACCAGCTCTGTGACAAAGGCTGGCTTTACCTTTTCTGTCTATGCTGCTGTGAAAACGATGTTACGCTGATGTGAGCTTCACTAACAGGTGAACGACGTTGACGAATGAGCATAGATCAGAGATTGACGCTGTGGTGCCTTCACGTACCCGAGGAACTATAAACCTTTCCATTCTAATAAAATTGGTGAATGGGATACGAATAGATATATATTATGTTCAAAGTGATATATTTTAGCGTTTTGTTATTAATGTGCGTGTGTACTATTTCTGATTTTTGTAATTTTTATTTAAAATTTTCTACTGGTGTGATATAACTAAGAAGGTTACTTCTTTAAAGTAGTAGAGTAGTTTTTTTTTTATTTCTAGACTATCTCCATTTCACTTAAGTTTTTATATTTACACCAACTTTCATTTTACTCCACTACATTTCCTACTTTTCGGTACTACAAAATAAAATAAAAAAATAAATAAACTATGACATCAAAGATAGTTTGGTTCAGTATTCGTTTTACATAAATGTGTATGTTTCTCTGAATATTTACTAAGAATTTAGTTGTGCAATTTTTACTGAAGTAATATCCTGATAGGAGATTTTAACTTGTACAAAAGTAATTTTGTGATCAGATATCTTTAACTTACTCAGGTTTGGCGTTCAGGTGTTTCCTACACTACCGGTATTGTCTTTTTTTGCTTTATTTCTGCCGATTACGTTTTCCCGGGGGTACCTGAAGGCGGCAGCTGGGCACCGATACCTGTCGATGTTTAAAGGTAACGTTATGTATGTTAAAAAAAGTAAAAACAACACACATTGTAGTTTTGTGGTCATTAGCATATTTATAGATAACATTCCGTTCGACATTGATAGATAAACTCTATTAGTTTGGATATAAGCATATATATTTAAAATCTGCAAATAAGTCTCTCAGAGTTAGCTTTGGTTGAGCTAATGTTTGGCTAAGGCCTAAATGTTGACAGCTTCTCTGGCTAGTGCTAGTTAGCGTTAGGTCACGTCAAAGTTTTTTGTTTTAACATATTTGTTGTATTTTTGTTATACAAATATTCGTTTTTTTGATTCTGTTAATCAATATTTTATTTATTTACTTATTTATTATGGATTTCAATTCCGTATTGAACGATAATTTAACTGATAGCATGGCAATTCAATAATGATATAAAAAAATAGTGACAATCTAAAAAGCAATAAAAAATATTAAATTATATTTAAATTTTAATATTATTCGAAAATAATACAACATAAATAGTACATAAAAAAATTACCATTAATTAGTCTTTAATTACCATTTAGGGTCTGTTAATTTGTAAAACTGAACAAAATTTCAAGTTCATTCAGACTATTAAAAAACATTAAAAATATTTCCGTTTAAAGCAGATATAATATCTCACATGAACAGCTTGCTATATGTGTTTTAACTGAAATGCAATGTCAGAAAATACTCATCACTATAGCCCAGTCTATTATTGTGTGTAATATAGGTAAGTATTGCAGTATTTTGCTCCCTGCATTGTTCCACTCATCATTGCATTGTGATTACACGTGTTACAATATCCAGGCTGTGGTTTAACTTTCTCTCCTTTGGTGCATTACAGAACAGCCACCGATATAACTCAGCCAGAGGTAATACAGACATCACGTTGCTTGATAGAAATGTGCCCATTTAATGGTTGGCAGTTCTTTTAATTTGTCTTTTCATGGCTTCGAGATGGTGGTTAATACCTGCTCAACTGAATCATAGGAGATGTGAATAAAGGCATTGTGGTTTACTCCCTCAGTCACACTCACACATACACAAAGACACTGTGCGCACAAGACACGCGTACACCATCGCTTTGACACACTAACGCACGTTTTGCACATCCCCTCCCTCTGCAGCCTGAGGTCACGGTGTCATTTTATGATAGTAGCCAATTCTAGCAGGGATCATTTAATTCTCCAACATGATTGATACCGGCACAGGTTAAATGGGAGAAAAAAAGGTCTGTTCTATTAAGAGATCAGTGGCTAGTGGAGACCTCCCACTTAAATAGTCATATTTGGGTGTGTATATGTGTGTGTGTATGTGTCTGCGTGTCAGTCAGTTCCTTGGTTATAGCACGTGGACAGAGACAGTTCCAGGGGATTATCCACAGGTCAAATTAAATAACTTAGATAATTTAAAAAGCATTGACAGTGCAATTTGTCCATTCACTGTTATGGCTCTGACCCCTATTAGTGTCAATGGGCTGGTTCATTTTAACCTAGATGGCTTATCAAGGTGTTATATTCTCAGTGCAGTGGTGTAAAACAAAGAAAGAAAAAACCTAATGGTCATTTCGGAGCCATTAGATGAAGATTGTAGTGAGAAACATTACGAGGCTGTTAATGTGTGAGCCTGTTATTTCTAATACAATCACTTAGCAGTAAAAATTACAGATGAGGAAGTAATAATTAGTGGGAAGGCTGAGAGTTGCTGCTTGGTAAACAGTCTATTTTATTAATGTTTTTCAACAAAATTATTTTTTCTTGATTAACAGGGGAAAAAAGGCCCAGTGGGAACTTGGCCAACCCCAAAACATCTCAATGGACCTCAGTTCAGACTTTGGGACACTCCACTCCCACAACATTGTAAGTTATGACTTCTAGTAGTAAAACACAAAGAATACAACATTTATCAACCTCTGGATTTATATGCTTGTTTATAAAATCATATGACTCATTTCAAATTACTGTACTTTTCTCATTTTTGGTCCCAGTAATAAAAGTTCTGTATGTTTCCTGACATAAAAAAAAGTTTGGCGTAGGGACAAACTTATAAAAAAGCTCTTAATTTACTGACTAGATATTTACAAGAGTTATTTTTTCCTTATTTTTAATCAGGTTAGCTCAATCCAAAACTTGATCTTTTTAATGCAGGTAGGTGGCGCAGAGCCTCAGCTGGTGTCTCCCTGTCAAACAGAAAGCGGTGCCACCATCTTACTGCAGTTGCTGGAATTTAAAAATCATCTGATTGATGCTGTGGAGGAGCTGCACATTCGAAGGGTAAAGAAGTAGCTGGAGGGTTTTACATATCAAAATCTCACAGAACTCAGAATGTCTGAAAACCAGCAAGTGTCTTGACTGAGAATAAACTGGTGCAACTACGAACTGTAAAACAATATTATAACACTAATGTCTTACCTTTGGCTAAAGACAAGTATGCTATACCATCTTTTGAGAAAGCTACCTGCCTATATTGGTTGGGTTCAAAGCACATTATAGTAAGATGGAGGTGAAACAAGCTGTTTGGCCTTTGACCATTAAGTAGGAAGTAAATTTGTTTGTAAAAAAAAAGCAACAAAAATGAATGAGATTCTACCCTCAAGCATGTTCTTCGAGCACATTATGAGTGTGCTTACAGCTTAGAGGAGCAAGAATTGGATGTTGGTCGTTTGTTGCCATTTCATTTTGATTGTTATTGTCGTGTTAACTGGGACACATAACATAAGATGGTATATCAGTGTGATCCTCCTCGGGCGCTGCTGTCAAAGGACTCTGTAGTTGTGCGGTTTGCAGGGTGGAGAGGTTAGGAAGCAAGAGGATGTCATGGTTGTGGCGGACATTCCTGAGCAGGTCAAATTCCAGTGTTTTTTTTTTTTTTTTTACTTTTTTATTATTACATTAAAAATCCACTGGTGTAGTTGGTGAAATCTGGTATACTCCTACTACTACATTTAAACTAAATGAGAGCTCCACAAATGGGGACAGATTGGAAGGTGAAATTAGTGCATATGAAATTCAATGTGAGCTGAGAAGCCTCTTTACAATATTCAAATAAACCATGATGTGACGTATGCACAATAGAAAAGTTTGGATAAACTAGCTAACTTCCTCTAACTACACTATCAAATAAACCTTCACATTTTCACGCCCAGATACTTTTTTTTTTTTTTTAATCTTTTTTAGTGCCTAGTAAAATGCATCCATTCATTACTGCAGCAAGACAGTAAAGAGATGGAAAGCCATGACAAATATGAGTCATGAAATCCTATGTATACCTGCATATCAGAAATCACTTTTCAAATATTGTTTTGCAAAATTAATGAAAAGTTGTCCTGCTTTTAAAGTAATCAGCTGTCGCTTATATTGATTTGCTTAGATTAACTTCATGGATTCTTATATTATTATATTTTAGTGTCTATTTTTTACACTTGCACATGCACCCACACACACACACATACACAGAAATTATTCTTCAGTGGGAAAATAACAGCTTTATCTCCTGTACCCTCCTTTTTCGCAGTGCCACGCTGGTAGCATAGTTTAATAGGAACTTATAAAATAAACTCACTGAGTTAGCCGGCTCCCACATGCACATAAAAAAGTCCCATGGATATAGAGAGCAATTGACTTTTACCTGCCTGCTCCTGGGTAAGAGGGAGGATAGGGATGGCTTTCCACAAATATTACCTCCCTTCTAATGTTCCTTTTTCTCCGGGTGATTCTACAAAACATAGAGAGGAATGAACCGGGGAAACTTAGTGCAGTTTACAGTTTTGGATCAACTCCAGGGAGTTATTTGACTACAGAATGGAAGAGATGGAGGATTTACTTGCTCGGATCACGCTGTACCAGCCATCACCCCGTTTGAATTTATTGTCTTATTTTTTTTAACAGGTGTCATCAGGTTGTCTGCATGTCTGATTCTGGATTTCCCTTAATGTTACGATGTGATAAGTATTTGGCAGGTTTGTCTAGAATCAGGTTTTAAATGATATTTTCCCTGGTTCAGGATGCAGAAACACGTTTTGAGAATCAGATCAGTAAACTGATGTTGGAGAAGCAGGAACTGGAGTGGGAGAAGGTACACCCCGACCTTGGTGGCTCTGCACCAACTTTTTGTAAAAAATGTTTTTTTTTACACTGTAGATAACAAACTGTTTTGATCACTTTTGCTTTTTGACAGGAATCCCTCCAACATCAAATTAAAACTGTGTCAAACCAGCACACAGAGTCACTCACAGATGTTAAGAAGCAGGTACTTTTTTAGGGTTGCAGTTTTCACATCTAAATGAAGATATTTCAAAATGCTCATAAACATCTTATTGGTGATTTTTTTCTTTTCTTAAGTTACAGGCCAAAATAAGAAAGATTGAGGAGGAGAAGGTATGAAGGGCTTATATCCAAAAAAATGTCAACATTATTCTCAGAGCATTTTTCAATTAATGTTTTAGTGGAGTAGTAAATTCACTCATCTCAGATGCGGTCTTCACCCTAGGAGTGGATTCCTTTGTGTTGTTATAATTGTATTTATTGCTGTGACACTCACAATAGTAATATAACATTTCAGGGAAAATACCAGGTCAGTGCTGAATTAAAAAACAAGGAGATTAACAACTTGAAAGAGGAGCTGAAGTCGTTGCAGGTACACTTTCAGGCTTTTTATCCATCTTACACACACACACACACACACACACACAAAATCGCTTCCATTAATATCTTGCTCTCTTTTTCCTCATTCTTCCTTTTATATTGGAGAAAAACAGAATTTAATGTTAAGTTTAAATTGTAAGAGTCAAATTTAATTGGGATTCCCATACTGACCAGAGTCAAGGGCATAAGCCGTTAGTGCACAGGCCTGACCCAGTCTGGCTCCCAGAGTGTTCGTCCTCAGGCTTGACACCACAGGGGTGATATATAGTCGTCCTCACAGTCCGCTGCACTTTAACAGCCGCGCCGTGCTGCAGAGACAATAGAGACTGTTTTTGATATTCTATCTGGGAGACACGGAGTGCTGTGTTTGGCTATGTTGAGGCCCGGGTGTGTTCGTTCCTGTAACACGCTCCGGTGAATCCTTTAATTTAACACATTTTCACATCAGTGGCAGTTTGGATTGAAGTGATTTAATTGCCATGTTCCCTGACGATCTGCTAAATTACAAATACGTGCTCAATTGGAACACTATGGTTCAATTCCCCCATAATAAAAATGTTAGTGCTTTATTTATGTTATTTTAATCCCAATGAATAACTGGGCTGCATTTACATAGCAATATGGGTCAGTATTTTAAGCTTTAGAGATTTAAATCACATGTTCATTAATGAAAAGGGCAAATTAACTTCTTACTTTAGTATTAAATAATAATAATAATAATAATAATAATAGAGTGTAATTTTGTGACCGTAAAGTTTGTTTTGATGCTGTTGCAATATCTGGTAAAATGATAAAAATAAGGAATTGTCTTTGTAATCACTCTGTTAAGTGCTTCTTAATCTCAATAAGTAACTGCCCATGTGACTGGCAGCAGTATTTTATTTTTTGGTGTTGTGAATCATCAAAAGAGTAGATGAAAGTATTTCATTTGAAAAAATCAACATAAATCAATTTGCAACCCCCTAAAGGTTATCTGGTGACCCCTTGATGGTCTGGCTGCCCAGACCCCATCAGAGAATCCCACTGACACTGGTTAATGAAATCCCGGTTTTGTAATAAATGTTCCTAAAATTCTGAAAACAAAGTGTCAGTGCAGACCTGACAACTAACAGACATAATGTGATTGCCTAAAGAAATTTAGAATGTTTCTACTATTTTTGTATGATGTGCAAAATGGTCTGTTTCATCAGTTTCCTTCCCCTCAAAAGTCTGTTTTTCTCACTGTTCCACAGTTGAACGTTTGAGCTTCACTGTGCAGAAAGATGTGTCTGCAGAGTTTGACACTAAAAGTTTGTTTTCAAATTCATTTCCTGAAAGTGAAAAGTTTCTCAGGGCTCATTAAAAATCCAATATAATAAGCTCCATTCATGACCTCACATGTAGTAAGAGATGATTCTTGGCCAATATTCAACTTGATGGAGTACTTGATAAGAAGAAGATATCATTTTAAGGATTTTACCAAGATAATTAAAAAAATGTCTAACTAACGATAAATTAACATTGTGTCAGACATATTAGACACAAATGCTTATTCATTAATAAATTATTATTAAATAAGTTAAATTATAGTATACATCTTAAAACATATATGGAGAAGATCTTATGTGATCTTATGATTTTTTTTTTGTGTTGTACATGTTACGTCTTAAAGTCTATTTTTGACCTTGGAAACAGGAGATGAGGAATTAAACTTGTATCTTGATTTAACATTTATACAAAAGTAATGCCTTGTGAAGAAAATCCCAAATGCCTTTATTGTTGTTATTTATCTTTTTAGATGCTAACTTCGTAATATCACTTTTAAATTACATATGAAATAACACATAATACTTTGCTCATCAGGCTGGATACTCTTCATCTTGTTGAATTTCTTTTACTGCTGTTTTGCAGTTGCTGAAGTACAACTTGGAGAAGAAATCAAGTGAGCTGGTAAGAAAAGATTTTCCACTTGTACAAATTGTTGACAGAGAACGGGTGGGAGTACGAAAAATTAAAAGAGGAGGATGAGGGACTGTTGCTAAGGAGGGATGGGTTTGGACGGAAGAGCTCATCAGGAATAACGGATAGGGAGTGTGTGACACTTTGAACTGCCAGCACAGCAGAGAAAATATCTCTATTAAAATATTTTACAACTCGCTCGGTTTAAACCTCTTCACATAACAGTGGCACGGCGAGGGAGTTAAGAGAGAGCCGGTGTATTGGAGAGTGGGAGGAGGGAGTGAGAATGAAAGTGAGGAGAGAAGAAAAGAATCTGCTCAGCTTGATACAGACAATCAAACTGTAATGGCAGTTTGAAGAGCGATAAAGCGCTCTGAGGCATTTGATGAGTTGATTCCTTCACCCCACTGACAGACACAGACAGACACCGGCTGTGTTAAACCACCATCCTCTCAATCGCCGGACAGCTGTTTCCACTGTATTCTATGGCTGAAAAAAATGTCCCTCTTTATTTCAGCTCCTCCTATTAATGCCTGCGTTAAACAGGGCAAAGGATTGACTTCTACTCCTCAAAGGAAAAATTGTATTTTAGGAAACATTCTTAGTAAGAGTTAGATGAGACGATCGGTGCCACTCTCTAAGGAGCTGTAGTGTGGAGCTGTGGCCAGCAGCTGGTTAGTTTGGACTGGAGGCAGCAGGAGACCGCTAACCTGAATGTTACAAAACTCAGCAACCAAAGTGATGACAAGACTTCAGGAAGTCACTGCTCACAGCCAAGAAATAGTCCCACACACAATCCCCTTGTCTTTATGTTAAACCACTCTAACTGGCTGCAGCTTCATGTTTAACAGATGAATGATGCTGATCTCTAACTCTCAGCGAGAAAGATGATTTCTTACTATAACTTTAAGGTAGAGAATCTTTTTATAGCATAAAAACATTGGGTTATATATTAATTCAGTGTTTGGAGCTAAAGGAAGTGAAACTATGTCCAGTACTGTGTCAACTTTTTTTTCTTTGGATTTTCACTTTACAGTGTGTGCTCATTTCTTTGTCTGTTTTAACTATAGGAACAAAAACTAGCTTTGCAGAGTCGGTCCAAGGACAGCCACCTGAACCAACTGGGGGAGGTGGAGAAACGTTTCAGTGCTCTGTCCAGGCAGTGTGCCATGGTCAAGAAGGCCCACGAGATACTGGAGCAGAATGGTAATTGATGGATGAATTTGCTGATTTTACTGCACTGAAAAAAATACAGTTTCCACAAAGTCAGATCCAACTGCACTGACAACATTCCACCCACATCAGGATACATACAGTGCAACAACACATGCTGCTGAATGATGCCATGATAGTATACCTAAATTGTTCTCAATGTTCACTTTATTAGATTTTACGAAAGGGGGGCCTCTTTTTCTCCCAGAGCAGCCTGAATTCTTTTGGGTATAAGTGTAACAAGGTGCTGGAAACAATTCACAGGGATCTTGGTCTGTGCTGACTTGATACAGTAGGATGGCTCGGCACCGTCAAAATTTTCAGCAGCACATTAATTCCTGCAAAAATCAGGTTTCACTTCATCCCAAAGATATTTTTTTGGGGTCGAGACCTGGGTAATGAACGGAGGTCCCTGTCATGTTGCTTTAAATACGCCTCTAGGAAATTTTGATGAAGAGCAAACTTCATGGCTATGAAGAGATCTCCCAGTTCAGCAACACTTAAGTGTTAAATAATGCTCAGCTGCTACCAGAGAGCTTTGTGTGAGCCAAGAAGACATACCCATACCATCATGGCTGACTCATGGGCCATGCTGTTGATAGGAAATATGCATCCTGCTACTCCTCTTCTGTAAAATGTTTCACACACCATTTTCTGTAAGAACCACAGAAAAAGGTTAATAAGAATATAAAACTACTGTGCAAAAACTGAAATCAGGTGAAGATATGCATCTTGTTTTTAGTATATTTAATCAAATGTTGAGTAAAATTATCTTATTCCACTGGCAAATAAAATTGTAATATTGCAAATGTTTTTTTTCCTAATTTGGGCCAGTTTTGTTCTATTTTAAGATTTTTTTAACATAATTTTATTAAAAAAGATTAAATTGACTAAAATCAATAAAAAATGAAATAAGCTCTAAGATCTGCCAAAGGAATAAGATCATTCTACTAAACATTCTGTTTTTTGCAGTGTACAGTGTCTCATGCAAACAATAGTTTAAATGGTAGTTTCTGATGCCTTTTTGGAGTTTGTGAGTTATCAGGGTCCAATCATTAATGATAATGTTTGATTGATTATATGCATATACAGTGGGGAAAATAAGTATGCTATTTTGCTATTTCTCCCACTTAGAAATCATGGAGGGGTCTGAAATTGTCATCGTAGGTGCATGTCCACTGTGAGAGAGATAAACTAAAAAGAAAAATCCAGAAATCACAATGCATGATTTTTTAATGATTTATTTGTGATATAGCGGCAAATAAGTATTTGAACACCTGAGAAAATGAATGTTAATATTTGGTACAGTAGCCTTTGTTTGCTATCACAGAGGTCAAACGTTTCCTGTAGTTTTTCACCAGGTTTGCACATACTGCAGGAGGGATCCTGGCCCACTCCTCCACACAGATCTCTTCTAGATCAGTCAGGTTTCTGGGCTGTCGCTGAGAAACACGGAGTTTGAGCTCCCTCCAAAGATTTTCGATTGGGTTCAGGTCTGGAGACTGGCTGGGCCATGCTACAACCTTGATATGCTTCTTACGGAGCCAGTCCTTGGTTTTCC
This sequence comes from Eupleurogrammus muticus, assembly GCA_036785175.1. NCBI lineage: Eukaryota > Metazoa > Chordata > Actinopteri > Scombriformes > Trichiuridae > Eupleurogrammus > Eupleurogrammus muticus. The sequence continues at coordinate 16,472,077 of JAYKQN010000010.1, read as the reverse complement.
TGGCTGTGTGCTTTGGGTCGTTGTCGTGTTGGAAGACCCAGCCACGACCCATCTTCAATGTTCTGACTGAGGGAAGGAGGTTGTTCCCCAAAATCTCACAATACACGGCCCCAGTCATCCTCTCTTTAATGCAGTGCACTCGTCCTGTCCCATGTGCAGAAAAACACCCCCAAAGCATGATGCTACCACCCCCATGCTTCACAGTAGGGATGGTGTTCTTCGGATTGTACTCTTCATTCTTCTTCCTCCAAACACGCTTAGTGGAATTATGACCAAAAAGTTCTATTTTGGCCTCATCTGACCACAAAACTTTCTCCCATGACTCCTCTGTATCATCCAAATGGTCATATGCAAACTTAAGACGGGCCTTGACATGTGCTGATTTAAGCAGAGGAACCTTTCGTGCCATGCATGATTTCAAATCATGACGTCTTAGTGTATTACCTACAGTAACCTTGGAAACGTTGGTCCCAGTTCTTTTCAGGTCATTGACCAACTCCTGTCGTGTAGTTTCTAAGAATCATTGAGACCCGACGAGGTGATATCTTGCATGGGGCTCCACTCCGATTGAGTTTGACCGTCATGTTTAGCTTCTTCCATTTTCTAATGATTGCTCCAACAGTGGACCTTTTTTCACCAAGCTGCTTGGCAATTGCTCCGTAGCCCTTTCCAGCCTTGTGGAGGTGTACAATTTTCTCTCTTGTGTCGTTGGACAGCTCTTTGGTCTTCGCCATGTTCCAAGTTAAAGTCTTGCTGATTGTATGGGGTGGACAGGTGTCTTTATGCAGCTAACCACTTCAAACAGGTGCATCTGATTAAGGATGATACATGGAGTGCAGGTGGACTTCTAATGGGCGACTAACAGGTCCTTCAGGGTCAGAATTCTAGATGACACACAGGTGTTCAAATACTTATTTGCCGCTATATCACACAAATAAATCGTTAAAAAATCATGCATTGTGATTTCTGGATTTTTCTTTTTAGTTTATCTCTCTCACAGTGGACATGCACCTACGTTTAAAATTTCAGACCCCTCCATGATTTCTAAGTGGGAGAAATAGCAAAATAGCATACTTATTTTTCCCACTGTACATATCTGTATGTAATGACTGTTGTCTCTTACTGTGTGGAACTATTACAGTTGACGAGGCCAAGAGAATTAATAATAAACTGACTTCTGCAAATGCAAAGCAGGAAGCAACCATTGCGTCACTGAAGAAGGTATGTGGGAAAGCCCCTTTATATTTGTGGTTTAATTAAGGCAAGGTTTCAGTATACTTACTCAATAATCAATATACTAGCTCCAAAGGTTGTGTTGGCACCATATGCCAGTTTGTAATCTTGTATGACAGACAATAAAAATTTAAGAAATAGTTTTAGCTAGTAGTCAAATTTGTGAGGATGTATATGTTATTTTGTAATGTGTGGTGCTCTCTCAGGAGGTTGAAGAGGTCAGTAACAAGCTGGTGAAGGCCAAGATGTCGTCAGTCCAACATGATAAGAGCCAGAGTCCTACAGGCAGAGACCAGCATGTCCAGCAGCTGTGCCAGAAATTGAACATGGTGAATTTTTCCTTGAAAACTAATCTAGCACATCAGGATGGCATTTAAAATTACTGCAATGATGTGTTAACTGGGATGAGAAGTTCTTTGACTATTAATAGATTCACTCTCACTTGTTTAGGAAACTGAGATGAACAAAAAGATCAGGGATGAGTATGTAGCTGTACGAGCAGAGAAACAGGTGAGGAACTATAAAATGAAAATATCCACTCCTCCATGGATATTTCTATTAGCATGGGTGTTTTGGAGGATGCTATCTACAGTAAAATTTTAAACCACAGTAAAACGTGTGACTTTCCACGCTTTGATTAGGAATTAGCCTAAGCTTGTCATATATGTACAGTAATCATTATTATAAGGCTTACTTTGGTTTACTCTAGCTTAATGTTAATTGTGTATATGTGTTCCTATAGGAGGTAATGAAGTCTCTGCAGCATACCCAGCAGCTGCTGTTGAGCCAGACCCAGACTGTCAGCAGAATAGATCTGGAGCTGCAAAGACAAAGAGAGCAGTACCAGGTCAGAATCTCATCTTGTGCTGCTTCACGGACATGTCAAACTGTAAAAGGCGCTAAGTGGTGCTGTTCCCACCATAGACTTTTAGGCTGTGTGCACATCATGTGTTAATATGCATCCTTGGTATATTGATCACAAGTATCCAAGTACGTCTGTTGACAGTTGCCATTAGAAAGTGTCTCCACATATCCTTAAGTGAATTCTACCTCTCCGCTCTCTATGCTGATAAATATACACATCATTTCCGTTTACAATGCACGCTCAAGCTTTTATTGTGCTTACAGAAATGCTATAGGGGTGGTTTTCTCTCATGCGTGTATGCATGTGTCGATGTATTTACCAAATGTAGCTATGTGCACCCATTATATTTCTGCTGTGTGAGTCTCTACTGCATTTTGCTGTTATTTATACTCACACATGCCCGGCACTGTGAAGAGTCTGATACATCACACAGATGGAATAATGTGGCCACATGCGACTACTAAATTATGACTAATAAATTATTACTATGTATTTTGATAATATTTGAATGTTTATTCTTTTGGATGGAGAAAATTGCACTCTTTCTAAAACATGCTGATGTTCTACAAATTTAGAAGCAAGGGATAGTTAACAAATAGAAATCTAAATTTAGGAAAGAAATCAATCAACTCATAGAGAGTCTTGAAATGTCATGGACTGTAAAACCATAATTCACTGTCACAATTATAATTGGTTAAAAAATATTAAAGTAAAGCTCGTTGGCCTGCAAGTGAAGATAGTTGGCTTCAAAAGATGCTGAACTAAAAAAATTGAGAAAAAAATTAATCATAATTGATCATAAATTAATCTTGGAAAAACATGAAGAATTACTTGGAATATGAAATCTGTCCTTGCTCATCTGGAATTTAGAGACATGTTATTTGAGTGTTCTCCACCTTACTTAATCTGTTTTTCAGACAGTCTGGGGAGGTAACATAGAGCAACTCTGTCTAATCACTCAGATTGGATCTGGAATTATTCTAATTTTATACCTATTTCATCATCGTCGAAGGGGAAATTAAAATTTTTAAATAAGATAAGAGGAAAAAAGGTAAATCATCAACCCAGAGTAAAACCAGGAGAAGTCGATTGTCAGTTGTGTACAGAAGTTTTCCTTTCCTTCTATATTTCTGTAAGTGTTGTTCAGGTTGCTCGTTCAGCACTGAGATGTGCTGGACTTTGCTGTAGTTTGTGATTAAAAATCAACTAAAACAGCTTCTTGGAAAATCTGAAAAAATAAATGGTATTATTTGTGTTGTTGTTGTTCTTGATTTACCTTTTTTCAACTTTCTTGCTCATAGTCTTATTCTTTAATTCTTAACTGATTACTAAAGCACTTCTGCTGTATATCAAAATTGATTTGAGTGATAGGATTGTATTTCTTCGGGTAAACCCCTGCACCACCACACAGATCGGGGATTTTTCAGGGTCCATTTAAATGATTATGGACTGAATTTACACCGGGACAAAAATAAATGACGACCTTTGTTTCTGTCCATAAATATGATGAATGTGGTGTCGTGTATGACAACATTTACATTTACATTAGTAAATATGGTCCACTCCGCAACCGAATGATAGTTGTAGTGTTTATCCCCCGTTTATGACTTTACAGTTTATTGTTCTCTTTTCTTTTCTCTGTACCCCCTTCTTATTTTGAATTTACCTATTCATTAAATTAATAAAATCATTATTAAAATGACACAAGCCAACTGATTTGTATTAGCAAGAAGTCCCCTCTCTCTCACTGCCCTGTTTAAGACCTTCTGTTCACGTTAAATAAACACATAAAAATTTAGTATTGCATTAAAAATCTTATGGGTGATTAATTTTACTGCAGGCCCTTAAGCAGGAACACGAGGTGATGTGGGAGAAAAGCAGGGCTAAGGAAGACAAGGTGGCCCAACTGATGGAGAGCTACGCTGCTGCCAAGACCATCTGGGACAAAGAGGTAGAAGAAAAACTAAGTGTGAGAAAGGCGATGTGACAGTGACATTTTTATATAACGTTTTTTTATAAGTAGTCAGTTAAAATGACATCTTGTTTCTATATAATGTCAAATGAAAAGTATTATTCATTAAACTTTAGTTTTATATACCAAGACATCCTAAAGAGCGATGGTCTCTGTTGGGTGTGTGTTTGTGTGGTAAACAGAAGACAATGTTTGTGGAGCACATCGAGAGGGACAAGCGCGACCATCAAACAGTGAAAGAGGCGTACGACAAGCTTCAACAGAAACACACTGAACTGTCCTTACAGGCCGAAGCGCAAGCTCAGACCTTACATGATTTGGAGGTACAGGTTAAACACGTATGACGTGGCATTCAGTATGTTGGTGATGTAACATGAGAGAAAAGGAATCCCAAAAATTGTATATTCTCTTATTGATTGGGCACTATAGCATTATTTTTGCAAGACGTAGGTATAAGACTTTTTAGGAAAGTCTAACATGAAATTTAGTTTGGTGGTGAACTGTTCCATACGTGTAGTGCTTCATAACTAAACATAAAACGTAAAATTGTGAACGTAACGTAAAAAAAACTCCCTCACTTTCTTCAACCAGCTCAGCACAGGCTGATACACAGCTGAACAAGAAGCGTTGGTGCATCCTAATAATGTGGCTGATATTCCTCTCTTCACAGATGAGAGGCAGCAGTCAGGGCCTCAGTGTTTCTACGGAGCAACAAACCAGAGGAGTGAGGCCTTTTAATGAACCCAGCCCAAGCTCTGAGCTGCCTAGCTCTGGCAGTCTGCGACACTTGGCTTTATCTCCGACCAAAACCTCTGTCTGTCTGGAGGACAGGAGAGCTGTGACCGAGCTGGTTGATACTGGAGCAGTGGGAGGTCAGCCAACTGAATATAATCACAAAGACAGAAGAAGATTTATTAGATTTATTTTTATTTCTGTTCTGAGAACTGCACATGCCCACAACATACAGTACAAGAAAAAACAATACAAGATTTTGCAAAAAATAATAATATCTTTTAAATGAAGCGAGCCATTTATATAATCAGTACAGTTTAACCAGTTGTTGAGAATTTTGTATATTGTATTTATTCTATATATTTTCATATATTTATCTTTTAGGACAAGAAGCCCCAAACCATCATCTGCAGTCTCAATGTGAAGAATTCCGACATAAACCACACATTTCAAACCCGGTTAGCTGCCCATCTAACATTTGCTGCCTCTATAGTATTCCTGGAATAATAAGCAGTGACGACACCAACGTATACATGAACAAGTCTAACACAGGTGAAAGAGATTTTGATGTGGTGTCAGATGCGATACGTACCACTTCCTCTGTGTCTGATGATGATCTGCTGATGAACAAAGGTAGCATGACAATGGAATCGAGCCGTGACCACAGGTCCAAAGACAAGAACGATGAAGGGAATAAAGGAACAAGTGAAACAGAGCAAGGAGGGAAGGGGGGAGAAGAGAAAAGAAATAAAGTTCAGCAGTTGAACACAGAAATGGTCAGAGGAGAAGACGTGGAGGGAGGACATGCTGAAGGAAAGAGCGGAACGCTCATGACCCAAACAACAGATAGAGTGGACAGAAAAGAGTGCGGGGGAGGGGGCACCAGAAAGCATAAAACAGAAACAAAAGATAGAGCAGAGGGAGGAAATACACCAGAAACACCAGAACCAGAGATACAGACCCAGACGGCCGGCGATAAAAAACACAAATTTGGAGAGAAGACCAACGCACCGCTGGTCAATGACTTTGTGATCAACACCGAGACACCACTGCTGGCCTGTGAGCCCCCAGACTCCTCAAAAAGTCCCTTTCAGAAGGATGGTGACTCTGGTCATGTTAACAAACGAGATGGGTCTGGAAGAGAAGAACAGTTGCCTTACAGCAACAGTTCTGATAAGAGTCAGTGTGTGAATCATGGGTCTAACCCCCTTAATGTAGAGGTGCAACAGCTGTGTCAAGATGCTGAGTCAAGTGCAGTTCATAAGGATTCTAAGAACAACATAGAAGGGAGGCTATTTGACAAATATGTAGCCGATTTTCCAGCTGAGATTTCTGAATGTAGTTCACAGACAGTTACTGTCCAGTCAGGTGGTATCGTCAACAACCAGGATTTACAGACAAATCAACCACAGATACAACCTAGTAATCTTCCTGACATTTCCAGTAACATAAATCCCACAGTTGAGCTATGTGATAAAAAATTGAGTGAAGAAGGTGCATTAGTGAGAACAATGGTTGACCCAGAATTACGCCAAAGTCAGGGACCCTCAGAGCAGGAGAATGGACAGCTGAAATCTCTCGTACTTGATTCTGTTACATCACACAAGAGTGAAGGTCGGACAAATGTGAGCAATGCCTGTGAGACAGCCAATGGAACAATGGAAACATCCAATTTAAAGGATCCCTGTGACAATGTAGACTCCATAATTGTGGAATTGAAAACTGGTAGTTGTCGGGAGCAATTTAAAAATGACGGAAAAGATGTAGAAGATCGACCAAAGACTGAAAGTGAGGCTGACTTAAAGCTGTCTGTCCAGCATCACATCAGTGATGCGTCACCAGAGGCTGACAGCTCAGAGTGCCATGAGAAGCCTGTCACAGAAACGCTGCTTGATGACAGCGATGTATCACCACTGCCCAGCAATAAGATCTTCAGGTCGTCATTTGACTGGGGCAGTGCTCAGAGGAGGCCAACCACATCTGTCTCCTTCCTGCATCAGTGTGCTCAGGTACAACAACAGAAAAAAAAAATTAATTAGTAGCTATTTGAAAAAACATTCAAACACTTTTTTTTTCTTTTTTACTTTAGTCATTATTTCTATTATATTACATTATACTAATCATGAAAACATTTCACTAACTGACTATATTGCACACATTGGATGTCTACTAGAGCCAATTGAGCCAAATTGCAAATTTGTAGCTGGAGCCAACAGCATTAACATTTAGCATTAAGACAGGAAGTCTAGCTTTGCCCAATTATTTGCAACTTTGTCAAATAGTCGAAGTTGTAATAAAAATTCAATTCATCAATTACCTATTTAACGGGAACATTAAGATTAACCTGATGTTTTTACTGTATCAGACAGCTGTAAAGATGCATTGAGATTTAAAAGAGCTTCTCTCTGGTTCTGATTTGACCTGCAGAATGTAATGTAATTAACAATATTGAAGTATTGGCTAAGTCAACAAATCTACATCCAAATGGTATTGGTGTCACTTTTTAGTGTATTAATGGAGACTTCATATGGCCACAAAACATCTTCATTTTTAGTGATGTAAATTTTCATCATGTCTCACTAAAACGTTGGTGCCTTTCAGAACCCCCATGTTGAGCAAAGGGCAAGTGGTTCTGGTGGTTTCTTCGGACATCCTCCCAGTGCGATGCCAATGTTCCTCGAAAGCAAACACAACAGAGGTGACAGTGGTGTTAATTAATCCATTCAGCTCAAGGAGCATTATGCCATTGTGGAGTGTAGTACATCTGCACTCCTGCTCTTCTACCTTTTGCACAGTGACCTCTGCGTACATCTGTGTTTCATACCAAAACTCATCACTAATAATCATTCATTCTTACCTTCTTGTTGTTCTTGCCATCTCACCTCATTCCTCTCAGTCCCTGTGGTGATTACCAGTGCGTCGGATTTGTTGAATGCCTCCAGTGTCTCTGGGACCGCAGCGTCCACAAGGAGACACCAGCAGGGAGAGTGGAAAGCTGTCACAGAGACGACAGCCGCAGACACGGTCAGTTACAGATGCTGCTCCAACTTTTTTTCAGACCATTAAATAATGTTATGTACCACAGACACAAGGTGAATGAAACAATGAAAAATGTTCACTAAAAATAAACAAAATGACTTTTTCCTACTCTGTTTGCTATAGTACATCATACTCACAATGCTCTAACTACTACAACTGAAGTTTTAGTAAAAAAAAACATGTATCTGGACATAGCATGGATTTAATACAAATTTGCTCATAGGTCTGTGAACTAGGTTCTTAAATAGGTATCACGTTTTATAAAAAACAAAGGTAAGATCTTAAAACCTATATAAACCCTGCAGATAACATATATATATATATATATATATATATATATATATATATACATATATATATATACATACAAAATCAAACTGTATTTGGAACAGGAACAAATTTAAAACAAATCCTAATTCGACAGGAAACAGAGGCATGACGGTGCAAAATATTTACACACCTATATCTCTCAAGCAAAGTTTTAACGATTATACTTCATGAACTCGACAAGCACTTATGTGGAATATTTAATTTCAACTACGGAAGCTCATGTCCGTATATATTTCATCCCAGTAGTAAAGTACATTGTTCTGCATAACAACTTAATGCTGAACAGCAGGAAATCGCCACAGTGTAATATTCATGTAGAACCCATGAGCTGCCTTGAAGGACATTAGAATGACCCTTTATAAAATATTTTTCCATTGAATAAATTGATCATTTTCTGTTCCAACTCTTCATCATTTTACAAAAATGTGTCTGAGTGGACCCCCAGGGAAATCTGTGCTACAGCTTAATGAATATATCTTTTATATCAGGCTGACATGTCCTCATAAGAACGATGGTATAATGTTTTTTCAACATTTTTGTGGTCCAAAAACCTCAGAGTGTGAAAGCAAGCACATTTAAGCAAAGGCCAACACAATTTAACAGGACGGACAGAAATTTTCTGAGAAACATTTCGGAGGTATAAAAGTTTGAGGAAATATTAAGCCAGGTGTTGAGTGAAAGGACGTCGCTGATTTATGCTGAAGTCGCAGACGTCTCGTAGACAGCCAGACAGACAGAGAATGAATGACCTGTGGAAGAAAATCGACCTAATGATGCTCGGGCACCTCTCCTCTCTCACTTACTCAGTCATTATCCCTCTCTCTCTTTCTCCATCTATCCATCCTTCTCTCTCTCTCTTTCTTTCCTTTTCTCTCTCTTACTTCATCATCCCGCTCACCCATTTTCCCCGCCCCCTTTGCTGCATTCCTCTTCTTCATTCTCTGTTGTACCTTTTCACTCTCACACACTCTCATTCTCTCTTTTGTCACCATCACCGCAAACTGTCACTCTGTGTTTTATAAGATCCAGGTGCTGGCAATTGAGGGAGATAGAGTGCAACATGTCTCAAGTATGAGGAAACAAAAAAAAAAACGGGTCTGATAGTTTAACAAATTGCAGCGTGGGCTCAAGCCTTCATTTTCTGCAGACTCTGAACACTGGGAACGTCACACAGAGTTCAGTCTGGGCCTGGCTACTTTCTCTGGGCTGGATACTGTTACATATCTATTGCCACTGGTTATTGTCTGCCCAGCCTTTGTTTATCGGTTAATGTTCCTTTTTTACCAGAAATTTGGGGTTTTTCCCAGGAGGCAATGACGCTTGAGAAAGCATGAATATTGTTTTCTTTTCTGGCTAACTATAAGACAAGCGCCACTGTTTTATAGTATCTTTGGACCAACTATTTGCTGTCATTTTAATGTAGGAGAGCAGAGATTCTCTGTCCATCAATTCTTTCCCAGCCTCCACCTCTTCCAGTGATCTCAGTCGACTGTCATGGCAGACTACTTCAGGGTGAGTTCATTCACATTTTTAAAGGAAGAGTGTACAAATATATACATTTGTACATTTGTATATAAATATATATACAAATGTATATTACATAACAAACTGGATTTCATAGTGATTATTTACAAGCGTTCTATCAATGTGAAAGTCAGTCTGTAAGCATGCTTGTTCAGAAAATCACACTTTGGTTTCTCCTCACACCAGGTGTAGCAGAACTTCACTAGGTGCAGGTCCTGGGTCAGAGTCTGACATCGGACCCTCCTGCTCCCTGGAGAGGGAAGAGCAACAGGCATCGTTCAGAAACCAGATATACAAAATCGAACAGTTCCTCAACACAGAGAGGCTCCGCCTGCCCAAAAGACAACGAACAGACAATTAAACCACCAAAACATGCTGCTGTAAAGAGGGATGCTACAGTATATCTATAATTACATTACACAAGTTTATGTTTAGAGAAGTACATCTATGGTAACTACTGTTTGTGCAGGGTTAAATGTTCTGAAATTGTCTCACTTACTCTAAAGATGAATTACTTATTCATTTTACCTCAGCAGTTTCCTCATTTGATTGCATTACAATGTTATATTTGCAAAATGCAAGCTGTAAACATGTATTGGCCTGTTCATATTACTGTTATATAACCATTTCTACATTCATTTAAATTAAAGGTTCATTAGTTTTTTCCTGTTGTGTGTTATAGTGGTTGTGTATATATACTGAAGGTACGCCAGGGAATGGGATGATTCCACTGTATATTAATTTATATATATATTTTTATTTTCATGCTGCTATATTTTAGCCGCATGAAAATATGGTATAAAAAATAGCATCAGCTTGCATTGACTTTGAATGTCATTTGTTAACTTTTGTGTCAGTCATATTTGTTGTTACGACCGCTGGCCGTAACAACGTAAGCAGCTGGTTGTCCTTTACATTCCAGGAGATGTTTATTGAAACAACTGCATTACATTTAGGGTTACTTAAATCCTGTCTTTGCAATGTCCATAGTTTCCACAGAGCAGCCAAATCAATAAACGTCAACAGCCAGGCTCTGTTGGTTAAAAAGACCTGTAACTGTTAACAGCTAATTAACATGAATTAACCTTAATGGGCAATCAGGGTTGCATGTCTCAGAGGGGCTCTAACAGCGAGGCACCTTTGATCAACACTGTGTTGCAACTTAGGACACAACCGGTTAGAATCTGTTAACACCTGTTAACATAAATTAAGAGATTACAATTAGCGCAAACCTCATAACCCTAATTAACAAAAATCAATTAGTGAACATGCAGTCCAATTAGCACATTGTAATGATCCTCTCATTAACTTTATGTTCCCTGTGAGGATAAACATATGGCCTCATGTGAGCATGAAGCAGCTGACCACAGATACTTGGCTTCTAATTACTTTGACTGCTCTCATTCAACATGTACTGTAGGACATGTCAGATTACACTTTAATTAACTGATAAAGCTTTTGGAGTAGACAAGAAGAAGACAAATAATAAGAGTTTTGGTTAAGTAAACATTTCTCTGAGGCAGAGTTCCAGTAGAGGGAAATATTCCAGTGTCTTGGTTCCTCTTGGATCAGTTTACAGGACGATGTGGCAGCTTGGATGAATAAGTAGATGGATTGTAAATTTAAGGATGTCTCCAGATAGATTCCTGGTAAGATGTTTTTTCTGCAAACAGATCTAGCCAATCAAATGTCCTATTGAAATCTCAATGGGTGGAGACAAAAACCACAGCTGTCCATCCGGCCATCAAAAAACAAGAAAATGTAGGAACTCTCTCCTATATAGATGCAAAACAATCTTTTTCTCCTTCGTTCACAACAATGACTTTAATCATTCAGGGTCAACAAGCGAACTAACCAGCTAACCCTGATAGATGTATGATACACTGCCAGAAGATAGTTCATCGTCTACTCATGACTTGATGCATGCATTTATCACTTATCTCACATATCTGTCAACTCTATGTGAACAAAGACAAGGTTACAAAAAAATGGTTTTAATCTCTGCAATAGGGCCTTAAAAGAAATTAGAGCCACTCTGACTGTTTCATGTGGTATTTGTATGCAGGGACAGGGATGCAACATGGAATGCTCATGCATTTATTTTGAACCTTGTTTGATTTAGCTACTATACTTATTTAGCCCATTCCTAATCAGCTGCCATGGTGCTAAATTCATTTGTTATTTGCATCAGAAAATAACTAGAAAGTTTAGAGCTATCAACTTGTTACAGGATATTTCTGGCTAGGCTCAGAGAAGTTTCTGTCACTGATCCAAAGTGTTCCCTGCTGACTTGATAAAGAAAAAGGCTGCCTTTAAGCCTGCACAGCCATTCTGCTCACGTACTAAAATTAATTCTACAGATTTTGATGGTGGCACAAGGTCTCCGCTTGGTCCATCTTACTACACTTACTGATAATGAATGCGCCTGAATGTTAATGTGCTCATAAAGAAATCTGGAGCGTTTGAGTGGCTGTGCTCACCTCTGCTGACCCTTATCCTTATTGGGCGTTGGGGAGGGGAGGGGAGGAGAGGTGGGGGAGGGGTGGAATATAAAGGAGTTAATTTTAATACGCTCACACATGCAAACGCATACACCTTCGGTTTCTCTCTCTCACATACAGTTTCTGATTCGTCCTCTCTCACTTACACACACACACACACACGCACCCTCATGCATGCACAGCCCGGGTTATGAAGTGTTGGCGCTTTGAAACACTCAATTACCCTCTGGCTGGGGAGGATACCTGCTGTTAATTACTGCTCAGTGTTTTATATGGAGAGTAAATAAAGAGACCGCTGACATTCACATTCCATCAATGTGTCCCCCAGCACATGTTGTGTGTGTGTGTGTGTGTGTGTGTGTGTGTGTGTGTGTGTGTGCTGAGCTTTTTTGATGTTAAAATATACCCCCTTAGAGGTGGGCACCATGGGAAAACGAAGATAAGTTTACTGTGTAGCTAGTATAAGTATTAGCCCAGTTGTAAAGTATGTACATTTAGATCATGTCTCAGCAGGGCCTTTGCGGTAACCTGTATATTTACGGAACTCACTAAATTGCTATCAAGTAACAGTAGAGTGAAGAAATGAACAGTACTTGTACACACACACACACACACACACACACACACTAACCCAGTTTAAATGCCGAGGCCTATATAGTCAAAGAGCAGTCACAAGTTTAAATTCAACCCTGATTTACCGGCCCATTTTATTGAAATTTTGTACATGAGAAGGGAGGAAAAGCAATATATTTGCCAATCCTCGGGCTAAATGGGTCTCACCACTAAACATTGTTGAATATCCTGGGGTTATAGGGCCATGTTTTGTCATATTATACCTCTTTGCCTCAAAAGCCATCACAGTAAATCAGGCCGGGAAGTCGTATTAAACGGCGCAGTAGATGTCTGCTGAGACGGAGGCTGAGTGCTATCCTGGCACTCTGAGTGTACTCTGCAGTCTTCAAGTGAAGAAGTGCAGCTGCTCTTTTGGCCCCGTAAAAATACTTAAATGAGCAGATTATAACACAAAGAGAGAGGATTGTGCTCCTGCTGGCCTTATGCTGTAGTATAGAACCTTTTTTTTTTAAATATTTTTCTAATTTCTTGTGTAAATTAACAGTAATGTCCTCCTTTGCTGCTAAAGACAATTAGCTTGAGTATTGAATAACTTCCTCTCATATATCCACCCTTCATCACTTTTGTTTCTAATCTTAAAGACCAAACCACTGAAATAATTTTACTGCAGCTCCATATGGCCATTGATGAAATTTATTATATTATTTTTTAATTAAATTATATTATCCATAATATTGAAGATCAAATCTACATTACTTTGATTTTGTGTTGATAATATGAACAGTAAGTAAAGGTTAAAGGTCATTTAAAAAAATTTTTTTTTTAATTTTGCTTGCTTGACTAAACATATGTTTGTGTTTAATGCTGATGGAATAAGTTGTTACATTCGTATTAACACATCAGATCTAGTTCTAGCTAAATTTTATCTATATTCTGGGACATAAAATAAGTGCATAACACCCAATTACGTAAGCAAGCTAATGAGTGATCCACCTTCTCCTTACTGAGGAGGCTTCACTGTTTGAATTTAACATAATATCAATAATATAATATATAATATATTAATAATATAATTCCTCCTGTTCTTACAGACCATAAATAGACATTTTACAAACATGTATTTAAAAGTTGATCTCAAGATTTGTCTTTTAACTCTGTCATCCAAATGACTCAAATCGAATAGAATTCTTTCAACGTTAAATCCTTCTAATGCCAAAGTCTGTCTCTGTGGTACTGTACTTCCATCAAAGCTTAACAGGGAAACACACAGAAGGAATCTGACGCTAAAAAGACTCAAAATGTGTCAGAAATCCACTTGAAATGATTAACTCAGACTTCTGTAGACTGAGCATATAAGCTTCACATCTACTTTCAACTAAATGACTGTGTGGACACACTGTGGTTTTTGTCCTCCATCACTTACATTAAATCATATTTGAAGGATCTTTTAATAGCGAGTATAAACAAGAGGAACGATTACAGTGACGAAAAACTCTTTTACCGTACATATGAACATCCGATTGCTGTTTTAGGACAGACAGGGAAACTTGTGACCAAAATAATAACATCCTGTGTATTGTAGAAAGACCTCTTTAAGTATTTGTATGTGCGTAAGAAGATAAAATGCAAAACGTGTCTACCCAAAATAAAAAAAACAAAATTCTCATTTTATGAAAGTTATGTAGTAGGGGTGTGACCATCATTAGATCTGGAAATCCCATGTTTAGCTCTCCAGGATCAGGTCATCCATTTCACGTTAATACAGTTTTTTCCCCCCAAAGCAACAGTGGATTGGATCACTGTGTATTATCAGTGCTCTGAGTGTGATACAATATCACAATGTAGCTACTAACTCTGTAACCGTTCAGGTAGAATAGCCAGCATGGGTGCAGTCACTTTAAAAGTGTTTTTTTTTTTAATAAAAATTTTGTTTTCAAATGATTTGCAGTCAACTGATCTGTGGCCACTTTGACTGTGTTTGTCCAGAGAAATGCTATACCAATGTGAAAACCATAAAATTATATTTGTATCATTCAATGGAAACATCCTTGGCTTTTCCGTCTCATTTCACTAAGCTGAATCAAAGCTATGTAAGCTTTCCAAATCCGTTCCTCCCATACCGAATCTGTGAAAATCTCCCGTCCACTCTGGGACGTACGTGACTTTATATTTACAGTAACTCACTTTACTAACCCTTAACAGTTAAACACATCAGCAGAATTAAAAGAAAGGAAGACATTTAGACTGAATAACCCTCACTATTTTACCATTTTCTTCACATAGAAATTCTTATTCTCTTTGAAATATAGTTCCGCTGTGTGTCTTCTGTGGTTTCTATCTCTGCACATTTTTACTGCGGTGAACCCTCACGACGCTGATAAATAACAGGCTTCACCTTTCCTTAGCAGGGCTTAGCAATGACTGACTGCACTCCCAGTCTCTCTGAGAGTGTGTCCTCAGCTGTGAATCACCCGTGCTCAACACACACCTACACTCACATGCGCGCACACACACACACACACACACTCCTCTCAGCTTTCACCCGTCGCGGAGAGAGCCGAGCAGAGGAGATAATCTTCGAAACGTCTTCCTGCTGTCAAAGGTCAGCAGAGTTGAAAGGTCACCCTCCGCATCATTTATTGACTCTTAAATAAGCCCGGGCCTAATTCTACAGCCAACTTTCCCTTTTAAAGCAGTTATCAGATCCATCTATGAATGATGGATCATCTTTACTGATGCACACATCTTGGTATTGGGAGATTGTGGATTCAGTGCTAGAGAAGGGGGAACATTAAATACGGCAAATGAAGGAGACAAAGATGGGAGGTACAGGCCAGTGGTTCCTGAAGTGGAGTCTGGGGACTTCCTGTACGTCCACAGCTCTGCTGTGTTTTACCATAAATAAAATCGTTCCCACTTTAGACAATAATGTAAATATCATACTATAAGCAAGTTAATTTGAAGCTATAAAAAATAAGGGTTGCAACAAATGGATAATGGATAATGGGCATGGGCGGTGTTCTTCCTGGTTGCCATTTTATCCACAAACAGCTGTAACTATGGCAACAAGCAGGGGGAATGTGTTGATGTCGAGTCTTAATCAGACTTAACATCACAGTTCAAAGTGCTCTCAGTACTTGTCCCGCTGATCTTCCAACATCTTAAGTTCTCAGTATTGTTCCCACATGTCAGCATCTCTATGACAGAATGTTGGACTGGACAGATGTTCCAAACATCTGTTCTTTTCACAGTATTAAAAATACATTTCATGCTTTAAAAATTGGCAACTTCAATAAATTGAAAATTTAACTCTAAATCACTATTCTACGTTATGTCAGGAACAAAACGATAAATTAAAGTTTTTGAAATAAAAAGAAAAAAGTGAGATCCGCATTGAAAGACATTTCTTGGTTATCCAATTTAAAATAAATCCAACTAGATTAGATTGTAATTCAATAAAAAGAAGTGTATAGAACGAGTAGTGCAATAACTCTGCACTTCATACATCAATAGTTGTGTGATCATGGCATTCCGTGGAGTCAAGTATTTGGAAAATCAGTAAGGTGGATGATGATACCGTACATAGTCTGATGTGATGTCCACTGTTAAAAGGGAGTTTCTCTTCATGCGTGACTACAGGACTAGAGGACTACAACCGGTCATGTGGCTCATTTGTTCAGTCCTTCCAATCTGTTGAGAATTTCAATGTATTCCACATACATTTTATTTGTATACGTTTGATCACAGGGGTTTTTTGTGAAATTCATTTGCCTACAAAATCCAAGTTGTTTTAACTACATAAGCTGATTCATGCTAAGCATATTTTGTGGTCTGTCATCCTGTTGTCACACATCTTGTACACTATCCAGTTAAACTAATTGAGCCCCAGGAGGCAGTGAAGCATGTTTATCGTCTAAACAACTCCCCATAATTTGCTGATTGTTTTGGCCTCTTGTTGTTAGGTCAATGTTTTTTTTTTTCAAATCCCATAGTGAAGTAAACAAGATGTATTCTGTTTACAAGCCTGGTGGCAAGACACCATCTTACCTGAAAGGGCCCTGCGACCTAATTTGAGTAAATCACCGGGGCCGGTAAATGACATTTGTACACGCTTAAAATGTGTCAGCGACGCAGACAGGGAACAAGCAGGACAAGCCGAAGAGGGGAAAAGATCAGATGAAGTGAGAGATAGAGGACCTGGTCACGCTTGTGATCCTCTATGGACTGTGGCTGTGACTGAATTATCCTCCACGGTGGACCACCATGGCGGCAGACATAAGTTTCTGATTTCCTGGGAAGGCTTTAACTTCTTATGGGTACATGGTCCTCCCACAGACCAACACTGTCACTGATGCCTATATATCTGCACTGTGAGTGTGTCTGCACATGCACTCTGCTTCAGGAGATGGTTATTTTGTTATTGATGGAGTAGGGGCCGCGCACAAAAGCACACACGTAGACTACAGGAGGTGTCCGTCTGTGAGCCCCCCCCCCCACAGTGGGTTGCTCACAGTCGGAATGATGGAAAACTCCTTTTCACTCCAGGGGATCCTATAAACCTGTCACAACTGTGATCTTTGTCTCTTCCTCTCTCTAGATGTCTCCCTGTCCCCTTTTTTGGGCTTCACTTTATTATTTTTTTTCTTCTAAGTCTTTACATATCAGGCTTGCATTTGAAATGTCACTTCTCACATGTTTGAACATTGAGAAGCTTCACATGAGACTAAGTGTTTCTGTCTTTCTCTCTCCGTGTCTCACATGCGCGCTGTGCCATCTAAATCACAGGCCTCAAAGCGACCTGCCAAACTCCTATGCTACAAATGTATTTAGTTACTGGTGTTGAAATGTGAGGCCAGGCAACGCGGGCCTTTCAGTCACACGTCTGTGTTCTTTTTGTTCCCATGTTGAAACACAGCTTGAACTTGTACAGCAGATAACAGCTACTATGTTTGACCTTGTTTTCTTAGATTCTGTTTCAAATAGATGGGACCGGTGAGGCTGGAACAATAAACCGAGGGCGTTGGGTAATGTGTGATTTGTGTACAGCGCTGTCTTTGAAAAATGTGTATGGATTTTTAGAACTGCGGAGCAAGCAGTAATATAAAAGTGCAGCGAAACAGACCCATTAATAACTTTAAAGCATTAACAGGAGAATGTGGAGGCAAAAGTTTAACCTGCAAACATGTATAAGGTCCTGGAACTTAGCAGCAGTTCCACTGCCTACTGTGGTGCATTGTTGTGTGTGTGGTCTGATCTGTGACGTGGCTGAACAAAAGATAACAAGACTACGCCTTGTCAGAACTGTACATTTTAGTCTAGTTAAATTAGACTCTGGTTCTTTAACTAGTGAAACAAAGACCACTAAAAACCTTCTTCGGGACCTTTTCTGTGTTTTATGTTATTGCTGCTGCCCTAATCAGTTTGTAATGATGCATCTTGGTTTGCGTCTGTGAGAAGCAGAAACGGAGAAAAGCAGAAAAAGTGACGATGATCAGGACTGAAATGGACTAGTAATCCCAGCGATCGGCCCATTAACCACGCACATCCGTGTGTTTACATAGCGAGCAGACGTGGAGTGACGACACAGATAGATGTCTTTCTTTATTATGATTCCATTAGCAGAGCCAGTGTCATTTTCCCACTCTCTGCGCTCCACGGCCTCTGTGGCTTTCCTTGGGTTGGTTCAGACCCGCTGCTCTCTATCCAGAAAAGTCTGCCTGACCCCCTGGTATGTCAGAGGGTCAAGACCCAGGAGATGAAGAGTGAATAAAAGGCTAAAGCGATATGAACCAGAGTGGAAATCTTATCATCTCACAAGAGAGTAGCATTTTTTTGTCCTCTCCTTGTTTGTGGCAAAAAATCAGGATGAAGAAGGTCAAAGATATAAATATAAAATTGACAGGGAAGTGGGCCATATGAGACTATGTTTAAATTTACTCTTTGTACGTGGCAGTCCAGTACTAAGTCCTTGTTCCAAAAAGTATGAAAATGTTACATCTCAAATTTCTACCTCTAGTAGGAAAATATACTAATATTTCTCATTTATTTGGCTCCCATCATGATGAAAAACTGTTACGTGTTTGGGTACAGAGCTTTCTTCACAGCAGAGAAGTACTACTGCTGTGATTGTCATGTGCTTTGGGATCTAAAGTGATAATTTAAAAAAATAGTAGAAAAGAGAAGAAATGAGAAATTATGTCTTTGACCAAAACACATGAAACACTGAGTTTGACTATATATTTTTTTGCTTAATCCAGCCAACAACATCCAATCACAGTACAGTAGCTTAGCAGGTCACAATTATAACTTAAAGTTTCATGTCAGGATCAACAAGTTCCAAAGAAATTTCTATTGTTAATGATTAACCTTGATTAATGATACAGAGATGATGACTGGACAGAATCAGAGGACTGAATCAGCTCATCTGCTCATTTGGTGTATGTTAATATTGTTCTTTAATTCTAGGAAATTATGACTGACTGATTATGACTATGAATTACTGAAGCTGCAAAATCTGTTTTACGTTTTAATCACTTTTAAATCATTTGCATATTTATCCAACACAACACTGCATATGTAACAAAGGGAAGACGTGGTGTTAGTCAGAATGAATGATGCTCACCTCGACAGACTGGTTAGGACACCGTTACTATTTGTCTTCAATACGAACAAATCATTTCCGTTGGTTTCCCTTCATTTGCCAGTGTTCTGCTGTATTTAAATTGACAACTCCTAGTATGTAGCTGCACATGTGAGCCAGTGTGGGAAAACAATTTGAAGAAGCTTGTTGTTGTAGAAAGTAAGTTTGCACAACTCATACATTTCTCCACAGGTTGTGTTTTGAAGTTTTAAAGCCAAGTTTCATTTTTCTATTTTGAGGCTTAACATTCACTATCTGTTGACCAGTAATTTTAGAAACGTTTGATTTACTGATACGCAGAGGTCAGCACTTTGATTTACTCACATCCTGTGCCTGTCTGTTATTTGTTCTCTTGTTTTTTCCTCTTAATGGTTTTCCACAACTGGTAAACATTTCTTATTATAAATAAATATTTTAGCCTTATTATCTGATAACCGTCATTAATTTAACTTCAGCTCTTTATTTCATATTTTGAGCATAATATACAAACTAAAACTATAAGAAGAACGTTTTTGAAGCTATATGGCCGATTACTGCTTTTTACCCCCTTAAAATAGTCTTTTGATAACTAATTGATAAAATGATGGATAAAGTGTTTTTGCTTTCAAATAACTATTCAGAGGGAGGTAATATTGTGAGTCGATGGTAATCTGTTAGTCGCTGATTGATGGCGTTCAGTCCAGCCCTTAATGACCTGTCAGATGGTGGGAAAAATGAGGTCAAAGGTCATCGGATTCAGATCAGCGGAGCTCCTGCCCCACTACTGGCCACTGCCACTGTGGTCATCTCGATATTTCTCTGGCTCTGATAAAGACGAACACTGTTTGTTTTTTCATGCGGTTCTTCATGTCGGAAGTAAAGTCAGGCCGTCCTCCAAGAGCAACATGTGAAACTAGAAATAGAGAGTTGAGATTTGCAAGGGAGTTCTGGTGGAAAGAAAACAGATAGAAGATAGAGATGTTAAGAAAACTGCAAGGAAGAAGAACAATCTCCTACTGGGATGCTTAATTCTTTTATGAAATCATCCAAAGCGTATCAGGAGCTAACCTATCCGAAAGTCACAAACCATTTAAGCAAAAAATCGGTTCAGACATAAAAGCTTTATCACAGCATGAGACTATGCTAGCACCAAACCCGACATCAAAATAATCTATTATTGCACTTGATGACTGAACCCATACCCCACCATCATCATTCCCCGTCAGCCCATTTGTTATTAAAGTGCTGGAATGTGTCTGGTACTTCATCATGGCGAGCGGCGATGAGCGGTCACTCCGCAGCAGGCTGCCGCCCCCAAAACACACACACGCTACAACAAAAACACAGGTACACGCACGTATGCTGCCATCCTGCAACCAAATAGCACACTGTACTGTTAGGAGACTCACACCCAGAGCTGATGATGGCGGAGCTACAAACTGATGGATGTCTGAGTGCAGGAAAGTGTTTGTCCAGCCGAGCACCCCTGGTGTCCAATCCAGTTCATAACAACCTGTAGATTCCTATTATAATTATTAGTATTATTTCGAAAATACTAGAAAAGCACTATACAGATGCAGGCCATTTACCAATTTTTTCATGCATTGGACAGTGGGTAGTATAGAGGCAGACAGGAAATAAGGGGGTATTACAAATAACGGAGGTTCCTGGCTGGAATCGAACCAGCAACATTGTGGCTGTGGCATGTGCAAGCCATTCAGCTCTGAGGGAGTGTTTATTTTATACCTCTACCTGGAATATTTCTGAATATATGGTGGTATACACACAATAAATGTATTTACATGATGTGAAACTCCTTATCTTGCACCTTGTTTAGGGAAATGTAACATGCTAGCATCAGTGTTTGGCTGCATTCAAGCATATTGGTGCTATAAGATAAAAAATGCATTTAAATGTTTATCTAAGGCTTATATGATATAGAGTTAGTTGTAACAAGTAGATACAGATTTTCTAGCATAAAATTCCCTCTTTGAGTTTCCTCAGACAGTGTTTCCCAGTTGCTTAATAAATGTCTATGGTCACATAAGACACAAACACATGGACTTTTCACTTTTCTGGATGGTGGGCAGTAGCAAACTCCTCATCCATATGTTCACCTGGTAAATCAAGTCTAGTGAGTTGACCAGGGTCTGAAAATATCAGGTTGATAAGAACCTGTAGAACCTCCAAGAACTTGTGCATGTGTGCTACAGCACTTAACAAATTTAACAAATAAAGTAAATTATTAAACAAATGTGTGTTTTGTCAACAACATTTTAGCTGGTTAAAAGAGGGTAAAAATAAATCCCATTCATATCATTCAGAGCTGATATCACCCAGAATTAAAAAAACAACTGTATCACTGAAAAAAACTACTTGATTTGAGTAAATTTGAAGTTTGTAGCTTCATATAAGTTAATGATAAGTAAACTTTCATCTTGTGTTTTTTTTTTTTGGACAGATTTTTTTACTTAGTGCTCATTATGAACAGAGGAATAATTACAGCAATAGAAGCCTCTTGCAGCGTTACACTGTTAAACCAGACGTGAACAACTGTGAACTCGTCCTCTGAGAGTTCGACTACGACTTGAAATAAACCTGCTTGATGTGATCACAGCGGTAACATGAGCAACGGACTTAAAGGGGGCTTAAAACATTGCATTTGTTCAGATTAATAACCGAAACTGCATAAATTCAGTTGAGAAAACAATGGCAAGCCAAGGAAAGGAAAAAAAAAAGTTTCAGAACCATTGGTTTATGGGATGAAGCCTTCTCTCTTGGTGTAACCCATTTTTTATGCAAGGACAGGCTAAGAATGTTGCTTTTTTTTCTCCTTTTTGTGAAACACTTTAAGTTGACCAGCCAGTGAACCCAACACACACATATGCAGCCCTTCCGCTGTCTGATATCTGTTTCAGTGTTCCTCTTAGTTTTCTTGCCAGAAGTTTCCCTGCCAGCGGGGTCATCTGCCCCGCTCCGACTCCCTGTTAGCTACTTTATTGCGCTGTTTGGCTGACTGACTCCGGCTCATTATGAGCAGGTGACAAGGACAAGATGAAGATGGAGGGCAATGTTAGATCACTGGAGCCTGAGAGTCAAGTTAGTCCACCGAGGACTGGAGCGTGTTGCTTGATATTTAAGGCCCGACTGTAGGACTTCTGCAAACATAACCGCCTGCTGCATTCAAGCCCTTGCTGACTAAGCCTATAACCTCCAGTTAAAATCCACAGTAGTTCACGCTATACCAGACTTTTTTCTATATTCTGCATATAAATCTTCAGTTAGACTGCGGATTCGCAGCCTGTAGCACAACATCAAAACAGCCACCATCAGATCCCGCTGTGGCCTTGACTGGTTTGCCTTCTCTGTTCACACACTTTGTTGCGTTTAACTCTTTTATCTTTGGTGATTCTGGTCCTTCATGCTTGTGAGAAAATGGGAGATTTTTGCTATGTTGTATATCTTGCATTAAAACATCATACAAGCTCGTTTTGCCGCTTGAGGAAATCTAACAAATTATGTTGGCTGATCTCAGTGTGTTTATTTATCCTATTTATAGCCTTTGTTTTACCACAAGGCCGTCCTTATCAGACAAGAAGAGTTAAATCAATCTGTTGTGTGTGTGTTCAGGAGTCTGTTTGGTCATTTTTTCCATCCCAGTGTCGGGCACTTCCTGTGGACCTGACCTGAACATAAAGCCTAACTTTTTACTTTTATAAGAAGACGTTTGCCGAGAGTTTCATATGAGATTCATAAGATGCATTAAACCCCACTGAGGACATTTACATACAAATTAAAGTTTCCATTGATGGATTCAAGAGACTGACCAATGTGAGATGATAGTCAACAAAATATTTTACAAGAGACCCATACATCACAGTGTTTTCAAGCTATAAGTGTCTGGAGAGTTAAATCAAAAGCATCTCGAGTGGGTCAAATGTTTGGATCTATTTACAGATGTTTATTAACTCACGTCTGCAGCTTCAGATTGTGTCGGGGTGGACTTGGCTGGATATTAAGGGCAACGCCGTGATTTGTTGCCCCAGTATTCGACTCTGAAAATATATATACTCACTAATTTGGAAGCGCTTCCTTCAGCCGTCTGCTCGGAGACAGAGATAGTATCTTTGAAGTATTGTCTGCGATGGCCAGAACATAACTTACTTCACACAGCCTGCTAGAACTTATAGCGAGCCAACATCTGCGTGTGTGTGTGTGTGTGTGTGTGTGTGTGTGTGTGTGTGTATAGGTCTTTCCTGTTTTTTTTTTCAGCTTCTCTGTCTTCTCTCACACATCTACTTTGATAAAACATCTGTAAACCCCGCTTATCTGTTCTCTGAAATCAGTACTTCCACACAAACACAGGGATATTTATTTTATTACTGAAATAAATAGCGTCCTTTTGTGGGAGAATGTTCATTATTTTATTAGATTGTCAAAGTAAAGCTTCCGTAAGCAGAAACTAAAGTGGGAAAAATCATTTACAAATCATGTTACTTGGAATCCAAAAACGCTTTTTTTTTCCCCCTGGGAGTGAGATGAGAAGATTGATGGCCGTGTGTTCATTAAAGTCGCACCAGTTGGGTGATTTATACCGGCATGCTGGTAATAATGATGTGTAATGTGAAAGGAGTCTCCTGTCCTGATGAGTCCACACACATCTATCACCCACCTCTGCAGGTCCCCTAAACCCTATGACGCATTTTTAGCATTTTCAGCTCATTGATCAACAAACTTAGTGGTTTGGTTCACTCTCAGCAGACACAGCAGAAAACACACTCTGAAACCGCTCTTAACACTAAATACCCAGACTAAGAAAGTTAGAACCTAGCTCCTTAAAGAGCCTGATAGTTTTCTTGTGAGTTCGAGAAGAAAAAGAAAGAAGTAAAAGTGTCTAACATGTTTGCTAGTAGCAAATAGCATGTTAGCTGATGTTAATCTTGTTAAACTTTCCTCAGGTGGACCAAAGCCACAAGAAACACCTCTTAAGTTCACTAATGAACATGTTACGTTCATTACACACGGTCCTTTCAGGTGTACAGCCCATTTTTCAACAGCAAAGCGACTCAAAGTGTTTTTCATACATGCAAAATGCTAAAAAGATGCTACTGGTATTTATGCTAAGCTAGGCTAAGCAAATTCTGACTCCAGCTTCAGCCTTTAGATTGATAACAATCTTCTAATCTCACTTATTGGGTCCCATGTGCATGAAAAATTCTCAAATTAAGGTAATTAAAACAGAAATTTTACTGAATTATATACTGATTAAAACAGTATTATGAATATTATATAACACTGTACATTTAAAAGATTAGTTACTTTTTGTAAATGACAGCGCATTGTTTTGAGTTTTTTTTTAAGTGTGTGTGTGTGTAACATGTGTAGTGATATAAGTGAATAATGAATACATATTTATTGTATAAGTAATAGATAATATGAGTCATAATTTCAACAGGCGATATTTATTTTAAACCATAAATATTTGGGTGGTACAAGTGCTAACAGCAACACCCTCTGTCTCTTTTGGACGTGATCTCACATCCGCTGATTAGAACCAAGCCCTAAGCGCTCCTTTTTTTTATATGATGTTCATGGCGGCGGGTGTTTATTCAAGCGGCTTCAGAGGAAAACGGAGAGGCGAGCGGACTCCAGGTCAGTTCAGTTCACCACCTGTTTTTGCAGAGCGCGTCTCTATCCTCCGTGGGCTGTAAATTTGGGATCAACATTGACCAAAGAAACATCATTCTGGGGTTGAAGGTCACGGCAGCCCACGCCCACATTCACTCACAGCTATTAATTATCAGCGTTCATGAAATAACATTCCAAAGCCTTCAAGGAAAAAAAAAATCTGTCCAATTTTCGATTATGAATCGATATACTTTTTATTCCCTTTACATATATTTTTATGTTCAGTTTGCTGCATGTTTCTTGACATAACCATGATGCGTGATGTGTTAGTAGTGTGTGTGAGACCAGCACGTAACCTCTCCCCTACCAACAGCCTGACTTGTGAATCATCAAACCTATTTCCAGTGGAAATCTGCACGCTTTGTTGCCAACTTTAATACGCAGTGTCCAACTGCCTCCTAGAAAATGTTGCTGATTCAAATTGGTAATACCGGTAGCTCATCTTTCTTCATAAGCTTCGTAATCCTACCTCCCTCCTGATACTAGCCTTTGGACAGTTTGTAGAACTTTCCTCACTTTCCACAGAGAGTTACAACATAAAACAAGATGAGCGTTTTCCCGTCTGGCGGACTTCTCTGTTGTGTAACCTGCCATATTGGTCTGTTGCTTTATCTTGGGATATCCAAATGAACAAAGGGGGTTTGTAGGAGAGTGACTTTGAAAGTTGTCTCGCAGTCTCATTCCGCTGTTAAGCCGAGACCTGCAGCATTAACACAGGGGATCATGGGACTGGAACTGTAGAACAAAGAATTTGCGTTTCATTTTATTATTATTTATTGTTATTTGTTCCTCTTGTCGCTCTTGTTTAGCTAAAAAACTAAAAAAAAGTTTGTTTGTTTTTCAAGGCAGTTTGATTAAAACCAAACTATATAAATGAGAAAAACTAGAACGATTTCTTCGTTGCCGGATTGTTAACTTGCTGTTTGAAGAGCTCATCATTCCGCCTTCATATCAGTAAACAGCTCAGACGGGAGGATCCCTCACACACACACACACACACACACACACACACACACACACACACACACACACACACACACACACACACACACACACACACAGCAGTTTGTCTGTAGGGGAGCAGGGAGGAACCATCAGGGCCCCAACTGATCCAGACATGACCTGATGAAACAAAGAGGACTTTACACACATAAATACTGCATTGGCTACAGGGCCAATGCATCTAAATGAATTGTATTATTAGTTAATGCATGTTCTAACATTAGATCAGTGCACGATTTACAATATTATAGGCTTCCAGGAAAAATAAAGATAAAATACTATATTTTAAAGTTAAAAAAACAAGCACCTGCTTGCATGTGTTGTGCTAATTGCACAATTGAGGAGATTTAGAACCAGACTGTTTTAGGAAAACTCTACTACGGTTGGCTTTTAATAGATTTAAATAGCGAAAGGAGAAAAAAAAAACAGGAGAGGATTAGTGACATTGATGTAGTCCCTAATTTAAAGAAGCTCCACCTCGACATCAGTCCACTGCGTATGGAAAAACAAAATATTTCTCGGGTCATTGGGATCGCTGTGTTTCTAGAAAAAGCACTGGGTGTAAGGTAGTTGAGTTTTCATTTGAAGATAATTTGTTGTTCGTAGAGCAGGAATGTGTTCCATCAGCCATGGGGGCCATCAATCTTGAGACCAGATTGGTGGACTGGTCAGATGCCTGAGTGCTCCTCTGGGATAGGCGGCCATGTTAATATGGAGAGTGGGAGGGTATGCAATTGTCTTTCTTTGTGTTTTATGTGTTCCTGAGGAAAGGAATAAGAAAAAGGCAAAAAAAAAAAAAACGAAGCATGGAAAGAAGAGCAGCAGACAGACTTAAACGTGTCATTGTGTCTGTCCTTCTCCGTGCTGCTGCTGGCTTATTTCTCAGCCAGAGTCCTATCAGAGATCAGAAGGCTTATCATGATGGATCAGTGTACATTTATCAGCAAAACACAGCACAAAAGAGATAAATGATTTGCTTCAGCAAGGGAACAACGAAGTGTACTGTGTTGTACGGAACTTTTGCCCTTGGATTTACGAAGTGCTACGAAGTTCGCTCAGCTTGGCCACTGCTCTCGTCATTTTATTTTAACAAGTTATGGATGAATTGTCATCTTTAATGTGGAAAGCATGTTATCTGTTTAGCTGTGATGGCAGCACGCCGTTATTACTGTGGACGGTTCGACCTGTTGTAGAAGGAAGCACACAGGTGCTGCTAACAGCATTAACCATGGCTCTGTAACATTTAATGCTACGGTAGTCACACTAGTGAGCCAGAATATGAAATATCACGGCCCTGAAAGTGGAAAAACCCACGTTGATGTTGAGTCAAAATGCGATGAAAAAAGGTCTGCTGCTCAACTGTCCAGATTGGCTTCAGTTTGTGCTTCTTTGTTTGTAACAACATGGGTTTCTATTTGTTCAACCAGGAGATGAATTGAAATTTAGAGATCTGTCAGAATTAGAGCTGCTTTGCCAAGTAATTGCCAGCAAAGAGTGTGCTTCTTAGACATTTTTTTTCAGACTTCAGATTTTTCATTTGCTGGAAAACCCAGTTGATTAGAGCAAGGAGAGTGAACCAAAGCATGTAGTTTTCAGTTTATGGGGCCTTTAATATTATGACGACATTTTTAGTGAAGCTTTAAGTGATTGGGAATGCCAATACAGTGACAGTGGCTCGCAATTCAAATATTTTGAGTCTGTTTTCCACAATGTTACTATAGCATGCAGGGGGTTAGCACCAAATTCTGGGCCTTTATCCACCATCTGATTTGCCACATTTACCCCAGCCCTCAGGTAGTTTCACTGTCTGTAGGTGGACTAAAGCATTTTATCCCTCCAAGAGGGTATATTAGGGTATGACACTAATTATCTGGAGAGCCTGTTTCATTCATTCTTAAAAAAAAAATAGTCCGTCTCTCCACTCGGGCCATGTATAGTCAGGTCCACTTTCCCCCTCTATTACCATGGTCGTGACAGCACGTGGAAAACAGCACCAGTGTTGGTAGTGACACTTTCTCCACTGTTGCCATCCCACGAAAACACTGTATTATCACAAACATGAATACATGTTAAACACTTTAGGTTAAGACAGTGGTACATATATACTGTATACAGTAAATAGTGAAAAGACATGTCAGTCAGACACAAGATCACACTTCATTACCACAACATCCATTCTTTTCCTCGTGCATGTCGGCCACTTTCTGCCTCTGCAGGAAACAACATAAGTCATGTAGTGAAACAGCAAGCAGATGCTGCATGTGTATATGTGTGTGTATTTGTGTGTGTGTGTGTGTGTGTGTGTGTGTGTGTGTGTGTGTGTGTGTGTGTGTGTGTGTGTGTGTGTGAATGCATGTTTGCATGAATGCACTCCTATTTCCAGGGCTCTTGTTGATGATGGCTGAACAAAATAGTCCGACACACTGATTCTTCTCCTCATGACAAGCACTTTTAACATTGTGTCCCCCCCTTTCCCCCATTCTCTCCTCCTCCTTACTCCTCTCTCTCCCTCTCTCTTCTCTGTCTCTCTGTCTCTGTCTCTCTCTCTCTCTCTCTGTTCCTAGCGGAGTTGAGGAGTTGAATCATGGGTCAGCAGTTCTTTGCGCACAGAGAGCCAGACTAGATTTCCAGATGGTGAAGTCACCATCTATCTCTGCTCATCAATTTAACACAGATACACCCAAACTCATGCTTATGAGCGAGTGCACACACATAATGTGCCGTCACACATACATCAAATGCTCACATGCTGATTTTGATTTAATTAACCCAATGAAGCACACGGGGACAGTAAACACATCGCTGTTGACTCTTGTGTCTTCTACCTGACGTGTTTCCTCTGACGTAAAGAGCCAGAGTGTAAAACAAATTGAGACATATCAGTCCAGTAATTGGTTCCAGGAAAAGAGCATGATGGGAAGAAAAGTGCTGAGTGGACACTTCCATTAGGGGGAAAACCCCACTTTTATCATGATACTTTAACACATCAGACCGCCTGTGTGTGTATGTGTGTCTGTGTATGTGTGTGTGTATGTATGTGTGTCTGTGTGTGTGTGCGCACACATGCGCGTGTGTGTTTATGTTTATGTCCATTCGTGGCAGTTTTCCAGTGTCTTTGGCCTGGTGAAGATCCATTTGTCTTCAATGGGAAGAACAACTCAGGAAAATACAAATGTGTCCCAAAATCACATCATATTCAAGTTGGCAGTGGACTTTGAGAAACTTTCAGTTCATAAATAAAGAGTAAATGTGTCCAGCTGTTTGACACTGAAACATCTGTCCCAGTGGCATTAGAGACTGTTTCCATTTCTCAGTCAGGGTTTCTTGTGTTTGAAAGGAAATGCTTATGGTTGCGTAGATGGTTGTTAGAATAGATAAAATAGATAAAATTCATTTCTAAACATAAAAAATACTTTTAGTGTGTGTGTGTGTGTGTGTGTGTGTGTGTGTGTGTGTGTGTGTGTGTGTGTGTGTGTGTGTGTGTGTGTGTGTGTTTGCGTGGAGGTTGTTGCCATGGCCACAAGAAAAAAACAGGAGCAGTCAAAATGAGATAACCTTACATAGGCCTACAGTACTAGATCAGAAGTAGTGGCATTCCTCAAGGACAACACATGCACCCATCACACAAGCACAACCCCCCCCCCCCAAACACACACACACACAGTTTGGGAAGTATTTATGAGAGCTATATTGACACAGGAACAATAATCAGATTTATTTGTATTTGGTTACAAACTTTCCTTTCATGCAGAATTTTCCAAAGTTTCTGTTCTGTTCTTGATTCCTGAAAGCAAGAATAGCAGATAATCAGTGATTGATGGTGTCAGCTCGTTGTCAGCATGACATTAGCTGTGTCAAAAGTTCCTCCACTTACTTTATCATTTCCACATCAATAAAATGTGATACATTGCATTTAGGGAATGCAATACTCCACGGTTTACAGATGGGAAAATCAACATTATCCAACATTGGTGCTGATGGCGAGGATGTAAAATGGCAACGATTAGTGTCATAAAAATGTGAAGGGAAAGCAGTGATTTTGGGCATAGACACAAACCTACAGTAACTTTTAATAAAAACATTACCCCCAGAATTCAGACTCTTAAATGGAGTGGTGGAGGGTAATGTAGGCAGTGATTTGGGACACAACCATTGTTTTGTTGTAAAATAGCTAGCAGCAGCTGCTTCTCTGTGATTTGACCACTTATACTACTCTACCATTAATTCCAGTAGCACAACAACGTTGGTTTTATTGGTCTATTGGCTACTATCAGCGTTTTCCTCCATTTTGTGTGCAGTAGGCCACAACTGTGTGCTTGTGTTTCATGAATCAAAAGAAGCGTAAAAATGCTTACACTGCCACTCTTGTGTGACTTTTACATTGTAGTTCCTCAAATGGCCACTAGGCGACTACTCGTAGAAAAAGCAATCTAAAGAAACATCTAAAGAATTTCTTTTTTTAACGTATTATTAAACTTAAAATTGATCTTCCCTTCTTCTGACACATCTTGTGGGTTTATAAATAGGTCAATACAGAGCTTAAAAAGAAGTATATTGGTGTCTGCAGTTTCCTTTATTACCGGCATCTCACACATTCAACTGGTTCCCTCGGTTCCTAATTTATTCACCCATATTTCCTCGCCTCAGTAGGTGACAATAATGACAACAAGTAACCAAATTCAGGCTCGACACTTACACGGATGTAAAAAACAGTACATCATCAATATTTAGCTATTCCATATATACAACCAAAGCTATGTGCTGCTGTGTCACAGTAACCTTCATTAGCCCAACAGACACCTTGAGGAACTGAAACAGCTCTAATTCATTTGGCCATTATTTATCATCGACAATATCTATCTCTTTATATATGATATATATGATTCAAATAAGGTTGATTGATTTTGCTAAAAATAAAATCCATTAAAAATAAAATTTGAACTATTTTCATAATTATTGTCTAATATAAGTGTGGAGGAGGTGATCCACCAATTATTAAACATGTACTATAAAATGTGGAAACCAAAAACATTATACAAAACAATTATTAAATATTACATTTTTTACAATTACAATTGTAACTGGTTCTAAATGAATTTAAAGCTATAGGCTCCCCTGCCAGGGAAGTAGAGACATTCTCATAATTATTTTAGAGAGTGGAGGAAGTGTTGTGTAGCAGTGTAAAGATGCTTCATCATCGTTGTCCTCCTTTCTCATATTCTCCCTCTGTGTCCTCAGGCCATCTTAAATTATGGCTGCAGGGCCATGAACAGATTCGGCGTTTTAACCCCTGGTGTTACTGGAGTCCGTCCGGAGACGGTCCAGCGAGAAAAGCTGCAGAAAGACGGACGCATGTGGAGTAGTTTTTAACAAGCCAGATTTTTTTTCTTTGTGGACTCACTACTGTGCATTGATTAAAAAGGTAGGTCACACATTACAAATTGTGAGGCCGCGAAAAAAGTGAAAGCAATTACATTCAACAATTGATCAATTCATTAGCGTCATTAGCGCAGGTCCACGTACTTTGGGCCCGCGATTGCGCGTATATATATACATATACATATACATATACAATATATATATATATATATATATATATATATATATATATATATAAGCAAGTCATTCAATTTTAGTTCCATTAATTAAACGATTCAACCGACGCACACACACACACAAGCATATTACAGCAGAAACGGATTTCCACATTTATCACCGCAACTAATGAACAGAAATAAAAAGCGCTGTCTGTAACACAACATTATGCCTTATAATTATAGATACTAATAATAGCCACGTCATTTTATTTTAGACTTCAGAACGAATTATTTCTCCGTTTTCTTTATTGTGCGATTGTGGAAAAAATGTTTATTCTAATAATGTTTATTCATGTAATTAATATGTTATAATAAATCTTCTAGTGAAAGAAAAGCGTTTTTTAGCCCATAAATGAACAAAAAGTCTTATAAGTTAACTACCCCGGCATCTGCTATTGGATCAATTTTATTATCAAAGATTTAAAAATGTGTGTTTTTTTGTTTTTTTTTTCAAGTAGAATTAAAATAAACGAATATAACGGCGAGGCCTTAAAACCTAGCTTTTTTTTATTTTAGAGATTTATGACCAAACGGGCCCGTTCGCGACAATTAATCTGCCAACTCTTTAAATCCCACTCCCCCGTTTCTTCGGTGCCGTCGAAAAATAGTTAGAGCGTCTAATGCTGAAATGGAACCGAGGAACGAAGTGCAGCGACTTTAGGAGGGAGGACCCTTTATTTCACTCAGCTTCCAATTTTAAACAGATTGGAGGAGCTCGAGGCCTTCTCACCTGTTTCTGTCCAGGTGAGTTTATAGGGATGTAACCCAGAATTCTGGATATTTATCTTAATTCGATTAGCAATGTCTGAAATAAGTGACGTAATAATAAGTAGAAGCACACATCCCAGCAATCAAGTAGATTTATAGCTCTAACACTTTATGAATGGAATATTACACAATTAATTAACACAATTGATTTTGATCATATTGTTAAATAAAAGGAATGTTAGAAATTTCAGTTTTAGGTACAGAGGTCAGAAAGTCTGTTTGTGTGTGTGTGTGTGTGTGTGTGTGTGTGTGTGTGTGTACTGTACAGCCTACAGTACATGAATGAAGTCAAGAGGGCTCCTGTCCCTCATCACCTCCTGACTCCACCCCCTAACCCTCCTCAGACACACACCCAAACACAGACACAACCACACACACACACACACACACACACACACAGGCTGAGAGCGTGGAGGAAAAAGCGGGCTACTCCTCCTCACTCCTCCACTCCTCTTTCTCCATTCACAGAGAACGCTGTGAGCAGAACCCTCTCTCCTCCTTGAATGGACTCCATCTCTCTGAGCCAAACGCCCTGGACAGAAACTGAAGAGCACAGCTGATTGTGCTGTTTCATTTTTTTTCCTTCTTCGTTTTTTCTCCTCGCTCTCGTCTGCTCCGCTGAGAAAAAGTTGATTGCTGTGACTTTGCTGCTCCGCCATGAACTTAAGGAGTTTCCAGAGCGGCTGTGTGGGTGTCGTAAACAACTGACAGGCAACAACTGAGTCAGAGAAGACTTGTGAAAGACTCTTGAGGATTTGAAGGGTGCTGGCTGTTTCGGGTTTGGGTCCGGGCCAGAGGTCAGTCTGACACAGGCGAGGAGATCAGCAGGTAGAAAATTACAGGGAGGCATATCCAATTCAAAAATAGCCTACCTCTGTACCCAGTTTTACCCCTGGACCACAATGGGTTCAGACGTGCGTGACCTGAACTCCCTGCTGCCCCCGCTCCCGGCGGGCCCCAGCCCCAGCTGCCCGGCGCTGCCCGTGAGCACGGCGCCTCAGTGGGCGCCCGTCCTGGACTTCCACACCGCCGCCTCCCCTTACCCTTCCCTGGCCGCCCCCCACACTTCCCTGGGGCCGCACTCCTTCATCAAGCAGGAGCCTAGCTGGGGGGCCACGGGCGACCCCCACCACCTGGACACCGACCCGCACTGTGGCCTCAGCGCCTTCACCGTCCACTTCTCCGGCCAGTTCACGGGCACCGGGGCCTGCAGGTACGGGGCGTTCGGGGCGCCCCCTCCCCCGCCGGTGCAGGCCAGCCAGCCGCCCCCCGTCGGCGCCACGCACCACCACCAGCCGCCCAGCAGGATGTTCAGCAACCCGCCGTACCTGACCAACTGCATGGACACGCAGCCCACAGCCCGCAACCAGACAGGTAGGCCTGGAGCAGCAGGAGGAGTGTGTGTGAGTGTGTGTGTGTGTGTGTGTGTGTGAGTGTGTGTGTGAGCCAAATTTAGGCACTTTTGCCCACAGGAGGCTGTGTTAGATTCAAATTCTTTTCGCTTCACTCAGCTCATCTTCACACATTCTATCCTTCTTTCTGTGTCTGAGCACTTACAAAATCACTTTTCTCTCACAGAAGCAGGAGAATCTCTCAATGCTGAGATGCTGTACAGCCATTAGTTACTTATCAGAGATTATCAGTTTTCACCTGAAGTGTATAAGGTAAAACAGATTAACTCTGTTGTGAAACATAATCAACACAAACTGGCTTCACTGCCCCGGAGGCCTCAGTTCGCACTAGTTACCACTATACCACAGAGCATGTGGTAAACTGTTTAGAAGCATGCACACATACAATCAAAGCATTACCCACTGAAGAAAGTACGGTTTTAGTTTATCGGATCATTTCAGTTCTTGTGAGTTATGGGATGACGGCTGACGGCAAAAAAAAGAGGGTCTCACGTCCCAGCTGGTCTGGGGTCGTAGGTTAACTGCTCACTAAGTTACATACATAGCCTGAAATGTCTCAATGGTGATTCATACAGTTGGGCATTTATAATTTTGCATTGTGTGATGGAGGAATTAATGTCAAAGCCAAAGATATCACCGCCTGTTTGTGTAAACGGCTCAATCAAGGGTTGGCGCACAGGAAAAAAACAAAAGACAACAATTGCAACTGTGCATGAGCCATGTTCATGAACTTGTTTTGACCCTAAACCGCCTCACTGTGCTTTGAATTAGAGTCTCTGGGATGTTTTATGAGATTTGTAAACCACTAGGTTTCCTTTTGTTTTCATAATTTAGAAACTGATGATAATCATTCATTATTTCTTTTGCACATATAGTTTTATTATTTTGTTTAAAATCAATGTCTAGGATTAAATATTTAAATGAGAATTTTGCCATTAGAGATTTGAAATACTCAATTCTCAGTATCACAGAGTTGCCGCGGACAATAAATTAGATGAGACTTAGTGGAATGTAAAAAATATGATTATATCAATCACAAAAAGCCACTAGCAGCTGATTTAAAATCGCTAATAAAAGAAGTGACCGCCATGAAACTAATGCAGTCAGAGAAAAACAAAACACGGAGTGTATAGAATGTATGTATTTTTATGCTTGTGAAATCTAAGACTTGATGATGATAATTTGTTGCATCTGATACAAAATAACAAACATTTATAATAAATTGAATTGTCAGTAAATACAGGTCTGAAGTGAACAGAAAGACAAATTCACTAACTTCTGCAGAAAGGTTTTTTTTTTTTTTTATACAATTATATGCAAAAAAACAAATTAAAAGTACTGGCTGTTTAAGCATCAATGAATAATTGTAAGTTTTTGCTTTTTAGAATCTCCCATTGCCTCTAGTAAACACAGCTGAACAAAACACAAATACTTTTGTACCATATTCTGAACAAATAACTGATTATGTGAAAAATCAAACATGCTCCCTTATACTTATTAGTACTAATTATTGTAAATGACACTGAAATTTGTATTCTTTTCAATTGAATTGAATTTAGTTGACTAAACGTTTCTGCCTATTTTAATTTATTATTAGTATATCCTGCAACTTTTATGCAGTAAAGTCATTGTATTTTATATGATAAAGAACATGGCTACAAAGTCACTGATCATACTAGTGAGCTGAAATGTGTCACAATGGGACTTTACATTATAAGTCGAGTACGTTCTAACGTGGTGAGTTTTTTTTTTTCTTTTTTGCTGCTCCCTACTTATCCTTGGTTATTTTTTTTTCCGGGATAATTAATCTGTTAGTAGCTAACGATTGGATTAATTAGCAATAACATGCTTATCAAGCAGATAATTTAGGAATAACATTATAATCAAAGGGCTGAGCCGACCTCTCACCTGGTTTATCTGCTGCTGGCCGCGGCTGGACGGCCACGGGCAAACAAACTAACAGCAGGACCCGGGTCACACAGTAGAGCTGATAGCGGATGGGGGTCACGCAGGGACCATCACGTCACAGCACTTTCACCCCTGAACGGGGATTTCAGTGCATTTATCTGCTTTACATTTATATTTATTTGAGCTCTATAGGCTCATTACGGGGTGCAACTTAACATGTTTTGGCCAAAAAAACCACGGATGTAAATTGCAGCAGAGGCACATGTTCCTTTTTGTTCAGCACATGTTATCTGTTGTAGGAGTTTAATAGCTTTTACAGGTATGGCGTGTTTCAGCACTGTACTCTTACAATAGAAAAACACCCGTTCCTAATGCGGAAAGTTGACCTAATATTTATCTAGTCACTGTGAGAGACAGCTCAAGTGTATAAAACATATATTCTCCTCTAGGAGGATAAACTTTCTGTCAGCCTGAAAGTGGAATGAACGCAATGTTGCTTGCACAGTTTTGAATGATGAGTGTGAAAATCTGTGTGTGTAAACAACACTGGAAAAAAGTCAGGAAATTAAAAAGAGTGCTGGGGTATTTCCAGACTTTGGGTTTTCCAGTTGAATACGAATTGACCTCATCACTTGTCACCTGAGTGCCGCACTTCAAGGCAACAAAAGTATCACCCTACACACACACACACACACACAACAAAGTGAGTGAGAAGTCGGACGGGGGAAGATAAATGGAGATGTTTAATGAGTTTTTTTTTTTCTCTTCTCCCCCTTTCACCCCTCCACCAAGTTAAGTCAGTGAAAGTGCTGCGTTTTAATTAATGAAGCATGTATGTGAGATAGAATGTGTGTGTTTGCTTTTGTGACAGTGTGTGTGTGTGTGTGCGTGGGTGATTTATGAGAGTGTGTTGTGCCCTTTAGATCAGTCTAAGTCATGAGTCAGGTCTGGTGTGGGGTGTCAGGCACAGATCAAGACTTCGAACAACAATTTATGTGTGTGTGTGTGTGTGTGTGTGTGTGTGTGTGTGTCTGTGTGGACTGTTCGGGTTAGAGAAAGCTTTGTTATCATATTGTTTGATTTACCCAAATTGTTTTTACATTTTCTCATCTCAACCTGATCAAGGGGCATTTGCCACTTTGCTTTTACACTTTCAAAGTAAAATATATTCAAATATTAAACTGTATAAACATGTATAAAGTTGGTAAGAAACTAATTTAATATTTTTGTCTTGCTGTAGAATAATTTAAAATCCTCATCTGATAGTAAATCTTTCAAATTGAAAGATTGGAAATATTTAAATATTTTTTCTAATTTCAATTTTACCAAATCACTGATGAAAATTGACAAAAATGACAATTGTCAATGGCTGGGCCTCTCAGAACAGATGGGGAAAAGTTTTTTTTTTAAGGATTTAGAATGTAACAGATTATCTGCAGAGAAACACCACACTTAATGGGCCTCTGTGACCTGATTAGAATCTTGGTCTAATATCTCAATCTAACTAAAATATAGGCAAAAAAACTGAACTGATACAATATATGTTGGTGCTCGCATAAGGCAATTAATTTTTTTACAATCACATTTGATGAACTGATGAGGACGTATAAAACGTCTGCTACGGTACAGTGGAGTGATAAAGACACAATATCAAAAGTTTGCAATTGCAGTGAATAAATCCTCATTTTGGGATCTCTTTCTAAAAAATAAAATGGTGATTTTTTTAAACTTTTGTCTCATACATAAGAAAAATAAACCACAAATCAGGTAGGATGTTATGACCCTACTCGGATCTTCATCAGTAATTTTGAGGCCTTTTTAGAAGAATAACGTGTTGGGAAATAACAAAACCGCACAGGCTGACTGATGTGGCGGTAATGTGCGATCTCTGCGGATTCAACAGTAACCTTCCGTCTTATTTCTGTGTCGTAGGTTACAGCACGGTTGCATTTGATGGAGCCGGTAATTACGGTCACACTCCTACACACCACAGCTCGCAGTTCTCCAACCACTCCTTCAAACATGAAGACGCTTTAACTCAGCAGAATACCATGGGTGAGTTTTGATCGCATGTGACACATATATCATCAGCAGTAATGTACATTTTCCCCTCCACAGAACCTAGAAACCAGAGTTTCATTTAAATATTTTCCATACACAGCTTCGCAATTCTTACAAATGGCCCTGACTCTGCAGGCTTGGGATATTTTACAGATCAAACTGATATTTTTTTGTCCAGAACAATTTCGGAACCTATTTTTATCTTTCTAAAGTCAGTTAAAAAAAAAAATCATCGCACAAGAATAAGAACAAAAGCAGATCTCGGTGTGTATTTAAAGCCGCAGACAGCTGCGCTGCATGGCAGCTCCATGGCCCTCACCTAGGGAGTGTCTTGTCCCTTATCCTGACGTCTCCACAGTGACCTCGCCTGTCGGGGGTATAAATCAGCCACATCCTGATTTACACCCGCCCTCGTCTTCTCATCTCATCCCTCTTTCATCCGCCTACCTATTCCCTTCCATCCATCCCGTACGCATGTTATTGGTAAATATTTAAAAGTGTGCGTGTCATGTTTTTTTTTATGAAGCCGTCACTGTAAATTTCCGCCGATTTTTTTTTTTACGGCAAAGATAACTGGGGAGAATTGGCGCTGAGAGGGATTTTGGAATGCAAGGAAATGTCGAGGGAGCCATTCGGTACACTGCCGGGGGAAGCAGGGATGGAGAAACATGAAGCAGAGGGTCTTTATTTGTAGAAGAAACTGGCAGAAAAAATGAAAAGAAATAGGAGAGAGGGCAAGAGAGGGCAGAGTTAAAGGGATGAGATATGGTGGAAGTTGTTAAACCACAACATCTCCGGCATATGAGTCATGGAGTTCAGCCTTTATGGGTGCATATAGACACACTAATGCATTTGTATCTATGTAATTTATTGTGTGTGCGTGTGTGTGTGTGTGTGGGTGTTCATGCACTGTAGGTGAACAGCAGTATTCTGTACCTCCTCCCGTGTACGGATGCCACACACCTTCAGACAGCTGTGCAGGCAGCCAGGCTCTGCTGCTGCGGAATCCTTACAACAGGTAAAACGCACACACACACACACGCACACACACACGCAAAAGCTTCACACAGTCCTTGCACATGCATGTGTGACTCCACACTTTGCCAAAATCTATTTTCATAACCAACAAATAGCGACAATTAAACCTGGAAACGTTTCAGGAACCATTGTCGATTGTTTGGTGAGATGCAGTAAAAAGCGTCTGTCTAAAGGTGGCAGGATGCGGTTTTGAACAGGATGTTCACCTTCAGGACAGGTCTGTCTGCCATTGCGGCTTCCGTTCTGTTTTTGCTTCTCCTTCCTCTGGGCTCATTTTTTTTTGTTTTTTCCCAGCTACTTCAGTTGTTTTTTTTCACTAACTCAGCCATGAGAAATCATGGATTTCTCCCACAAGTGGTTTTCAAAATCCTATTATCTGACGTTGTGTGTATGCAAATAAGTAGCTTTCCAGTGCCACCTAAGGTCATGGTGCCACTGGAAGTCAACCAACACGGGCAGGAAATTGTTACGGAAAGTGGTTGATTTAGTGACTTGGAAAATATTGAAAAACATATTGTAGCTCAAGTTATTCTGCTTGCAGATGGCACAGCTATGCAGACTAATGATCTTTATTTTACTGTCATCATTTTTTTCTCTGGCACAATGTGTGCTGATATTTTTTTCCCAGTGCAGACGACAGGCCCGAAGAAAAGAAATACCTTTTAGATGTTTGAGTTATGAACAGCTGAGTAATCAAAAGAAATAAACAGTTTCAAGGAAGCTCTTTATGCTGACTTTAAAATCAGTACATATAGAAATACAAGACTGAAGCACGGTGTTTATGTATGTGATTTGATAACTTGCAGTGACTTTCACTATAGTATGCCACCAAATAATTTATGATCAGATCAGAACTAGCTATTTTAATATGGCTGAATATCAACATTTCTATGAATTATGATGAAAAAAAGTTTTTAAAGGGAATTGAGCAGAACATAAAATAAAATAAAGCACGTACTGACAGCAGACTGCTTCTCATTTAGTCGGGTCACATTAAGCCATTTTCCAAAGCAGTGTTTGATTTGTCTCAGTGGATTAATGACTGGAACGCTCCACTTCAGGAATATTTCCACTCAACAAACTGCTGTCTGTCTGCTCAGAGATAATCACAGTTCTAACCTTGTGTCCCTGTGTCTCTGTTTTCCTTTCAGTCTGCTCGGTAAAACGTCACAAAACCAGAGCAGAGAATTTGTCTTTTTATTTGCAAATTTAAGATTTTGCAAGCTGCGTCAACAAAACCTCAAACCAGAAGAAATTGTCTCATTCTGAACAGAAAGGAAAGTTGACCTGGAGCACACTTTCAAAAACAATTTCAGACCACAATTCTGAAAAAAAAGCCTTTCAAAATCCTTTTTTTTAGTTTTAATGCTGAATTATATTAAATCTTTGATTTTACAATATGAATCCAAAAATGTCCTCATACTTCCGTCCCACCAAATTGTTCATGACGAGCAGCTCACCTCCCACCACATCCTGCCCCACCCTCCCCTCCCCAAGCCTCTGACACACTAAAAGCTCTCAGCAAGTAAGGATTGCACAATTTATTACAAATATCAATATTGAGAGTATTTTATGTTCATTGCCTAGACGTAATGCAGCTAGTTTCACATGCTGGTGGACCTATCAGCATTTCATCATTCAGGCACATCTATGACTATACGCTTAGGTACCTTTTGTGTTGGGGCGGCTTTTTTAAGAAAAAATGCATAGACAGATTTGTTTGATATCACTTTTTTCTGGTGTCACCTCACTTTTTCTTAACTGTTTAACACCTGCTTCCGTTTAGAATCTTGCAATTATTCCATTTTTTGTGTCATGTGTGTCATATCACATTTTGGCTTGTCATTGCTCAAAAATGACACCCATTGCAACGTTCGGTTTCATTTTAGGCATCTGCAGATTAATTTGTAACTTATATATATTATGATCCACTGAAGATATGATATGAAATGAATAAATCCCTGTTTTTTAATCTTCTTTGGCATCTTTACTGTATGGGAGGCACATCTGAAATTGAAAAAAATAAGTGAACACACAAACACAAATACACCTTTTATCAGCTGTGATCAACTTTTTAAAGCTGAAAGGCTGCTTTATGTTCACATAGAGTATCTGTCATTCTGTCAAAGCACCTCACTGACCATGAGAAACTGGAAATGCAGTATAAGAACAACACCAACACTCAATGATAAAGTGAACCTACCTGTACCTGTCTTTCAGAAATTTGGTAATA
The DNA here is from genome assembly GCA_036785175.1 of Eupleurogrammus muticus. Taxonomy (NCBI): domain Eukaryota; kingdom Metazoa; phylum Chordata; class Actinopteri; order Scombriformes; family Trichiuridae; genus Eupleurogrammus; species Eupleurogrammus muticus. The sequence continues at coordinate 16,430,982 of JAYKQN010000010.1, read as the reverse complement.
AATTATGAACAATGTACGAGAATGTGCCTCCACACTCCCTAAATTGTTTGCTTGTTGTTCTGTTCCTGAATGTAACATTCTTCACATGCCTCTGATGCTGTGTTTTCTGTCGATGGAGAAGGAAAGAAGGAATCCTCAGTAAATCCCAGTGCAGGGATGGATAGTCTGTAAAGAGAGAGTGTGTATGAGAGAGAAAGTGAGAGAGAGAGAGAGAGAGATGGGGTGTATAAATGGGCTTGGAAGTCTCTGGGTCTTCTTTGCCATAAACATAATTGATATCTGCCCAGCAAACACACACACACACACACACACACACACACACACACACACACACACACACACACACACACACACACAGCTGTGAAGGCTCATATGAGTTGAGTCAGTTGTCTAATCTTGCAGCCTGGTACCAACAGGACTGTATTTACTCTGCAGGCTGTCAACTTGGCCTGATGGAACAACATGAAATGGAGACATCCTGAGGACTTATTATTATTATTATTATTAATATTATTATTAATCCATATAGAGAGAGACACGGAAGCAGGAGACGATGAGGCAGACGGACGGAGGACAGTAGGAGAGGAGCAAGGGAACTGTTCATGCATCAGATAATGAACATCAAACTTTTCATACTAACCATAACTATTGTTATAGTAATGAGGAATTAGAGGGAATAATAATGATTTGGATACAGATGTAGATTTGTACTGTCTTAAGGATGGATCGGTCATTAGTTGACTTCTTCTTTTAGGTTGGTGGACCTGTGGGGGTTAAGAGCAACAAAAGGAAAAATAAAAATAAAATAGAAAACATCTCACACCAGCCAGAAGCAGTTGAATATTGACAGAAATGTTGGTCCACCACTTTGGTCCAGTGATAAATAACTTAACCAATTTTGAATTTATTGCAATAAAATTATGTTCATATGCATAAGTCAAGGTTACCAAAATATGATCTTGCCTTTTGTCACATTTGTGTTTTTATATAAAGATCTCAACAACTATTGGATGCATTGATGTGAAATCCAGTGCACACAAGTATGGCTATTTGTCCAATACTTTGGTTTTATGAAAAAACTTGAGCAGCGTCTATAATTTTTTTTAATATATCTTTTGGTGAACGGACCTGTTGAAGGACATTTGCTGCTTCTCTAATGCTACTTGTCCTGTAAAGTGGCAAAGTTCTAATTTTTCTGATATTCTGTTGCTGTTCTTGTCCTTCATTTTACGGATGGAAAATATCCATATTTACTGCCCAGCCTCTTTTTGTACTTCTTTCGATACCACCATGCCTTGCTGCAACAGGCTTCTTGATGAACTAGATGAGTTTGTGTGTTTTTTTTTCAGATACCATAGCTCTCACTTAGCATTTAGGGCAGAAATTTAGGAAAGGGAGTTTTCATGAAATGGAGGCTGAATCCGAGATGGGTTTCATCAGTCAGCAATGGAGAAGAAAAGTAGACTCTTATTTATTTGAAAATGTCATGGATTGTTCCTTTAAATCTCGTGCTACACCTTCTCGGCTCTCTTCTGGCTGCTTGTCCCTGCTATACTGTAAAATAATAGCCGTGTAATGAGCAGGGTACCAGGCACCACATCTACCCCGTCCAGACTGTTGCAAGGCTGCAGGTGGTGTGATAGAGGGGCTGTGGTATTAAGGGGTGAGAGCTATAAATCCAGTGTGTGTTTGTACATGTGTGTGAGCGTGCACATGTTTGTGGCAGCGTATTTAATCACATGGCAGGTCTGAATAATGATCCTGGAGGCTGCTGTGTTTAATGAAAGATGGCTGTTATGGGAGAATTTCAGCTTTCTTGGTGTCTGTCTGAGGCGCATTCTTTAACCTCAGCTCCACCTGCGGCTCAGTGTGTGTGTTGGTATTTTTCATTAGTGTGCTTCCATTGAGAATAACAAAAGGCAACACAGCGTCGCGAACAGATGGTGAATGATGGTGCACTGCACAGCTCATGAGCTTCTCTTTTACATTTTGTCTTTCCTCCACAGTGGTGAAAATTTATATCAAATGACCTCTCAGTTGGAGTGTGTGGCATGGAACCCTGTCAATACTCTGGCATCCACCATAAAGAGGTAGGAACTCATCCATCGCTCTCTTTGAATAGCAGCAGGCAGTTGGGTTTTTGTTGACAAAGCAGCAGGAAACCAAGATTCAAGAGCGTTTAAAGAGTTCATTGACAGATTTAGGATCATTTTGGAGAATAGGCGATTTAGAGGTTGATTATAAAAAGGTCTTCTATGAATCAATCAATCCACAGAAAAAAGCACACGTCCCATATTCGGAAACTGTGCCTTAAAACAAACCTGGTGAATGTGAGGTTGTGATGTCACAACAATACAGGCACTACCCACCCATCACTCACAGCTATTCGAAATCAGCCAATCAGAGTAGAGGTTTAATAATACTAATGAGACACAGAAAGGCCTGTTCTTTGTAGAGCTTCAGAGAAAACACTAAAAGAAGAGCTGTAAAACTATATAAAGATGATTTTTATTTCTGAAAACCACAAATATATCTTGTTAAATGCACTCAGGGATGTGGTGAGCACACCATGATGTGTGGTTATATCACAGTACAGTGTACTTTAGCTTTTCACAGAGAATTTCTTAAATCGCTCTATTTAGTTTAATACATTGATGAGCTTGTAACTGTTGCTATTTTGATTTTCATATTGACATAATATTTCTTTTCCTTTTGTATAAGAAACTCATTTTGAGAATTATCAGGTTATTTTGTCATTTTTCACATGCTTTTATTATGAAAGGCTAAAGGTACTTTTATTTTGAAACCTACGTTGAGCTGTCAGGCCTGTAGCGTTTGCCTAACGGCAGAGAGATGCGAGCATGGTCACTTCGTGACACACAGCTACCCAGCTACGATGTGATGCTGTCAAGTTAACATGAAAAGGTGTAAACTAGAGTAAGTTATACAGTTGAATATTAAAGTTACATGGTGAAGACTGAAGATAGAAGAGCTACAGATTTCCTTTCATAGCATGCAGCCAACGAGGTATTTATTTGTCTTTATTTTTCGTTATGAATCTTGTACTTGAGAATATCGAGTGTGCTAATGTGAACTGTGATACTGTGTATTGCTAGTTTCACGGTTTGCGGAGGTCTTTGGATGGTTGTGGAGAGTTGGCGAGAGGACAGAGACTTCAATAAACCCGTTAAAGAAATCACTTGCGTCTGCACATGCTTGGGAGGGAGTCACAGTGAAACTCGGGCTGTTCACCGACGCCAGTGAAGTTCGGAATGTTCACCGACGGCAGTGAAGCAGCAACTTCAAGAACGAGCTAACGTCAACCCGGTGGCTACGGACTGGCAGATGAGTGTGCATTTAACACGTGGTTGATCACGCCATAAGAACGTGGACATTAACGTTAAGAGTGTGCTAAGCATTAGCCTTTTAAGAGTTGCTTTAAGGTTCATGAATAAGATGGCTGATTTATCTAATGTGTTAGTGTAATGTATTTGCCCAGTCAACATTGAATTTAAGCTACTAGTTTAAGGTTTAAAGTTAAAGGCTAATATTATTCAAGTTGCATGATAAATGCTTGAAAGTTCGTTTGAATTTCACAATTCAAAGTGTGTTTTGATAATGTAAAGTCAAGGTCATTTGTCATTGATATTTTGCCTTTGGTATTTCAGTTTTCAGAGGTGTTCTAAGAGAACCATTTATTTAAGTATATTTTCAGTTTGTAACATTTTGAGCTACTAGAGCATATTGCTACCTATAAGATTAGTGTGTAACATTTAAACACAAGGACAGTTAAGAGATTTTGCATTTGAAAAGGCAAACTTTATTTACATTTTACATTTTTGAAATTGACATTGACTCAGTTTAAGTCTGTTAATTATGGCAGAGTCAAGTAAGCCTACTACTCAGGTAGAGGATAGTGTTAGGGAAAGTGAGAATCTTCATGGCCCTTCCGAAGACGAAGCAGGTAATGCTGAGCCTCAGCAGGAGGAAGCGCAGCTGCTCAGACGTGGTGAACGAATCCGTACACTAACAGAGAAGGGTCAAGTAATGCAAGATGAGAAAATTAAAGGACTCCAACAAAAGTTTGACTACATTTACAGAAAATGGAGAACACATGTTAAACTCTCTAAGCAGTCATTAACAAAGTCATCACAGTTAACAGAGAGTGTGCTGAATGATATCCTCGGAGATGTCAGAGGCCTTTCTGCTGATGTGCAGCGCGTTTATGATGATCTGCGCAGAGTCTCAACGCCAGACCAAGACGTGCGCCGAAAGGTAGATCTGTGTGTAGAGGTTTCAAGCTTCATCCTTTCTAGAGCTTCAAGTTGCCTGGATGGAAAGATTCCAGAAGAAGAAGAGCAAGATTGGCCAGAAGCAGGCTCGCTTTGGAACTCAAGTAGAAGTGAATTCGACTCGGTTACCTCCATCTTGAAGGGTCCCTCAGAGCGGTCAAGAGCGTCTTCCGTAAAGCGCCAAGAAGCTGCTGCGGACGCTGCAGCAAGCCAAGCTGTTCTACAAGTGTTACAAGAACAAGAAAGAGAACAATTGGAACTACAGCGCCTTGAAGCAGAGGCTAAAAGGAAGATAGCAGCTCAAGAGGCAGCGGTTGTAAAGCGTCGCTTAGAGCAAGAAGAAGAGGAGGTGAAGAGGAGGATAAAGAGAGAAGAAGAGGAAGCCAGAATGAAAGCTCAACTAGAGGAAGAGCATGCAGCTCTACAGATAACTTTAGAACAAAAACGAAGAAAGATAAAGCAATTAGAGGCAGTAAAGGAGCTTAGCGCAGCACGGGCAAGAATGCAGGTGTATGATCAAGGTTTGGACATAAAAGAAGAACCTAAAGACATCTTATGTCAAGAGACAGTAGCAGATGTTAAGCTACCATGTCCTACAAGTTTTCTGCCTTCGTCTGAACCTTGTGCCCCACAGCCTGTGGTCAACTCCTCGAGTCAGAGCACAGCTGAGCTCATAAAGGTACTCGCAGATGCTTTAAACAACAATAGAATTCCAGTTCCTGAGCCCTCAATATTCAGCGGTGATCCGTTGAAGTACAGTGATTGGAAACTGTCGTTTAAAACTCTGATCGACCAAAAGAATATTCAAGACAAAGAGAAGATATACTATCTTCGCAAATATGTGAGCGGACAAGCTAAGAATGCACTGGATGGCTATTTCCTACTTGGAACCGAATCTGCTTATGCTGCAGCATGGGAGATTTTGGAGGAGAGATATGGAAACCCATTCACAGTTGCAAAGGCATACAGAGACAAGCTTCAAGCATGGGTCAAGATCGGACCTAAAGACAGCTCTGAGTTAAGAGAGTTTGTTGACTTTCTCCGGAGCTGCGAAGCCGCCATGGTCCATGTCAAGGCATTGGAGATCCTGAATGACTGTAATGAGAACAGGAGGATTCTTACGAAGTTACCGGATTGGCTAACCGCAAGATGGAACCGGAGAGTCATGGAAATGGAGGAGCAGTGTGGCCAGTTCCCCTCCTTCAGCCAGTTCGTGAAGTTCCTGATAAGAGAAGTGAAAATAGCTTGTAACCCAGTTACATCATTGCAAGCACTAAAGCAAAGTGAAACTGAAAAGCCAAAGCAACAAAGACAACAAAATGTTAAAGCAAAGACATTGACTACAACTTCTAATGAAGAGACTGTGAAAATGTGTGTCTTCTGTAAGAAGAATGGGCATACCTTGCACATATGCAGGAAGTTCGCAGAGAAAGACATTCCAGATAGAGTAAAGTTTGTGCAAGCTGAAAAGCTATGCTTTGGGTGCCTCAAGACAGGTCATCTCTCAAAGAGCTGCAACAGCAGGAGTGTTTGTGACACATGCAACAAGCGACATCCTACCTGTCTGCACGAGGAGAGAGACAAAGGAGAGCAAAAGGCACCACAAGTTAAGCAAAGCCAAGCTCAAGAGAAGTCAAATAACCAAAATCAAGAAAAGAATAAAGCAAAACCTCAAACAGTGCAACCCAAAGACACCGCCACAGCTTCTACTCTACGGGTCATTCAGAATGAAGCTACTGTGCAAACAGCTGCAATAATTCCTGTCTGGCTATCGTCTGCCACTCAGCCAGCACAAGAGGTGCTTGTATATGCACTGTTAGATTCCCAAAGTGATACAACTTTCGTGCTAAGTGAAGTAGCTGATGCTTTGGAGGTAGACAAAGAACAAGTCAAGTTGAAGCTCTCTACTATGACATCAAGAACTACAGTAGTTAATTCTCAACGAGTAAAGAATCTGCAAGTTCGAGGCTTTTACTCCAGCAAAAGAATCAGCTTACCACCGTCCTACACGCGTGACTTTATTCCAGCCAACAAAACTCACATTCCAACTGGCGAAACTGCAAAGGCTTGGTCGCACCTAGAGCACCTCCAAGATGAAGTAGCCCCTCTGCAGGACTGCGAGGTAGGTCTGCTCATTGGCTACAACTGCTCAGAGGCGTTGCTCCCAAGAGAAATCGTGTCTGGCCAAGAACATCAGCCCTACGCACAACGCACAGATCTCGGATGGAGTATTGTCGGTCATGGGAATCCCTGCGTAGACTATGGAGACGCAATTGGAATTAGTCACCGCATAGTAGTGAGACAAGTGACGCCAAGAGTTGACTCGTCTCTCAATTTGAAGACAGAAGTTCATTATGTGAACAGATCCAAAGTCAAGGAAATTACCCCTTCAGACATCATCAAAGTCCTTGAATTAGACTTCTCAGAAAGAGCCAGAGAAGAGGATCCTGTGTCTCAAGATGATCTCAAGTTCCTGTCCAAATTGAGAGAAAACATAAGACAGAAAGAAGATGGTCACCTTGAAATGCCATTGCCGTTCAGAGAAGAAAGACCAAAGCTACCCAATAATAATATATGTGCAGTACATCGCTTACACTGTCTTGAAAAGAAGTTACGAAAGAATGAAGCATATTACAAGGATTATGTGAATTTCATGAGTGACATAATTTCACGCGGTGATGCCGAGAAGGTCCCCGAAGAAGAAATTGAGAACAGTCCCGCTTGGTATATTCCGCACCACGGAGTTTATCATCCGCACAAACCGGGGAAAATACGGGTGGTATTTGACTGTTCAGCCAAATTCCAAGAAACATGTCTCAATGACCATCTGCTCACTGGACCTGATCTGACGAATACACTGGTGGGTGTCCTGTGCAGATTTCGAAAGGGCTTAGTCGCAGTGATGTGCGACATCGAAAGGATGTTTCATCAATTTCACGTGAAAGTCGAAGACCAAGATTACCTACGATTCCTGTGGTGGGAGAGTGGTAACTTGGAAAGCAAACCATCCACCTACAGAATGAAGGTCCACCTGTTTGGTGCTGCTTCGTCCCCTGGCTGTGCTAACTTTGGCCTGAAACATCTGGCAGCTCAAGGGCAAGGTCAGTACGGCGAAGACACCATACGCTTCATTCAGAGAAATTTCTACGTAGATGATGGGCTTGCAAGTGTTCCCACAGAAAAGGAAGCCATTCAGCTTGTGAAGGAATCAAGTGAACTTTGTCAAGCTGGCAAGTTAAGACTCCACAAGTTTGTTTCTAACAATGAGAATGTGATGGCATCCATTCCAGAGGAGGAACGTGCTGTAATCAAAGATCAAGACATGGCTTTGAGTCTACCTCACATGGAAAGAGCGCTAGGAGTAGAGTGGTGCATCACGTCGGATTCATTCAAGTTCAGAATCCAAGTAAAGTCCAATCCATCGACAAGAAGAGGTGTGCTCTCTACTGTAGCCTCTGTCTATGATCCGTTAGGGTTCATGGCACCTTTCGTCCTCCATGGAAAGCAAATTCTCCAGCAAATGTGCAGAGAGAAGGTTGACTGGGACGAAGAGCTGCCAGAAAGCCTAAGACCTCAGTGGGAGTCTTGGATTAGAGACCTACCCAACTTAGCTGACATGGAAGTCAGAAGATGTTACTTACCTTCACATTTCGGGAACATCAAGAGGTTTGAACTCCACCACTTCTGTGATGCAAGTACTTCAGGATATGGTGTATGTACTTACCTCCGAGCTGTTGACGAATCCGATGAAGTCCATTGCAGTTTGGTAATGGGAAAGTCTAGAGTTTCGCCAACCAGAGTCATGACGATACCAAGACTTGAGCTGTCTGCGGCAGTAGTTGCAGTTCGAGCCAGTGACATGCTTCGGAATGAACTGGAAATCCAAGACCTGAAGGAATACTTCTGGACGGATTCCACAGTCGTTCTTGGCTACATAAACAATGACGCCAGAAGATTTCAAGTGTTCGTAGCCAATCGAATACAGAGAATCAAGTCAAGCACAAAGCCTGAGCAATGGGCCTATGTTGCATCTGAGGACAATCCGGCAGATCATGCCTCTCGAGGGTTGACTGCAGAGCAACTTAAGACGTCCAATTGGTTCTCTGGACCAAAGTTTCTTTGGCACAAAGACTTACCTGTCCGAGAATGCAAGGTGGGAGAAGTTAAAGAAGATGATCCTGAGCTTCGCAAGGCTCTAGTGTTTAACACTAAGACAAAGGAAGACAGATCTCTACTCGACCGCCTTGAGAAGTTTTCTGACTGGTCAAGGTTAGTACAAGCAGTTGCCAGATTGAAACGACGAGTCAAAGAACACAAAGGTGAGAAACAAAGAACAAATGAGAGTACAAGTTTAGAAGAAAGGAAAGAAGCAGAAATTGCTATCATCAAACTAGTTCAAGAGGAAGCGTTCCCAGATGAGATAAAGAGCTTGAAAGTAAGGGAAGTTATAGCCAAGACCAAGTACAGCAACCTGAACAAGTTAAGTCCAGTGTTGGATGAAGAAGGAGTGCTAAGAGTGGGAGGACGCTTAAGTCAAGCTGCGTTACATCCACACGTAAAGCATCCAGCTATACTTCCAAAGAACAGCCATATATCAGCACTACTTATCAAGCACTTCCACGAAAAGGTGCATCATCAGGGACGTGGACTCACTTTAAACGAACTGCGAGCTAACGGATGGTGGATCCTTGGAAGCAGCAGCGCAGTATCGTCACACATCTTCAAATGTGTCAAGTGTCGAAAGTACAGAGGATGTACTGAGGAACAAAAGATGGGTAACTTACCTCAAGACAGAATGGAAACAACCCCTCCGTTCACCTACACCGGCATAGATTGCTTCGGCCCTATCTATGTAAAAGAAGGGAGGAAAGAGATTAAAAGATATGGACTTTTATTCACCTGTCTATGTTCAAGAGCTATTCATGTAGAAGTGCTCGACGACATGACCACTGACGCGTTCATCAATGCTCTAAGAACGTTTATTGCCATAAGAGGAAATGTTCGTCAGCTTAGAAGCGATCAAGGAACCAACTTCATCGGCGCAAGGAGAGAGTTTGCAGAGCTCATGAAGGGAATGGATAGAGAAAGAGTCAAGGCTCTAGGATGTGAATTTCTAATGAATCCCCCAGCGGCAAGCCACATGGGTGGCATCTGGGAAAGACAAATCAGAACTATAAGGAGTGTTCTCACTGCCATTCTCGACGAGTCAGCACAAAGATTGGACAGCTCCTCTCTAAGAACTTTCTTATATGAGGTGATGGCAGTTGTCAATGGCAGACCACTTACCGCTGAACATTTGAATGACCCATCCGCACCCGAACCCTTGACTCCGAACCACATTCTCACGATGAAGTCCACAATTATCCTTCCTCCACCTGGACAGTTCGTCAAAGAAGATCTGTATCTTCAAAAGAGGTGGCGCAGAGTTCAATATTTGGCCAATGAATTTTGGATTCGATGGAAAAAGGAATATCTGCTGAGTTTACAACCCCGACAAAAGTGGCAGAAGAACAGAAGAAACCTGAAAGTGAATGACATTGTGCTTTTGCAGGATGAGCAAGCACCACGAAATGAATGGAAGCTGGCCAGAATAGCAGAAGTCTATCCAGAGTCAGATGATAGGGTGAGAAAAGTCAGATTGCTGGTTAGTGACACCACATTCAATGACAAGGGTAAACCCACAACTAAAACAGTGTTTCTTGATAGACCCATACACAAGCTTGTGACCTTGATTGAAGCAGATTAAGATGCTTAATGTTTTCATCATTCCTTGTTGAGTGGTAAAGTTCTTTGACAATGTTTAAGTGTTGACTTGCAACAGTATTAAGTTATGAAGTATTAAGAAATCCCACAGTAAAATTGGTGCGATTTGGTGGGAGTGTAACTGTTGCTATTTTGATTTTCATATTGACATAATATTTCTTTTCCTTTTGTATAAGAAACTCATTTTGAGAATTATCAGGTTATTTTGTCATTTTTCACATGCTTTTATTATGAAAGGCTAAAGGTACTTTTATTTTGAAACCTACGTTGAGCTGTCAGGCCTGTAGCGTTTGCCTAACGGCAGAGAGATGCGAGCATGGTCACTTCGTGACACACAGCTACCCAGCTACGATGTGATGCTGTCAAGTTAACATGAAAAGGTGTAAACTAGAGTAAGTTATACAGTTGAATATTAAAGTTACATGGTGAAGACTGAAGATAGAAGAGCTACAGATTTCCTTTCATAGCATGCAGCCAACGAGGTATTTATTTGTCTTTATTTTTCGTTATGAATCTTGTACTTGAGAATATCGAGTGTGCTAATGTGAACTGTGATACTGTGTATTGCTAGTTTCACGGTTTGCGGAGGTCTTTGGATGGTTGTGGAGAGTTGGCGAGAGGACAGAGACTTCAATAAACCCGTTAAAGAAATCACTTGCGTCTGCACATGCTTGGGAGGGAGTCACAGAGCTACTTAGATATTTCAAAATAAACGTGTTAAATTCTTGTTAGTAAAGCTCCTAAACATCTCTGGTTTGTTCAGCAGATTGTTAGTTTTGTTATTAGATTGGAATGAAATAAAAAAAAAATAATAATAGGTTTGTTTCACGTTAAATTTAAGTTAAATGTTAAAGTTAAAGTTATTCTAGCAGCCCCTTAGAGGCTGTGAGTTCATTACTTTCACGATATGAAAAAAACAGAAAGTCACCAAAAAATATTAGCTTTAATCATCTGGGAATCGTGAATTTCCAAAGTCAACATTTCTCTACATAAATAGTATGTAGAGAGTATTTTTGCCTTTGTATAACAAGTGATAGGAAATAAAGTGATGTGTAACAAATATCATATATAAACAAATAATGTTCAGTAAAGCAAAGTCAAATATAAAAATGGTTCTGTTTTATTTTGCTTTTGCTTAAATCTAATAGTGAAAGTGTTGCCTATTAGAATATGTTACGTAAAAAAGGGCCTAAAAGTTTTTAAATTTTGGTCAGTAAGTTTTCTTTTTTACTTAATGCCTTATTGTTATTGGTTAAATGAATGATTGCCACTATTACTACTGGGGGTAGGGAAAAAAAAATATTTTAATGCTTTCTCTTGCAATAAGTTAAAAAAAAATCGAGAGAGAGGAGTATGACGACACAGGTCCACAAACAGAACTTAAACCTGTGAAACTGACCTAAATGCTGTATATAAACACATAATTATTGCTTTTTGAGGGTCTTTTTTCTTTTGTCACAGATATTATGGTGTATTTTAGAGGAACTTTTCTGCAATATATCAATTGTCACAGAATCACAATATTGTGACAGTACCCGTGAGTTACCCCGTGATCCTCACCCCCAGCCACTGTTACTGTCCTCCTTTCCACCTGCCTCTTTTTAAATCTTAAATGTAAAGCTGAGACCAGTTAGAAATAATCAGCTATGAGCGACCCGCTGTTCAGGGTTCAACCCATTCAGTGGTATGTACTGTACTGTGTGTCATCATGACCTGCATAGCTGCACGCTGGTCAGCGTCTGCGTCGGCTCACAAATATCTTTGGAGCCAACAGGCATTCATCATAGTTAACAGATGAATGCGTGTGTGTGTGTGTGTGCGTGTGCGTGTGCGTGTGTGTGCGTGTGTGATAGAGTCATGTACGTGCACAGAGGCGTGGTAGTGAGAAGGAATGTGTAGGCTTTTTAGGGTGTTGCTGCATTGTAGTGTGCACAGAATGAGTGAGTGAGGCTCATTAAATCAGTATCAAGGATGTCATTATTCACTCGAGTGACTTGAGAGAAAAGTTACATATTTTTTTAAGCTTTTTGGCGAACGGACACTTGTGTTTTCTTGTTTATGAGCACTGAAAATGCTCTGAAAATGGTTGATAAAAGCCAAAGTCAGCTTTATTGTCAACTTTATTGGACCACAGTGTTGCACAAAGAAACTTTTAAACATACCTCGTAGACATCCTAGAAACATAATGATATAAACAGTAAATCATGATCAATCATATATATATATATATATATATATATATATATATATATATATATATATATATATATATATATATATAACATGGACTTGCTTTCAGTTATTTTCATTTTCTGTCATTGAGGGGCAGCAGGAGAAAGAAAGGAGAGCTGGGGGAGTAGGGAGGATGAGGAGGAGGGAGTCAGTAGAAGACAGTGAGATAAAGAGGAACAGGGCGAAGAGCAGGGGATGAGGAAGTGTAGGGGAGTTGAGCTTAGAGAGGAAGAACAGATAGGCCCAGAGTTCACGCTAAACACTGAAACACACATCACCTGTGTGCTCAGCGAGGAGCGCTATGACAAATGAGATAACACGTCGTGAGATCACGCTGCCTGCTGCGGGAACCTTATCTCCTAAAAAGTAGATAGTAAATTTGCATGCTGTATAACTATTCAGCAATCACACAGTAGATAATTTTGATAGAGAATAAGATGAGTATTTATCTTGTTCTCTCTAAAATAATGTGCATAGCAATTGAAGCATAAATAACTTCTGTTATGGTCATGTTAGTGATAGAAAAGGTAAGAAGTGTTTAAATTAATATCTAATGAACCTTAACCAGAGCAACCTAACGACAGAAAGGCCTCACGATGCAAACCACGGTTATACATCCTGTACTACTGTATATGCACAGTGCAACTCATTCAATACATTTTTTAGCCTTCATTTTTTTCTTTTACATATAACAACAATTTAAGGTGAGTCCATCAGATCAACAGCTTTGCAAAGAATGTCCTTTAAAGGTCCACAATGGCTGTGTGTGGCTAATAAGAGGAAAAGGTATTCAGTTCTTTTTTTTTTACACTACTAGTGGTATTATGCACATACACACTCTGTGATTTATTATTTGTATATGTTGTAAATAAATGTTGTTTGATTTGTGTCTATTTAGTCAGTTAGTGTGGATTATTGGTTTTAAGTGTACAAATTACTGCTTATTCTTAGTGAATAATCCATTCTCCATCCTCCATAATCACAGTGATGACGTGGCATTTAAACGGAGATGAAGGAGTTTCAGTGAAGGCACATAAACTTGTACGCTACCACCACATTAAAAAAAGATGGTTTTCACTTCATATTCCAGATTAATGATAATAAAGAAATAAAATGATTTACACTGCGACGAGCGGTGACGTGGTCTCGGTGCCTGTCGTGTCCTTGGGAAGAGCGGCGTGGACAAAGAGAACCTTATGCTGTGTACTGCAGCGTACATTCCTATTGCAGCAGCACAGGATGCAAACTCCCATCCTCCTCGTCTGGTTCAACACATTGAAATATCACACATTTCATAGACAAGAGCGTTCTGTTTCTGTGTGTGTTTATGTTATCATAAGAAGATACGGGAGGCAACACTGGCAGCTGTGTCACACAGTGCAGGTTTTGTTCTGCTCTATAACACATACTGAAATACTGAAAACTGTTTGTGTCAAACGCTTAACTTTGTCTGTAGCGGCTTGATTTGAAACTAGGACTCATTAACCGATTGGCTGGTCATAAAATATGTTTTTGCTAATTGATGAGTAAGTTACAGTTCTGCTTTTCTGATTTTCACAGTGAGTATGTGTACGTACAATAAATATACACATATAGTTAGGTTTCTTTTTTTGTAGGGTTTTCTGGAATTTAATAACTTCACCTGCTTTACTGCTATTATATATAGAAGGATCACTTCGGCTTGTGGCGATATATACTTGTGTTTCACAAAGTTCTGGAGAAACACATTAAAGTCGTCCTCCTGCATCCAGCCTAAGCCATTGGTTGTCCACCATTAATCTGGAAAGTTGGAACTTTGTTCTGTCAAAGTTTAATCGGGGGTTATGGTGTTACCTTGTGCGTCAATGCCGAGGCCGTGATGATGAGGTGTTCCTCTCTGCTGAGATCAGTGCCCCGTACGTTGACGTCCTATTAACTAACTCTTCAGGATCGCTTCAATGCATTGTACACATCCTATTGTCACATTTCTTGTGTTACTGGCCATTTATATAACTATGAGGTCAAAATCCTGAACTACAACAAGGGCCTTCTCGTACAATGTATGATGACCAAGTTACTGCTGCTTCAATCTGTTCTCGCTCCTTGGGGGATAATGCAAAGTAAAGTTCAGCTGCTCTCATCAAATAAATCATTAATCTCCAGATTCTAAAATGGAACTTTTGGAAGTTCCTGGCTCCCTTCCCCTCCAGGCTTTACCTTGCCTTACAACACCTGGCCTGAGACTTTCTGATGACGTCTTCTGATGCTTTTTTTCTAGCACATCCCTTGGTCCTCTTTCTTATTTGGTGGCGTTTTGGGAACTCAAACAAACAAGCAAACAAACGGGAATACGAATCAAGTTGTTCTCGGCAGTTACAAATGCAGCGCATTACAAATGAGCCTCTGGTGCTAGAGCGTTCTTCAGAGACCTGAACTAACCTGCATGGCGTGATAACTACGCTCACTGACGAAGAACAGATACACACAGACATTTATTATTTGGATTTTAGCTCCATAAAATACAAATGCAATTTTATATTCGAAAAGTACCCATGGATCTTAATTTTTAGTTTTGTTTTGCAAAAGAAAACATCCATTTTTAAGGCAACTCACCCTTTGCAGCTGTTCTATTTCTACTTCTACTGTGACGCTTCAATAACTGTTATTTATACTATCCCAAAGATGTCATTTGGCCTCTGGGAAAAGATTTTTTTTTGTTTTTATTAAATATGATTTACTGATTTGAAAAAATACTTCTGTTCTGAAAACAAAAATAAATAAAGCAGCCCAAGTAATAGCTATGATCAAATGTTTCATGAAACACAGTGAATACTTGCCACTGTAACTAAGAATGAACATTTTGACTATTTAGGTGATAACAGTTGAGATGCCCAACTCGTAGCTGATTGAAATACCATCAATAACTTGACCATCTGCATCATGTGACACGACAAGAAGCTTTTTACACAGACAGAGGAAAGATGTTTGTCAACAATACTGCGTCTTTCCCTGAAACATTGTTACCTTTAAGCAGATGATGACATAACAGTCTGCAAATACAATATATGTTTAAATATAACCTGTACAACCTTACACGGCCTGTTGATTAGAGCTACAGTCTGATCAATTATTATTGATTATTCAATTAATCATCCACATTCATGTTGAATATTTTCTGGTTTCGCCAGTCCCCTATGGCCTAAATATTTGCAGACGTTTTAATCGAGAAAATAATCAACAGATGAATCAGTAGTAACAATAATAGTTAGAAGCGGCCAATTATGCTCACTATGTACGATACAGAGGCGCACACACACACATACACACTCACACTGACACAGATGCTGTGCATCAACGTGACTTCCATCTCTGCTGTCAGCCGTGAGCTGACAGATGATTGGCCTGTGTTGTGCACCATGGCAGCAGAGACACTACCATATATGCAGGTGAAGCAGCTGCAGTCCAGGGCCCGCGGGCCCCTCTTTATCTACACCACATAGCATCAAAAGATCTCGAGCGTCACAAGCTCTGAATCGACAGTTTATACACAGACGCTAAACTTTAACTGTGACTATTTATAGTAGTAGTGGCGCGTCACATACCTGATGTCATTCATTCACCAAAAAAAAGATATAATAACAATTTGACATATACAAGCGTAATAGTTTTTATCCCTTATACCATTCAAAAGTTTGGGGGCACTTAGAAAAGTGCTGATTTTTGAAAGGAAAAACACACTCCTACTTTTTTTAATGAAGATAACATTTATCTGAAATACACTCCATGCATTGTTAATGTGGTAAATGACTATTCTAACTGCAAATGTCTTGTTCTGGTTTTTTATGTAATATCTACATATGTGTGTAGAGGCCCATTTCCAGCAGGCATCACTCCAGTGTTCTAATGGTACATTGTGTTTGATAATTGCATTAGAAGCTAATGGATGAGTAGAAAGCCCATGTTCACTTTAGCTGCTTAGATGGAGCATTCTTTGATGAAATCAAAGTTTGAATGAGAACTAGAATTTGATAAATAAAAGTGTGTGGAAAACACTAAATGGGTGACTAACTGGGTGACCCAAACATTTGAGTGGTAGTGTACCCCTGTGTTAAATAAGTTTAAATAAAGATTCAGTGTAAATTTCACTGTTGCTGGACATTTTGCTTCTGACATTCATTATGTTACATCTGATGGTGATGGACAGGTCCTCTTTGACTAAAAACACAACCCTTTCCACACACAGGACACTCAGATAATCGGTAGTTCATCTCTGCCACGGGTTGTTACCCTCTCTGGATTTATAGCACTGAACATCTTGTTATCTGACGGCCATCTGCTTTCACGTGGCAACAGTCCACATGGAAACCCACAGACACAAAAAGACGATCACACACAGAAAAGGGGGAAAAAAAAAGAAAAACGCTGCATTGACTTTTACGATCTCGACAAAGTCGACCGGTGAAACGGTTGTCCATAACAACCGTCACTCCATGTTTTTTTTTCTCTCTCCATCTCCAGCCACGCGACCGGCTACGACAGCGACCCCAACACGCCCATGGTGTACAGCTGCAGCACGCAGTACCGCATACACACACACGGAGTCTTCAGGGGGATACAGGTAAGGACTCGCTGGAACTGTTTCTGCCTCCTAACTACTTTTAACGTTTTATTAAATGGAATGAGGGGCACGAGGAGGAGGAGGAGGAGGAAGAGGAAGACTAGAAGGCCTGATGCAACGAGCAGGCCATGTGAAGAGGAAATGCTGATATGTAGCAGAGCAGGGATTTACAAACATACACACAGAAGCCTTCACACGCGTATACGCGCACACACACACACACACACACACACACACACACACACACACACACACAGACTAGTCTAGCACACACATACACAGAGACTTTTAAAAGGCACTAAAGGCCAAGAGGAATCTTTTTCCACAAATCCATTAGCAGCAAGAAACACACTCTTTCTTTACTCTCTCTTTCTCTCAAACACACACACACACACACACACACACACACACACACACACGTGGTTACACTGCGTAAAGATACAGTTTCCATACGAGGATCAGCATGTTAATAAATCATTAGATTTTAATTATTGTCTGTCAGCAGCTCTAAAGTACAGGGAGCAAGAGATTCTCCAGACCTGCTCTTAGTCCACAGCAGGACTTTTTGGGATCTTTTCCTTCTTTCTTTTCACGGCCTACTTCATCATTCATTTTCTTTCTTTGCTCCTTTTTTTTTTTTTTTTTTGCTACATTGGTCATTGAAATGGATTGCACAAAACACACATAAGAGGTCTGGCTCAACACAAGAGAATAAACAAACTCTCACTCTTGTGTCTTTTAAAGTATAATTTAAGAGCTGTTAAAATGTGAGGGAACAGATTGAGCAGCAAACTGATGCTTTGCGCCACAGTTTTTATGAGAGGGTTTACACTAATTCTCAGCACTGCCAAAGGAAATACAGCTGACAGCCATGGAATTTCATTCTTCATTAATGTTGGTTCATGACTAAAAAATACATACTTCACAGCTTGTTGAAAACTAAACTCTTAAGAGGAAGTGACATGTATCAAAGATACTGAATACTCTTTATGTCAGGAGGTCATTTAAAGACATTTTTGCGTATCTGTAATTAAATGAACTACAGTGGAAACACCTGCAACAAACAGATGTTACTCTCGATTATAATGCTGCTAGATTAGTCCGTTATTTTAGTATCACACTTCAAACTGTTGAAAATGACAGCCTTTTATATCAAGGTTAACACTTAATTTTTAAATCGTGTTTTTACTGCTGCTGTCATTTATGTAACTGCTGCTGCTGGTGATCAGCTCACCACCTTGTGGATAGTGGTGATGTTGAAGTTATTTATATTTATACCGAGGTGCAGAGGAAGCCAACCTTTTTCACCTCCCACATCCAACACTGTATTTTAATGATAAAGATCAACCGTTCAGGCAACATGGTGGCACTGGTGCCTCCCAGCAAGAAGGTCACAGGCTCAAGTCGAGTTGAGCTGGGACCTTCCTGTGTGTCTGTGTGGCTTCTCTTCAGGTTTTCCAGCTTCCTTCCACAGTCCAAACACATGCTGAGGTTGATTGGAGATTCTATATTGCCCGTAGGTGAGTGAATGGTGTGTGTGTGTGTGTGTGTGTGCCTCTCAATGGTGTATCTCTGCCTCTCACCTGTAATTTGCTGGGATTGGCTCCAGCAGACCCTGACCCTAATGAGGATTGCCTTGAAAGATAATTTGCGGTGTCAGATTTCCTTTTTGTTCTTTTAAACTACTTAATCTATTTTCAAGGAGAGTAACAGATTTTTTAAATTTTGTTTTTAATAATTACATTTTCACAAAATTGGCAAAAAAAAACAAACACTTGCAATACCTGAATGGCCGCGGGCCACATGTTGATTCGCAGGCTATAATCTGTTCATTTATTAATACTGAGGTCCAGTTTATCTCTGCAAGGTAAAATATAAAAATGTCTTAGGAGGGTTATAGTAGACATTCACTTGTCTAAATATTGTGGGTTGTTTCTGTTGGACATTATTTAGTTATAGGTTTTGTTCTTTTTTGTGTAGTTTTTTTTTTTTTTTTTTTTTTTTTTTTTATACTCGCTGCTGAAAAATTCCCCATTTGGGAGAAATAAGAAAATCAGCAGCCTGAGCCTGAAAGGTTTGTGAGCTGCTGCGCTCTGTGTGAACAGCAGCAGCAGCGAACTTTACTTTGGAATCGATTCTATAAATGATCCTCAGAGAAAGCCACAAAATACTCTGTGAAGAACAAAAACACTCTTGCCAGCAGGAATCTTACTGGATCATCTTATAATTCTTATTTCTTAGTAGCGTTACCTACAGCACTAGATAAATTATCATTTCATTAGAATGAGGTTGATTTTTAAAGATTTAGCTATTTATTTACCATTAACCAATGTACACTTCCAATTTTATTACATTCATTTGATTTATTTATTATTAAAAAATGAACTTAAATGAGTATTTTTAATTAATGTCTTTGATCATTAGCAGTCTTAGCTGGATTAACGTTGATATGGTGTTTATTTTGCATTCATGAATAACATGTTGCATAAGAAGCTCTAGTATTGTGCAGCATGTATTGTGCATACTGTCGATTATATTCAGGTTACTGATGTTACAGTTTGCAACATCCTGCTATTTTAGCCTGAATGTGACAGTTGATTTTAGATGGCGGTGGGCGGCTGTAACGCGGCCTACCTGCAACCAGCCCACAGAGCTAACTCTGGAGCCATTATGCTAAACACTGAGGAAATGAAGAGCAGATGGCTGCGGGAGGCGGAGAAAGAAGGGGTGTGAAGGCAGAGAGCGAGAAACGAGGAATGTTTCGGGTAGGGTGGTATGAGGAGGAAACACTTGAGAAAAGGAGGAAGAGATAAAGGATGTGTGAACAAAAGGCAGAAAGTGTTGTGCACGGGGCGCACAGATAGCAAAACTCAAAAAAAGTAAAGGTTGTGACTTTTTAGACCACGGCAGCCGGCAGACATGCTCTGATTTATTCCGCAGATGAAATAAAACGCAAAATTAGATTTCTTCTTTTTTTTTTGTGCAACCATGTGCTATGTCCTGTTATTCTTCTCCCAGAGTGAGCAGCCAGGTTATAATGGGGCGCTCTGGAAGGGGGTCTGTCTAAAAGCCGTGACTAACAGCTCCCTCCGGGCTGCAGTCAGTCTGGGGTCATTTTGCTGCTTATTCCCATCTAATGAATACGTGAGCATTTTATTATGATGATTCCAATGAGCCAGACAGCTCACATCACACGGGGCAGATTTAATTGCCTGTTATCTTAATTACATTTTACTGGTTCAATTATTGATGCCCAGGGAGCGTTTGGTTAATTCTTACTAGACTGGCTTAGGTTTAAATTGCATGTGTGTGTGTGTGTGTGTGTGTGTGTGTGTGTGTGCACGCGCCCACCCATGCAGGACGTGCGGCGGGTACCCAGCATCGCCCCAGCGATAGTGCGGTCAGAGAGCAGCGAGAAGCGTCCCTTCATGTGCGCCTACCCGGGCTGCAACAAACGCTACTTCAAGCTGTCTCACCTGCAGATGCACAGTCGCAAACACACAGGTAAAATCACAGAAGTTCAGTTGACCACATGATCCTGTTTTAATCACAAGCTGCGTGGATATCTGTCATTGCCACTGCCGTCTTACTGAAATGGAAAGTAAAAATGAAATTGTATAGTTTCAAATGGTGATCTTATACACACACAATATAATTAACATATTTTTAAATTTACCTATTCAGTGTATTTGCAGATATTGAAATATTATGGAATTTCATACAATATGAAGACCCTGAAATAGTTCTGTCAGCACCCTGGGTTTATCTTTAGAAGGTTCAGCTACTGTTCTACTCAACGGGTGTAAAAGGTTTGTTAGATGATGCTGATGCAATAGCTTTTGGTTCATTAAAGTAACTTTCATGTGTGATTAATGAAAGAATATTGTTAAAATCTTGGATATTTCATATGTCTATCGATTTTTCCAGAACATCCATCCAGAACCCAATATCTATCGCCATAAGAATGAGTAAACCTGCAGATATTTAATGCTTGAGAATTCTCTACCTTTGAGAAAACTACTTAAACAGCATATATATTATCAAAACTGTTGCAGGATAGTTTTCTATCAATTGACTAATCAGGAAATGATACTGTCTGGTAAAGGTAGTAAAAACACAAAGGAAAATACGACATACTATGTGGCTACATGCCTCACACTTGGTGCGGCACACTTGAGACTTTTACCATTTAGCAGCCTAAAAGCCACATTATTTTCCATTCAAATACTTGTCTGTGTCCCCTCTTGTCTTTGTCTAGGGGAGAAACCGTACCAGTGTGAGTTCACAGACTGTGGCCGCAGGTTCTCTCGCTCCGACCAGCTCAAGAGACACCAGAGGAGACACACAGGTTTGATTACTTTGACTCAGTTTGCCCCTCCGTGTCTTTCATTTTTATTTTTTCACCGTTTTCTCCGTCCATGTCTTTGCTCCTCGCTCGCTCTCCTCTCCTCTCTGCATGACAGCCATTTTTTGTGGCTGAACGCAATCATTTTTGAAGCTGCGCAGTTTGCATTTTGTGTAAAGTGCTGCACTATAGTGACAGTTGCTAAAGGCGAATGGCTTCCCTTCAAGCCTCTGCTCTACTGTATTTTTCTTTCTCCTCCTTCTGTGTGTGTGTGTGTGTGTGTGTGTGTGTCTGTGTGATGATGAACATGTGTTTTCTGTGTGTATGCGTGTGTGTGTGTGTGTGTGTGTGTGTGCATGCATATTGTACATGTGTTTAGGAGTTAAACCCTTCCAATGCGAGACGTGTCAGAGAAAGTTCTCTCGGTCTGACCACCTTAAGACACACACCCGGACTCATACAGGTAAAACAAGTGCGTAAACTTTTATTTTTCCATTTCTACTTCATCCATTTGATGCTCATATATAGATATATAGATATATTACTGTATTGCAAAATATTTTAAATATCTTATAATTGTGCCATCATTTATTAGGTAGAAATTCTATTTAATCTCCCCATTCCAGTTGTGATCAACATCAATTTCTAATATTTCTTTCATTTTCATTTTCAAACCCCTCCTGTCCTAACTCTCCCCTCCCTGCTCCACGTCTTCTTCCGTCCATCCTCCGTCTCTCCCAACCTGTCCGCCCGTCCCGTCTCTCTCCTCCTTCAGGTGAGAAGCCGTTTAACTGCCGGTGGCCCAACTGTCAGAAGAAGTTCGCCCGGAGCGATGAGCTGGTGCGGCACCACAACATGCACCAGAGGAACCTCACCAAGCTCCAGCTGGCCATCTGAGTGTGTGTGTGCCCAGTCCTGATCACGGTTCTCCATGTAAACCTTACATCTGTTCATATATTCTGTCTCTGGAAGACCTAAAAGCCACAGCCCTGTGTCCCAATACGTCCACTTAAAAAAGTTACAACGCCACTCCGCCGATTCAGCATTGCACTAAATGTTCACCTCACAGCAGAACATGCAATATTGTTCTTTTTGGTTTTGTTCAATTTTAAAACGTAGAGTCTTCCAAACAGTGACGATTACTCACATTTCACCCAGCTCCCTCTGCACACACCAGGCCCTCTTGCTCCAGTTCTCCTTGTCGACACCTGGAAACACACTTTGATGCATGAAATCCGCGGAGCTCCCCTTTATTAGTAGTTATACATCATCCTGATTCTGCAAACCAGATACCACAGTCTAACAAGGCAGAATGTAAATCTGTCCACGGTTGAAGTGTTCAGTTCTCTCATTGGCTCCAGTCCGCCCGCACCCTGTTCTGGTTGGATGGGCTCAAGGTGGGATGGCGTTCCCAACACAAGTCGCAGGATTTGTTCACGTTTGTTTAATTCCAGACCAGGAAAAAAAACCCTGAGTTCAGATCTGCCCAAATGAACCACACCGAGGGGGAAAAATAACCAAGAGTCCAATTTGACTAGACAACTCACGTTTGAGGATGCCATAAGATTTGTGAAAGATTAAAAAATCTCTGGGTTAAATAGTCAAAGTCATGGGAAGTCCCCAAATTTATACTTTTATAAAACACCAGCAACTTCCATGAAGAGGCGAAAACCAACTAATGGTTACGCTGCGTTTGGGCTGACACTGTCTGGGCGCTGCTGTGGCCAGGTCACAGCTTTCACATTCCTTATGGGTTACTTTGCGTTTCTACTGTTTATGTCTTGCAAGTCTTCTCTTCATTACTACATTACTTTATCCACAAGATAAAGCAATGAAAATGTCCCAGAGTCGTAAACTCCTTCCCCCCATAGCACTTTTGGCTTGTGATGAGCATTCAGACTCACTGATGTTACTCTCACTGATGACTGGACCTCCTGGACTGGACCAGCACCTCACCCATAGCTCCCTATCACATTCATTCAGTCTGAACCCACTCTCAGTCTGGTCACGAATATACGTTCTTTTAAAGACAAAAGGACACATACAAATGTAAATAGGTCATTTTATTGGTCACTAAACTAAAACGTTGTTAGTAGGATCAGTTAACTGTAGGTTTTGGTCTTGTCATCAGATTTGTTGACTATAAATGACATACCATCAAGACTTCTCCTTTACAGAAATCTTTCCTCGTGTTCTAGATTGACAGAAGGTCAAAAAGTCACATGACAGGATTCACAACTGGGAAGAGCATTATGTAATGTTTCTTTATGGGTTTTTTTAAGCATAAAATGCTATTAGGCAGATTTAAATATTCTAACAAATGTACCAAAAGATCCAGAGGACAGTTCTGAGGAATGCAATATACACGGATGAAACGTCTCCAAGCCCGTTTTCTTGCCAACATCCACCACCATCCCCACCATGTGTACAGGGAGGTCAGAGGTCGGCATCAGATGCGTTCACGCCCTCCACAGCTCAGCGCTTTTTCAGCTGTTGTAAATATCTCTTATGTTGAACTACTTATTTATTTTCTTTTTGTGGACAGACATCGTTTTCACTGGAATGATTTAAAGGGAGAGGAAGAGAGGTGATATTGCGTCTCTTTGTACCCCGTGAAAAAAAAAATCCAATTAAGTGAATAATTCACATCTGGGTATCGTAGGTGTTTGCAATGTAAGAATTTGGTGTTTTGCTTTTTTCCCCTGGTCAGCATAATAGAGAACATTGCAAACACAATCTCCTTTAACTTTGTATTGAACAAAAATATGCAGATGTCGACTTTTTGTTTTGAATATTGTGAGAATCTGATTTGTTTAGTTTTTTTTTTAAGTTTTTTTTTTTCCTAAGGGGACTCAGCGCTCTTGGAGCTTAATCGCCTGAGTCTCTTGTCTCTGTGGTGTGTAAATATTGCTGGACTTTGGCAGTGTTTTAGACACTGCAAGCTCTAAAATATGTCTGCTGGGTCACACTGGCTCTGTGGCCAGGACATTACGGTCGAGATGTAAATAATACTTCTTCGCCATGGGAACAGAGCTCCTTCCATGGGGGAAAATATGTAACTTAACTGATATATTTTAGACTTTCTTCGGATGGATCCAGGAACTGTGTATACTTTCTTTGTTGCTTTCTTTGATGTGTGTTAATATTCGGGTCATAAAACAGCAAATGTCAGTGAAACATTTTGTACTCAAACGTGTGCGATAACTTTAAAACGATTGTTTTTCTCTGTGTAAATGTATTGTGGCTGTTTTGATACAGTAACAGTTTGTGTCTGTGGTCTTTATTTATTCATTCGGACTTTTCTTTGTTGTTGGCGTTTGAAGAATGAGTTAAACTTTCCTATTAATCTGTATAATAGTTTTTAAGCCCTTACACAAAGCACTATCCCTGAAATATTACATTTAATTCTGCAGTTTTTGAAATATGCAGCTGAAGCTGAAACTGTAGAGCAACAGTGGGTTAATTGGAGAACTGATATAAAAGAAGATGAGACACAGATACTTTGGATCCTATGTTAATAGACACGAACAGTTGCACAATCATCACACATACACACGTACAGTACAGTACCATCCACTTTCCGCTCTTTATCTCTCACCAGATTCCTCATCGCATTCCTTGGCTCCCCTCTCTGTAAAAAAAAGAAAAAAAAGCAGATAAAAACAAACGTGTTTTCTTTCAGCTTCCCTCAACTCTCTTTCACTCCCCTCGCGTCGCTTTCTCTACATAAGCCTCGTCCTCACAAGCCCAAATTTTTTTTTTTATTGCCTCGTATCGCCTTTATGACCTTTGGCCCCGCAATGACCCGTGAAAATACTGTTTTTAAAAAATGTGCGGTGGAAATTAAATCTGCAAGACGACGGTATATATTCACAAGTTAAAAATGCCACCGCGGTATTTTATGGGGGGAAAGAAAAGAAAGAAAGAAAGAGAAAGTAGCGGAGCAGAAAAACGGAGCGAGACAGATGGCGGCAGAGATGGATAAAGACAGATAAAGCAATGTTTCTTTTGTGAACTTTTATCATAAGTTTAGCCAAAGTGTTAGTGTAAATCAGACAACGTGTCCGAATCCCTCGGTGGAAATCCCCTGAAACTCCCCAGGGTTCTTGTGCTATATCTCAGCTGTCGGACAAGGCCTATATCTCTCATCTCGCTCTCTCTCTCCCTGCGTGTGTGTGTGTGTGTGTGTGTGTGTGTGTTTCAGTGTTTCATCTCATGCCGCTGAGGGCCTTTGAAGCCAGATAGCTGGTCAGTGTAACTGTAGTTTCGTCCACTTCCAGTAGTCACACAGGAAGCTGAATCTTAGACGCTCTACTTAGGACAGAGGGAGAAGACATGGGATTAGATTTCCTGCAAAGTAACGAGGGAGGGGGACAAAAAAAAAAAAATTGTATGTGCACATATATACACTTTTATACAATCAAATACCAAACCAACCCAAGTAAAAACATTAAAAGGACACAAGTAAAAAAAAAAAGTAATATATACACTTTTATTCATGCACTAAATTTGTATTAACTCTTTTTTGTGCTATACAGGTTAAAGTTGTCCAGAAGGCCCTATTTTAGAGTAGTTTAGTGTACTCATTGTAGTGCAGTTTAAGTGCAATTCAAATAAGCACAGAACATTTATTTATTTATTTATTGCTGAGGAAGTTAGCAATCTGCTCTGGTGTCTACATTTGTGATCAGACTGTTTCCCTATCTGGAAGTAACTACTAACTGAATTTAATAGAAAAAGTGATAAGAAAATGATATGATGGTAAACTGAGCCTCTTTAAACTCTGGGCTAAACACACTTGATTATTTAGATAAAGAAAACTCACAAACATGCAGCAAGTGTTTTTACTCACACTATTTAGCGTAAAAACACATATATTGTTTTAATATCCTGCTGCCTATCCCATTTTTTTTTTCCTGCACTGCAAATGTGTTTTGAAAAAAACACACAATACTGTGAAATACTATCACTCCGTTCTGGGGTTATTAGACTTCAATGCATGCCTTTGTGTGGCCACAATTAATAAATTACCTTTAAATTCTTGTAAAGCAGGCTATTTGTGTCACGACAGTCTAAAGTTAAAGATAAATATAACGTAAGGGATGTAACTTATCTCTTCATTTCCCGATATTTTCCTCTTTTTGCAAGAAATGGATCATCACCGTGGAGTCAAATGAGATTTAAAGGCTCTGATGTTTTCACTTGTTTAAGGTTAAAGCTTTTTCTCAAAACTGTCAGTGGTGGAAGAAGTATTCAGAATACTTTTATTTCACTTGAGTAAAAGTACCAATACCACAGTATGAAACAGCTCACTTTAAAAGTCCTGCATTCCAAATGTTACAACATGTAGTATCAGTATCCAAACATACAGTGGAGCACATTTAAATGTTAAATGCTTTAATTTATTCAGAAAATGCAATTTACTGTATACACATAGACAAGGTTTTCGAGTATTACCAGGAGTAGAGAGTGTTAAGTAGCATATAGAGTAGTTAAGAAGGACAACTTGCATCTTTATCATTCTTATTAGCACATTTCATTTGGTGACATCCTTTAGTTCCCTTTATACCTCAGCCCAACCTGAGCTGAGGTTTAATGAGCCAGGAAACCCGGCAGACAAAATTCATTAACCCCGAATTCACACAAGAAATACTCCTTTTTACACCCAGGTTTGTGTATGTACAAAAACCTTTTTGAATTGATCAAATTAAAAATGTTCTTTTATTACACTATTTTAGGATGCACTTTATAGTTTGAGAACATCTTTACTGGTACGCATGAGCCATCAACAACCATTTTATTTCATTTTTTTTTGTTGTGACAGGCCTTTTTCATTCTATCTTCATTAATTATATTCGTCACTATGTTTTATAATAATTATAATGATAACAATCTTAAAATAAAAATAAACACATAAATGCATCTTATGAACAAAGATGATATTCTTTATTATTGGGCAGTAATAATGAGCTTCAGGCCTGAGCAGGTAATAGGTGGTTGCAGCTCTGCTGAATAAAGGCTGGCTGCAGCCTGGAAGTTACAATTTAGGTGATACAGAGTCTTTGGAGATCGAACCACGTCAGTTTCTTCTTCTAAAAAAATGTAAATAAATGCTGGGACTTTCTATGCAAATCAGGCAACGGAGGGTTGTTGGAAAACCATTTGCACAATTTCCTTTTTGAGATGTATGAGGGGAAACGCATTGGAACAGAGCAGCGTGGTTTTTTTTTTATAAACAGGACGGAAAGACGTTTCCTGTTTTGTGTGTGCAGTTTTCTACAGCTTCAATGTACAGTTTTTAGGTATTTGGCCACTGGAATCTGAAATGAGCTACATGTCGCCACACTTTTTAGGCCCTCGCAGTTGTGATAAGGCTACTCTACGGGTTGCTGCAATAGTAATAGCAATATGCTGCTGAATGCTTTTCCAGTTTTACCTGCTACAAATGCAATATGAATAAAAAATGAATAAAAATTGGATTTTACGTCAGACAAAAAAAATGTAATTTAAAACTTGAATCGAAAACAAACTGACCCAAACCAGGAAAAAAACATCTGCAATGCAAAATAGAATGATGAATACGATAAGAGCAAAAAAAAACAATAAAAAGCAGAGGATCATTACAGAATATAAAGAATATATTCTCTAAGATGCATAAATAGGAGATTATAAAGGACCCAATTAAATAATTGCATACTGTGTATCTAAACTGTCACTGTTGCAGCTAATACTGATATTGTATTCAACTTTTTTATAGTATTAATAATGTTGATATTGATGATATATTGATAATGTAGCTTTAACCTTGTGTTTTACTACAAATACCAATACTTTATTTAATGTTTTCTCATGGTTTTCTCATGCGATACGTGCATAAAACTCAATGCTGCCCTCAAATCAGAGGGTTTTGGATTTAAACAGGTAATTATTGAGTTATGCATACATCTTTTGGTTAATGTTTAGCTAGTTAATCACTGACAAAACAATCAGTTGAAACTAAGCTAGAAAACTGACATGATGCACGTTCAGCCGGGTCTACAGGAGAAGAAGCGCAGCCATGCTCTGACAAAGGCAGCGACGAAGAAATCCCCTAGTAAGTTCAAAAGGATGTCTGCAATGCAACAAAACAGGTAAATGTTTCAGCTTTAACTTTTACCTAATGTGAGGAAGGAGAAAACTCCACAGCAGATAGACTGATTGAACATTCATCTATCTGCACCAGACCCAATTACTAATATTAAAGTTTTGTTGTGTGGCTTCACGGGAAACAGACACATATACATCATCATAGCATGCACAATACAACAGAGGTCACTGTGCAACTCTTCCAAATAAGATCATTGTTTAGCAAACTTATATGACAGGGTGCTCACACTTGTAACACTTGTAAGCATGGAATACTTTGCCCTCTAGTGGATTAGAGCTGTCATGGTGTTATAGCAGCACCATCACTGGGATGTCTCGCTCACTTTCTCCTGCTCTTTACCTGAAAATATATATATATATATTTTTGGAATATTATAATTATAATATAATAGCAATAGTTTCCAGGTCACTTAAAGGAGCTGATGGGAACAGGAACTTGAGAGAGAGAGCAAAAAAAAAAAGTAGGCGGAAAAAGCAAAAAAGAGATCAACAAGATAAAAGGAGACGTCCTCTGCGGTCACGTTGTCCTGTGCAAGCAGAATAAAAAGGGAGAGATACTGTGCTTGTTTAGGTCCTGGTACAGCTCAGCACAACTTATTCCCCTGAGCACACACACACACACACACACACACACATGCTGCATTCCTTTACTTATTATCAAGGATTTAGAGCTGCTTTCAGAGGATGACAATCCTGTCATGAGAACAGCAAAACCATAAAAAAAAGACGTATTAAAAAGAAAGTGAAAATTTTCGTTTTGTTTATTCCATCAAAAGTGTTTTTTTCAAACTCAGGAACAGCAACGATTATTAAAGTTTTAACGGTGGAACGGCAGATTCTGCCAACTTCAAGTGAAAATTGAGGAGGAGAAATGCGAAAAAAAAGGGAAGCTGTTTATTTAGGCCCAGACTGAGCTGAAGCTGTGTCCGTTTCTGGCAGACACTTTCCAACATGGTAGAAGCCCAGAAAAGTAGCAGCATCCTTTATTTCTGATAGTATGAAGGCCAAGAGAAATGCCTTCTTCTTATTAAAAATGGTCTAAGCTTACACTTAAAAACTCAAAAATGATGTTTTTTGCAGAATTTCTGATATGCTCATCACTTGCAAATATGTTTATAATATGTAAGATCTAATGAATATGTGATTTAACTCAAATTAGAAACATTTTGGAAAGATTTGGAGAAATCAGAGGATACAAATGAAAAATATATATATTTAAAAAAAAATGTTTCCTTCTTTGTTTGTGATTCCTCCTCCTAAAAGATATGATTCCTGCAGATATATTCGCAGGCAAATTTGAATAAACTAATCAGCGAGGAGGAAAAAAATGATTGAGATACAGATACATTGCAAGCTCATGGACAATAAAATAAAGTGTTACCAACATTACATAACTCTGCAGAAAAGTCTCAATGATTTTTTTAAAAATTATCTTAGCTCATGTATTTTGTAGATTGATAGAAGAAAGCAAACACACATAGAGCTGCTGCAGCGTCAGGTTCACACACGTTGAAACCTCGACCACATCGACGTAACCACACATCAAAGTATCGCCCTTTTAGTCACTGATGCATTAAGTTTAACTTGAATGCTTTCATTACCTCACGGAAAATCCCCAAAGTGTCAGAGCATTAAAGGCCAGTTAATATTTCTTTCACCACTGGTGTCTCCTCAGTAAAATGCAGAGATTCAGTCTCTGTCGACACCTTGTGGTCGATCCCTCACGTCATCTATAAAAGACAAATTCAAGCTCAACCTCTTATTGGACAGTCCACTGCATTTTCTTTGCTGGGTTCTGACTTTACTTTTGTAATGATAACAATGATTTACAGTATTTATGCCAGGCTCACTACTCACAGTGTAACTATCATCTTATTTCTAGCATTTATGTTATATTGTTACTCAATGACTCTTATTAATATGTATTAATATATGTTATTATTAATATATATTATATATAATATTATATATATTATATTATATATATATATATATATATATATATATATATATATATATATATATATATATATATATATATATATATATAATTGAAATCTTTAAAGTTCGGGTTAAGTGTGAGTATGTATGAGAGGAGAGGGTGGAGGGCAGTCCAGAAAACAATAAAAAGTTTGAAATATAATTGCAATTTAAATAATATACAACTGTAGAGCTGAGGAAAACACAGTATTAAGTTATCTTTCTTCAGTTTCTGCATGTTTGCATGTGAGTTGTTTGAATGTAAACATGTTTTTGTGTTGCTACTCAATCTGTGTGTACAATGTGTGTTGGAGCATATTCAGTTCACCTCATTTCTTCTTCACACACGGACCGAGCAGCATCTCAGAGCCATGCAGTGATACTTTTTGTCCACGATCCTCCATCTAATGACGAAGATGAACCAAGAAAATGCCTTCAACAAGCGAGAAATATTTTGTGACAAAGTCTTTCGTGCGGCACGAGGTATTTCAATAGTAGAGTATGTACGTTATGTGTATGTCGTGGATAAAGTACTGAGATCCTTCATTTGAGCAAAAAGAGAAAGAAAAGTCTTGAATTGAAAATGTTAGCCTACTTAAAAATACAAAAGTGTTAGCAGCAAAATGTACACGTATGCATTTTCTGTTATTGCTGTTGCTGTTTTATATTATACTACATGTTTTCAATCACTGGGCATTTTTGAAGCATTAGACTTATAGATTAGTAGTAAAAGTACTCTATCATTATATTTAAGTCTTTTTGGAGACTTTCAAACAAAAAAAAATCAAATATAGATGATAGAATATTACAATATATTAATATTACATACACTAATTAATTTTACTTTTAATACACACCTAAAGCAGTAAGATAAATGTAAGAGAATAGAAAGGACAATATTTCTTCTGAAATGTAGTAGAATGGAAGTGTTAAGTAACAACATATTTTTTTTCCTGTTTATATGATATATTTATTCAAAATAAAACATAATCAGGTGAAAATGTATTCTAATTATGTTAGTTATTATATGTATGTAATTAGCCTATAATTTTATTACTCTCGCTATAAATTATCATGTGAGTCTTTCAAACAAATATTATATCATATAAATATTCTTTTTGACCTTTTTAATAAAAAATATTTACATTACATTTTAAATAGAAATCATTGAAGCAAGTTAAAACTGCTTCCAGCCACAGTAAACTGTTTTAATATCAGGCATTGTATGTTTAGGAGGATTAACATAGATACTTAATGTTGTGCATTTTTTAAAAATCAAAACAAGAAAAGTTGCTGATCAACACTTTTGAAAAATTCAACATGAAATGCATCTGATTCACAGAATAACAAAGTGTGTATCCTAGTGATGTGGTGATGTGTTACATCACTAGGATACACAGGATCACATTCTCTACTTGTGTGTATGTACTGATACTGACTTGATTCCCCTCATCAGGATTCCTGCCGTGTTGGAGCAGAGCGCTGAGCCTGTGAAAACTTCTGGAAGTGGCAGATATGGATGGATACGGGTCTGGACGTAGAACTGAAACTATATGGGTTTGATTTTATCTTCATATAAAATTCTGAATCCTTGTCCAACCAGGGTTCACATTAGCAGCAGCAGCATGCTTCACCATACAGGATAAGATCAAAAATGTTCTTCTTGAATGGTCTTTTTTAGTTTTAACTTTTATGTTCCATGTGTTTTTCAGTACAACATGGCAGTGTCTCAAAACATATTGACAATTACATCCTACTTTTCCCACCATTTCCCACCAATCCTGTAACACAACAATTACTTCGCATATTATTAATTAATTAAATAGTGTACGATAATGTTACCTCTATTCCAGGAATTTTACCTCTTTAAAATGATAATTATCCATCTAGGTCTATCCATCATTCAAGGGCAAACTCATACAGCTTTAAACCCACAAAAATTAGTCATTGAGAGAGTCATAAAATGTTTATTATTATTATCATCATTTTTATTATTATTATTATTATTATTATTATTATTGTTGTTGTTGTTGTTGTTGGTATTATTATTATTTAATGAAACAAAAAACATATGACAGATTGACATCCATGACATCCTTTGTGTCTAAGTTGAATTAGTTTCCATGAGCACAGTCATCCTCTTCTTAGTGTGCAACTGAATTGTAGTTGCTACACATTTATCCTTTGTGTCATGGTGACGTATCTGCGTGATAATGACAATGACCATAAAAATAAATGCAGTTAATAGTGCTGCATAGTAACGACTCATGTGAATTTGAACCGGAAGAACCCAAACATTCTTCCATTTCCATCACCAAGTTTCACAATTAAGTGTAATCCTATAATCCTATTCCAGGGTGTTGTCATGCATCTCATTTGAGAAATATGGCTAATATGGTTGACTGGTGGCAAACTTATATCTGACAAATGTACATCTACGTAAGTCTAACTGAAAGTCCTAAAAAGTTTTTTTTCTATTTAATGAAACAGAAAACACATGACAGGTTGACATCCATAACTTTTAAGTATGCATGACACCCTGGAATAGGATTATAGGATTGGTGAGAAATGAGCAGTAGTTACACTCTATGTCTGGGAAAATTAGGACGTAGTTGTGCAGGAGTTACGTTCTGAGACACAGTCAAGTTATACTGTAAAACACAGCGAATATAGTGGTGGAAGTGAGTGAGAGTTACTGTAAATTGAGTGTAAAGAAGGATAGAATTAACACGTGTGAGCGTGTGTGAGTGTGTGTTCTCTCTTGAGGTCGAGGCAATGCACAGTAGCGGAGTCCCAGCACATCTGTCTGCATTCTACTCATCAGCTGCAGCGTTTAAAGTCCAGATCTCCTTCCATGCATCGCGCCAGTAAAGTACGTCTCTCTGTGTGATCCGCTCAGCTCCTTGTAACCTGTCGCTGTGAACTTTCCAGTTTACCTGCTTCTCCTCTCACCACCCCAGGCTCACCGGCTGATCTCCTGCCTCTCATCCTCCTGATCCTGCTCCTGTTCCCTGTCTCCTCGCCCAGCTGCCTGCTGCAGACCCCTTCAAGACATACACCCACCCCTGCCCCTTCTCCCACTCCCATCATCTAACATGAAGGCCTTTTTAACACCGCCCTGCACCTC